>CM053611.1:83139067-83178796 GCA_028646535.1 Procyon lotor
AGGATGGAGCCCCACATCGGGCTCTCTGCTGAGCAGGGAGCCTGCATCCCCCTCCCTCTTTCTCTGCCTGCTTGTGATCTCTGTCAAATAAATAGATAGATTAGATAGATAGATAGATAGATAGATAGATAGATAGATAGATAAATGGAAAATGACTCACATATACTGACTTTTTTTAAGATTTTATTTATTTGACAGAAAGAAACACAGCGAGAGAGGGAACACAAGCAGAAGGAATGGTAGTGGGAAAAGCAGGCTTCCTGCAGAGCAGAGAGCCCGATCGATGCAGAGCTCGATCCTAGGACCCTGGGATCATGACCTGGGCCGAAGGCAGACGCTTAACGACTGAGCCACCCAGGTGCCCCACATATACTGACTTCTAAGCAAGGGCCATGCCTAGGAGGAGTAGCTTGCAGATATTATTACATGTAACCTTCCCACCAACCAGAGTCTGCAGGTGAGTAAGACACGCTTCAGTAAGATTAAGTAATTTGTTTATGGCAGCTCTGCTAGCCAGTCCCTGGGCTGGTTTAAACAAAGACCTATACTATATATTAGGAAGTAAAATAACTGGTCAGCCAGATAATAAAACTGATTTCATTTATATTTAATGAACTATTCAATTTTATCTAAAATATCTATGCAGTGGATGGCAAATAGGTCCATCTGGATGAATCAATTTTTGATTGAAGTCACAGTGTCAAATTACTACAAGGCTGGGTAAACAAGTAGTACAGGTAAAACAAGCTACACCTCACTATAGCTTTTTAAAATTTTTCATAGCTAGAGGGAAGGGAAAACAGCAAACAAAAAGTATAAGTGGTTCCTTCCGATAAAAGCAAAACGAGTCCTTTCAGACTTCTAAGAAGAGCTACCTATTCATCTAACAAACATTTATGGAACACCTGGTAAGTATATAAGTATAGAAGATAAAGACAGAAGATATTGATCTAGGCCTCTGGAAGCTCAAACTTCTAGAGAACACAGCAGGGAGAGAGGCAGAGAGGGGAGGGGCCCAGGAGCAACAGCTAAACTTGACTTTGGGGAGGGGGAAATGAAGGAGGGGCTCAGAGAGAGCTCCTGGGAGAGGATCTGTTCTTTAAAGGTGAATAACAGTTAACCCGATCAAAGAGCACAGGAGTGAAGACCCCTGATGAAGAAAGAGCAGGTGCCCACAGAAGTGAGAAAACAAGGCATTTTCATAGAACTTCACATTGATATGACAGGGGAAAATGAATTTGAAGGAATAAACAATAAAATAGACAAAGCTAGAGAGATAGGCAAAGATCTTCCCAATTTTGCTAATTGATTTGGATTTCAGAGACATGGGGCGCTCTGGAAGGACTTTAAGCAGAAGAATATCAAGATCAGATTTATTTGAGAAAGGCTTATCAAACATCAGCACGAGAGGATAGACTGGGGGGCATGGAGGTCACTGAAGTCATTAACTGGGGCAGAGGCATCGGGAGTGGAGGGAAATGGGTAAGTTCAAGAGGATACGCAAGTAGAACTGGGATTTGGGTGACTGACAAAGTGTGGGGGGGAAAAAGGGGGAGGAGTCACAAATGACCTCAAGTTCTAGTTTAGGTGACTGGGTAAGAAGTAGTGCTTTTCACTGAGCCAGGATACGTAAGAGAAGTGGCAGCTGGAGATTGGAAGTCATCACCCAAAACCTCGCAGGACAGATAACATATCTGAGGAGGAGAAAGAACTGAGACAATGAGAAGCCAAGCACAGGAGAGGTAAATCAGTTGACTGTGGGATCTGCAGCCAATTGGTACAATTTTACCAATGTAAAAAGAAAGCACAAAAAGCACAAAAAGGCAAAACAAGCACTAAAAGATGTCAACCTTAGGGCACCTGGGTGGCTCAGTCAGTTAACTGTCTGCCTTCAGCTCATGTCATGCTCCCAGAGTCCTGGGATCAAGTCCCATATCGGGCTCCTTGCTCAGTGGGGAGCCTGCTTCTCCCTCTGCCTGCTGCTTCCCCTGCCTGTGCTCTCTGACAAATAAATAAAATATTTAAAAAAATAAAAATAAAGGTGTTTTTCAGCAACCCGAAAGTTGCTGAAAAACACCTCATGGAGTGGACACGCACAAGGATCATTTCTGTGGGACTGATACAACGAGGAGCTTATCCACAGTGGGTTCACAAGGATAAATGAGTGTGGGGAATCTCAAGGGTATACCAGAACAGCTTGAAAAGGAAGAAGAGCAAGCAATTCAGAAAGGCTAGGGTGTTAACTTTGGTCTTGGTAGAAAGGAGGGCAGCTCAAAAACAGTGGGGCTCTCACAATAAACTCAGCCTTCCTATTTCTTCAGTGGTCTGTGCCTGGTAACAACTCACCTGTGGCTAATGAAAGCCAGGTGAGCTCAGAGGTTTTGCCACGGTGTGAAAATCCGTGCAATGAATTACCTCAGGTGAGAACCTAGGGCCCAGATGTTCAAGTTTTGTTATTACTATTTTATAAGAAACATGACAGAAGAAACATTTATGCCAGCAGTAGACATTATTTTATTAGAAACAAGGGTAATATAGGTCATTAGCTATTCACAACTATTGCAGTTCTATAAAAACACAGGGGGAGATTTCCCCTAAATAATACAATCTGCTCTTTTTTAGGGAGATACTGATGACTAATTCTAATCAATTTTATGAGGAGAATATGTAACAAACCAAACTACTCTAGAAAATTGGTGGGTGCTAGTTTAATGTTGAACCTAGATTTACATATTTGCTGCCAATTCTTTTTGTGAGTAAATATATTTCCAAGGAAAAGGAGACAGGCCCCCAAAAGTGGCCAAAGTATAGGAACATAGCAAAAAAAAAAAAAAAAAAAAAAATCACGACAGTGATGCACATCTCCACCTTCGGTACCCCATGGGCACTGGTTCTCTTTGGATGGCGTTGTTTGCTATTATGTCAATTAGTTGCTCTTAAAATTAAACCACAATATGCACTCTGAGCGCTGTACCTTTCAAAAAAAAAAACCCAAGCATAAAAACAAATTCTAATCCATCCTTTTTTGACTATGTGACTCACTTCTGAAAGTGTGATCTCACATAAATCAGAAAGCTCCGAAACTTTTTCAAAATCCATAAAATCTTTTGCATTCCAAACAACTGAGAGATGGAAAAATGAATGTTGGTTCGTGTTGCTATCTGATTCCATGTGCTGAATCTGGACTGAAGGACTGAACTTCCTATAACTTCGTGTGTTTTTTGTTCTCCTATGGTTGCAATTAAATGTGCTCAGATGTCTTGTCAGATCACCTACCAAGAGTCTGACAAGTTCGGTCTCTCTGGGCCTTTTAAGTTTTAAGAAAGCTTAATCTGAGGAAGCAAGCTCAGGAAATCTCCGTCGTCCCCCCCCGCCCCCCCACGTAGGCTTTTCTTACAACATTAAACTAAACTAAATCTTTATACTCTGCTTTAACTGTTTCCAAAGAGCATCAAAACCAGTGGGGGTTAATGGCATGAGCTAAAGCACACTCACAATCTTGATCATTTTCTCCATCACATCACATGGCAACCCCGATTTGCAAAGGTCACCGCCTAAGCATTCCTGATTACTCAATGTGTGCTGGACACACCAACTGCCTTTGGTTAAGTTGAATAAACTGTTCAAACGTTCCCCCCTTTTCCCTCAAAGTGCTCTAACTAAAATGGGGAGTCAGCTGTCTTACCTTTAGAGGAAAGTGTGTAATCATCTAGGGGTGTTTACTAACATTGCAGATTCCTGAGCATCATACAGACCCTAAATTTCTGAGGGTGCATCTCAGGAATGCACACTTTCAACAAGCCCTCCGTGTGATTTTTTTGGTATTTTTGAAAGTCTGAGACAGGCTATTTTAGGCTGTCCTAGCTCAGGGGTACTATATCATTAGGGAAAACAGAGAGGTCTAAAAAGGTATACAAAGTTGCATTTGGTTCAAGGGCTACATATTAGATGCTCCTGATTTAGAGCAACTTGAAAAAAGAAATGTGAGATGTAATGAACAGTGTAGAAGTAGTGAGTGTAGAGGAGACGGGATTGGCTCTTTCAATGCCCACCCCAGCCCTCTCCCAGCATCTTCCCCACTGTGGTGGCTGCCAACCTTCTGCTCCTTTGCAATTAGCTACAGTTGCAGAGGTGACTAGGCCAGTCAGGTCCAGCCCTGCAAGACTGATACGGGAAGGATATTCTTGAGACAAGAGCTGGATGCTGGGCATGCATTTTGCTCACGTGGATGCTAGCAGGAGCAAAAAGTCCCTTCAATCAGGAGCAGTAACAGCTTCCAGCACCAGCTGAAATAGTCTTAAAGACAGCAGTGGACTTAACCGGGTTCTAGGTGACCAAAGCATTCAAAGCCACCTCTTCTGGCCCCTCTAGTGGTTTTATAAGTCATCAAATACATTTCATCATATCCCCCCTTCTGTTTAGCTAGAATGGATTACACCACATGCACCTAAACCTTAAGCAATACTAGGAGAAAAGAACCCAAATTATTAAGCACTGATTTTCATAAAAGTTAGTCTAAACTTTCCTTAGGAATTTTCCATTAGTGTTTCAAAATTCAAATTGTACGATAAGCATCATTTTAAAATTTAAAAAAAGGCAATATTTTGATTGGCAATGTAATTCTACTCCCTAAAGCACAACAAAGCATTTATCTTTGACATGTCTGGAATATGTTCCTTTGGTAACAAAACACTTCCAACTTCAAGTTCATTGATGGATGTTCAGAGCAGAAGAACATCAGCAAAGACATGGGTTCAAATCCTAATTCCATCACTGATGTGCTGTAACCTTGAACCAATTCTGCAAGCTCTGTGAGCCTCGGTCTTCTCTTGGGAATGGCATTTCTTTGGGTTTTTGAAACGACTAAATAAGACAGTATTATGTAAAGCACCCACAAGACGCCTGATACATGACAGATCATGACACGACTGCCATAGTTATTTAATCATTACTAATCCTTTAGATGTTGAAGTCAAAACTGTAAGTTGTACTAATAGTGAAGGTCGCATTCCATGTATGTTCTGCTTCCCTGTAGATGAAAGATCAGCACAGGAAGAGGATAAAGAAGTTGTGAAATTGCCCCTGGGCTTGGATTTGGATCAGCTCTCCCAAAGCATGCAGGCCCATCTTGACCTGGTATGAAAGTGAGACTGAATTGTTTGGGTAATGGGTGAATGTTAACCTCAACAGCAGAGTTTCAAAAGTCAACTAGAGCTTCAGTAATAAATTCGAAACAGTTTTAGAAAATATTCGTGCTTACTCATGCACAGAGAAGCCCAACTTTGAATCTCTACTCTGCCACCGACCACCCTTGTGGCCTTTGAAAAAGTTACTTCATCTTTCTCTGCCTCAGTTTCCTCACCTGCAAGATGGGCCTAATTGTAGAACCTACTTCCCAGGCTTGTTGAGGATAAAAAGAGGTTCTAGATGAAAAGCACGTGGTATAGTACTGGGCAAATAGCACACCCCATCAACGTTTCTATGGTTATTATCGTTGTTGTCATACTAACCACACTTAGCCCAAGCATCCCCAAAGTCGAAGCATGGTGGTTCAAGCCAAAACTATGGGCCCCATCCTTGATTCTTCCTGTTCCCCTATTTCCACATCCAGGGTGTTATGTTCTGTTAGTTCTACCAGCAAAATAAATCTTGCAACATTCACCTTTCTCCCTCTCCTCCTTTATGGTTATAGTATGGGCTCCACTCCTGCCCAGAAGGCTTTCAAGGGCCCTTACATAGCCTCCTTTGCTTTCATTCTTGCTACTTAACAACACAGTGGTCCTTTGGGAATATAAAACAGCACTGCTGCCTGCTTAAACTCTCAGAATACCTTTCTATTTCATTTACAACAACATGCAAGCTGATGACCAAGGCCTACCAGGCCCTGTTTAGTGTAAAGCTGCCTATGTCCATGATCATATCTTAGCACATGGCCCTCTCTCCCCACCAGACTCACAACAGCCACACCGGCCTCCTTTTTGTCCCTAAAACACCTGAAATGTACTTCTGCCACAAGCCCTTTGCACATGCTGCTGTGGGTTTTCTTCTCCTGGGCTCTGCAGAGGCAAGTCCTTCTCATCATTCAGGATTCCATGTGAATACCACCTGTTCAGGGAAACCTTCCCAAGTGACCTGTCTTAAGTAGCCCCAAACGTTCTCAGATCACAGTTTTATTTCCACTGATGAACTAACTTTTCACCAGAAATCATCGGGAATTATTTTCATTACCCAATTAGTAAACTCTTTGATCCCCTGTCCCAACTCACAAGAACGTCAATGGCGTGAGGATGAGAACTTTATTATTCTTGTTCTTCACTTTTATCTTCAGTACCTTAGCTGCTCTCCACTCATAGTGTAGGTTCCTTCACATTTGTGGATTGCATGCAGTGCAAATTGCCACTGAAGTACCCACAAAGTTCAAAGCTTCTCTAGGGCAGACCATGACGGTTCCAGTACAAACGTGGGTTTAGGAAATGGGGCACAGATGAGGTCTGGATAATGTATGATTCAATTCTTAGCAGATGGTGTCCATATTCACACAACAGAATTGCAACATCACCGACTAGTTTATAATTTGTCTCCCACACTTGAGTCAGAGAACCATGCATAAGCCCTGTACTTGTCAGTGCCTCGATGTTTTGGCCAGAGTGGGTAGAGCAGGGCTGAGTACAGAGAAGCCTCTCATAAATATTTTTTAAATGAATGAATACAGGATAAACAGAAGAGTTGCACTCATCAGTTGGCCATAGACCACAGTCACACTTTTCCCTCTAGGGTACAATAACTGCTAAATCCTAACGACAAGTTTGAGTAATGCTGTAACATTCTTTTAATTATTCAAAATGGGACATTAGCTAAAGCCTTTTTGGGTTGAATTTTGAGCCATTTTCTCTGCCTTTAAATACTTCTCTAGCTCCATGAAAATGGTAAAGTAGGATATAAAACCAAGGGTAGACTGTAAGCTCCATGAAGCACGGCAACAAGGTAACTTTTGCTATTATATTTCTAGCCTTTAGCACAGTGCTTTGTAGTAAATGCTAAATAAATCTTTAAAAAAATGTTTGAGAGAGCTCACATGGAAAACAGAGGAGGGGCAAAGGGAGAGAATCTCCAGCAGTCTCCCCGCTGAGCGCAGAGCCCAATGAGGGCTAAATAAACAAATGTTTTTTAAGATTTTATTTATTTGACAGAGAGGAGAGAGATCACAAGTAGGCAGAGAGGCAGGCAGAGAGAGGGGCAAGTAGGCTCCCCGCTGAACAGAGAGTCCTATGCGAAGCTCGATCCCAGGACCCTGAGATCATGACCTGAGTTGAAGGCAGAGGCTTTAACCCACTGAACCACCCAAGCACCCCTAAATAAACAATCTTTAATGAACAACTAGTAGAAAAATGCCTTTCCCAGCAGATGGGGTCAAAGTAGGATAATAGACCAAAGTGTTGACCGGCCTATGAAATCCCCAGAAGCCCCCCTCTAAAGAAATTAGGTAAGTTCAATTTTGGAGTTACTTTCTCTTATTGACCCAACAGGTATTAAGGCAAAAAGGACAACCCCCACCCCCACCCCAGACCTGGAATATAGGCATTTTCCTATAGTAAAGTCAATGGAAGTCGCTGAGAATTCTACAACTCTATATTTCATTTAGAATTCAGAATATGGCAACTATCAATTTCTCCCTGTCTCCTCAGTGAGTTATAATCCATCAAAATTTCTAAAGCAGCCCATAAAAAAAATTATTCATGGGGATTCTGTCCTAGGAACACATGCAGGGAAAAGAATTTCACTTGGGAGAAGACATGTTCAGAAGTGATGACATTAGGTTAAGCTTTTAAATGCCAATCTTATCCCTTCCCAAAGCATTGGTTGACTTATCTAGCCATCATCCCTAATAAAGCAGGCAAAAAACAGTTCATAGAACTGATGGAGGTTTTTTTGTCATCCAGATCCATTCCTAGTTTGACTAAAAAATAATACATTACCTTTCTTCAGAGTAACTGAGGCATAGTATTACTGCTCTCCTCTTCCATGACTTGGATGCAAGAAACAAAGTCGAATGCCAGACTACTCATCAGCTGACTCAAAGGATACTCTCTGCCCCCCAGAAATAGGCTTTAGTTGTGCCTATTGGTGTGAAAATATGCTTTTATTCCAATTTTTCACCATGATGTTCATGAAATTATACTTAGCAGTAGAGACTCCAAAATCAGTAAAGAAAGGAAGATGTACAACAGAAATTAACAAGCCCTTTCCAATGTATCAGGATGTAAGTATTGGAATCACAGATTTTTACAATTTTTAAAAGGATTCTGATTTAATCTTCCGAGTAAATGTAAACTATTTTGTGTTTTAAGATTCTCCTTCAAGTTGGACTTGGAAGTTTCCTTGATAATATTCCCTAGATTAAAAAAAAGAAAAAACAGAAGAATATGAAAAATGTACATTAAATCCTCAAATTCTTACTCTAAATAATGTTGGGAGGAAAAAAAAAAGGAACCTTCTTCTTGGGTCAGCAAAGAGGGTGAGTGGATAGCCATTGCAAGATAATCCTTTGGGCTTTTCAAAGCAGCTGCTTTGCTGGGGAATCAGAGGATGATGGGGGAATAAATGTAAATAGGGGGATCACTTGGGTAACACAGGGACTGTCTCACCATAGGGGGGAAAATGGGGATCCACTTCCTCAGGAAGTGAAGAGAGGCCTGTGTGAGCAGCCCATCCAGCTAAGTGAAGCTGAAAAGACATGCTTCAGCTGCTGTAGGATTTAAGTGCCAAATCTGCACAAATAATTTTGCACATCTACTTCATTGTTTAATTTTTGTGTGTTCCCTCTCATTAGCGGTACTTTTTGGAGCTTTCGTTTGCAAATTAGGGCTGGGGGTAGACTTTGCTCTTTGTGATATACTAATTACTTAAAATCTGAGAAGTTTTATAGGTTCCAGAAATGTTAAGTTTTTCATTCTACACCCCAGCTGAGCTTTCCTGATTTAAGGGAAAAAAAAGAAAAGAAAAAGAAAATGGACCATGCTACAAGGTTGCCTAACTCTAAAACTTCAGAACTTGGAAATGTTGGCATCAAAAGTATATTAGGAAGTTTTTAAAGGACACTAAACGTTGCTACTCTAGCTCTGTACAGCGATTGTATTACATAACTTGGTGGATTCTCATCACAGAAGAAATGTGAAAACATTGCTTCTTATTTATCCTTCTCTGATCTTCCTCCACACATAAAGAGATCTTTAATCTTCAGTACCGAAACATCATTTTTTGCTAAATTCCTTAACCACATCTGTCTTAAACTCTTAAGTACTCAAAACGAACCATCTAAAGCTTCTACGGTCATATTTGTCTTCCCTCACTTTCTTCGATAGAGATTATACACATCAGTGTCTGCATCTCTAGGACGTCTGTCCTTGTCAACTGCAATGGCTAACTTTTTTTTTTTTTTTTTAAAGATTTTATTTATTTGACAGCGAGAAACACAGCGAGAGAGGGAACACAAGCAGTGGGAATGGTAGCGGGAGAAGCAGGCTTCCTGCAGAGCAGAGAGCCCGATGCGGGGCTCGATCCCAGACCCCTGGGATCTGACCTGGGCCGAAGGCAGCCGCCCAACGACTGAGCCACCCAGGCGCCCCTGCAATGGCTAACTCTTAACTGGCACAGACTATGAAAAGAAAATCTGAAAGGAAGCATCTTGAATGTGGGTAAAGTGTGGAAGAAGAATCTGTTTACTCTATTTACAATTAGTCTTACTCATATCAAGAAAAACACCCTATCTAGGCAATACAAGGAGATGACGAGCACTGTTATGAAGCAAAGGCTTAGAAGCAAATAGACCAGGTCTGACTTGATGTTAAGATGGGAAGTAACTTGCTCAATCTCCCCAAACTCATATTCTTCTTCTGCAAAGAGGAATATCCACACGACCACTCTCACAGATGGAGAGAGTTGGGGGAGATAAAGTGTAGATTTTCTTCATCAGCAGCACTATGAGGTCTAACATCTTTTCTGGCTCTTAAACCTTCCATACATCTTGAATCAGTAGACACTCACTGGCACCTGCCATTCAACCTACTGTATTATTTCCTTAAAAATGGCCGGCCACTTGCCCACCCTCCCCCCACCTTTTCTTTTTTTTTTTTTAAATCCATGGTCTCCATGCCCTTCTATAAGCCTAAATGGCCCATTTCTCTCTCCAAACAGAATTATGTTTGAACAATGTATGTTTGTGTGGGCTACTGCTGCAGGTATGCTTATATGCATTTCTTATTGACATCATTGTATAATAGTAATGTTCTAAAGTTCTTCCAACCTTCCAAATCACTCTCCCTGTATCAACTGAGGTCAGCAGGCATAAAGATGATAAATACCCAGATCCACTCTTAGAATACTGATAGGTGTTCAGAATGCTACATCTGATCAAAGTTTGGTTCAAAAAATCTTTACCGGGGCGCCTGGGTGGCTCAGTGGGTTAAAGACTCTGCCTTGGGCTCAGGTCATGATCTCAGGGTCCTGGGATAGAGCCCCACATCGGGCTCTCTGCTCAGCAGGGAGCCTGCTTCCTCCTCTCCCTCTGCCTGCCTCTCTGCCTACTTGTGATCTATCTCTCTTTCTCTCTCTCTCCCTCCCTCTCTCTCTCTCTTTGAGGGAGAGGAGGAGGCAGGCTCCCCACTGAGCAGAGAGCCGGGCTCGATCTGAGGACCCTGAGATCATGACCTGAGCCGAAGGCAGAGGCTTTAACCCACCGAGCCACCCAGGCACCCCAATAAATAAAATCTTTAAAGAAAAATATTTACCAAGATTTTGGTGCTGAGCCACTAACTGAAAATACTGATACAGGGCAATTTTGCCGGGTAGACAGGTGAGTAAGAAGATATTGACAGTACAGCATTTTCACACTATATGATTGATTGATTTTTATGATTTTTTTTTTAAAGATTTTTATTTCTTTGAGACAGAGAGAGAGATAATGGGAAATGGGAGGAGGGTGGAGAGGGAGAAACAGACTTCCCACTGAACTGGAGCCTGAAAGGGACTCAATCCAAGACTCTGAGATCATGACCTGAGCCTAAGGTGGATGCTTAACTGACTGACCCAACCAGCCTCCCAGTATGACTTGTTGTTTTTTTTTTAATGTATTTATTTTAGAGAGAGAGAGAGAAAGCATGTGAGTTGAAGGGAGGGGCAAAGGGAGAGGGAGAGAAACAATCTCAAGCAGACTCCATGCTACGCATAGAGCAGGATGTGGAGTTTGATCTCCTGACCCTGAGATCCTGACCTGAGCCGAAACCAAGAGTTGGGATCCTCAACCAACTGAGCCACACAGGCACCCCCATTTATTTTTTTAATGCTACAAAAGTCCAAGTAAGATCACTAAACACAAGGGAAGTGGAAGTGAAGAATAAGAGCAAACAATCATCACAGAGGGCTTCTGAGAATAGCGATCATCTCAGCTATACAAACGGAAGACGGATGAAGAAGGGCCCACAGGGTCTTCAAGACCAAGTGAAGTCTGGTGGGTACATCACCACACCGCTCTGTGTTCTTAGATGACACTGTAATAAAATTTACTACTCAGAGTACTGGAAATACACAACAACAAATCAGAGAACCCTGCAGAGTGTGTGGAGGGTTTGGACTTTATCCGGCTCATAATGAAAAGTGAGGGGAAGGTTTTAACTTGGGTAGTTACATAGTGAGACTTCTTCTAATCACTCTAGATTATGTGCATTAGAACTTTTGAAATGACAGAAATAACCATGTTTTGTTGGATAATGAAATGGACACCTTGGAAGGACTAAAACGCCAACACCACATAGTTGAAATCAAGATGTGATCTTCAGTGTTAGCCAATTGTTCTGATGTTCTGATGTTTCTGCAGAACCCCTCAAATGCCAGGACATAGATTTTCAGGGAAAGATGCAAAACTAAACTTCCTTGTACTCAAGCTCTCCTCCTAAATCACTTAGAAAAAGAATATAATGTCAGTATTTCCATCCCGTTGTCCTTTGGGTTTGAAAATAATGGACTTTATATATATTAGCATTTAAAAGAAATTCTTCTCCTTGGTTTCACAGTCTTGATTCAAGTTTTTGTGTTAGATCTACTCTGAACTGAACCCAAAATTATTTCACACATGTCTACATTGGTAATTTAATCACAGAGGTAGCGATGATCAAAGATTCAGTCAAGAAACCTCTAGAAATGGCCTTAAGAGTATACAATGTCAGAAAACAGGAGCTGTTTTCAGTCTTTCATAAGTGCTTTGAACAAGTCAGCACTCTATCAAAAGGGAACATAATAGTTTCATGTTCTATCAAAGAATGTAATGCTTATTTACCTGAAGTAATGGACTGATAAAAGCAACTTGCATCAGTTTTGATTGACACAAAACTTACTTGGGGATTAACTTGGACAATCAAGCCCTTACTCTTGAAACACAATTACCTACAAGAAAATAAAACTTGAATTCATACTGCAAACACTCCCAAAGTGTTGATTCTGACACACATATTAAATTCAACACATGCACCAAAAAAAAAAGTTTTGAATGCAAAAATGCATTTTGCTGGAAAGCAACCAGGATTTACCTGGGTATTTGGCACGGTACTAGCCCTTTGCGTGTACTGGCTCATTTAATCCTCACAACTGCCTGGGGAATTAGTCACTATTATAAGCTTTATTTTACAAATGGGAAAATTCCAAGAATTTTCCAAGATTCCCAGAATATTCCCAGAACTAAGTGACTCAAAGTCATCCAATCTGAAAAGGTGACTCCAGATCCAGAAGTCTCCAAAGCCAGCAATACGTGCTATCAAGTTGTTTCAGGCTTATTCTGGAAGACATTACTAAACACAAAGCTTTTAAGGATTTGGAAAGTTTGAATTTTTTAATCACTCAAGGCTTAGAATAATAATATGACCCTAGGCCCCTGAGAAGAAGAGCACAGTCTACGGAGCACTACTCTAATAATTACCTCTCTCACACAAGCTTGTGAGGGACTCAAGCCCTATGCCAGCATCCTCAGTTACAAAGGAGGATGCTAACCCTGATCCAGACCCCTTACTAACTTCAGTTTACCATTACACAACCCCATATCCCATAATCACCCATAATAATTTCTGCTTTTCAATGAGAACAGATTTTTAAATTATTATAGCCACCACACAAATGGAATAAACCAAAACAGTACGTAGTCTGGTGTATACTGATCTTTTGTTGGTAAAATGCAGCCCAAAAGATTATGGACACCACAAACATCAGTTCTGGGTCAGCCAACTTCCATATATTATCTCATTTAATCTTTGTATTCCTCCAACTGCATACTATTACCCTTATTACCCCATTATATATATGAGAACACGAAGGCCTAGAAAAAGAATGTTCATAACATACACACAGTCTTGATAAATAACAGAACTAGGACTTGGGCCTCCTAACTTCAAAGTCTGTGTTCCTTCAAGTGTCTTTGAGACCAACGAGTAGAGCACTTTTGCACAAACATATAATTTTGTGCTTAACAATATAGTAGGAAAATGTGTCAAGCCTGAAAATTATTTATAATAGTACAATTCTGAGAGTGACAATCACAAAGCAGGTATATAACATACTATTTCTACGTTAAAAAAGTAGGAGGAAAGTAGTAGGAAGGGAGAAAACAAAGAAAGGATGGGGGTTGGAGGGAGGAAAAGGGAAGAGAGATAGCCAGGAAGGAAGGAAAGCTGCTAAGAATTATTATTTAATGAAGAGGAAATTCTGGGTAAGTAAAGGTGAAGCAAAGCTAAATAATTTGCTTAAGGTCCTTCAGCAAGCTAGAGTCAAAAGGCAGAGGGAGCTAGGATCTCAGACACAAGCTCTCTTTCCGTTTCCTTTGACAAATGGCTATATTTCTGCTGATGCTGAAAATGACTTCTCCTCCCAGATAGGGAAAATAGGAAATCACTCACCAATTCATGGAGAGGACTCATGTTCTGTCCCTCCAGTTCCAGGTGTAGCACAGAGTTTGGGAATGCAGCCTCTGGTTCCAGACCGCCTGGTTCATAAAGCAGCTCTACCTCGTATTAGCTCTGTGACCTTGGGCACATGATAGAAAGAAGTAACTTTGCTCCTAGGTAAACTATCTTGCGATTGTAATTATGCACATTTAGCTCTTTTTCCACTTTTGTTAAAGTAGGCAATGAGAACAATCAAATTATTCAGGACTAAAGTGAATCTGAAGCCTGACTTGTCTGGATGAACAGCTTCAACTTTCCCTTTCGTTCAGAGAGCGGAGATCTTGCAATTACAAGAAGTCATTGATATTGATACACTTACCATTTGTTTAATGCTCCTGATAATAGCAAACGTTTTGTTTCGTATTCCCAATGGGCCAAGCACTAGACTAAGTTTTCGTGAATTATTTCACTTAATCATAACCACCTTTGAGAAAGGTACTATTGGTCTCCCTGTTTGGCAGATGGAGAAACTGGGGCTCAGGATAACATGCTTTATTAGCCCACCAAGACAGGCCCACTAACTGGTGTTCATCACACCTCTGTTGTCTCCTTCACCTGCTCTCTAATGATTCCTTCGAGCTAACACTTTCATTTCCAGTTAAGTATTGCCAAGTTCCACAGTGATACTACTCATAAGGGAACTCGGACAGGCATTTGTTTAAACAATCAAAACATCAACGTAGAAAACGATTTTTACTGTTCATGCACTTGGACTGAACTGTTGACAAGGAATCACAAAGCAAAAGTCATAACTTAAATGGCTGGTAGTTTTAAAAGCCAGACATAAGCATAAGGACATTACTATTAAATAGTTTTCTAATGTGATCACAGCCACTTAAAATTGTCTTCAAAAATAGCATGAAAGAGGGTCAGAGCAAATTGATTGAAGTAATCCCTGATGTATCATTTTTTTCCCCAAGAAGTTTTTTTTGAAACACAATTGAAAAATATTTTAGAATCTGCCCTCTGCCAAAAACAGTATCGTTTTCTTTGAAAGACACCAAGGATTTGGCAGTAATTCTTAATTCCATAAAATAAAAGGCATTTTTTTTTTTTTAAAGTTTCTAAGGGGCCTCCCTCACAACAGATGGGGCATGCATTTGTTGGCTAAGGAGACAGGGGTTGAAGAGGGTGGATGACCAAGCCCAGGCTCTCTGACTTGTAGGAGTCTCGTTGCTCATCACAACCATTTACACTCCATTTACAGGGGTGCTGAGGAGATGAGGTTGGTCAGAAGCACCGGTCCCTCATGGGGAAACTCAACTTGGCCTGCTCTTAGTCTTGCGCGCATGAGATTAAAAGATATCATCTACACACACACACAAGCGCAAGCCTTTCACATGGCATGGTTAGGCATATTTACACTTAAAGATGGGTGCATTCTACTACAGTTGTTAGAAGGAATCTAGTTGTTAGAACTAGACAGGCTTGGTTTAAAAACCAACCTCTTCCATTTACTTGCATTTTTTTCTTTTAATCTTGGGCAAATTTTCTTAATCTTTCTGAATTTTAGTTTCCTTATTTGTTTACAAAAATCAGTATCTCCTTCTTAACACTTTGGTTTTTTTGTTTGTTTTTAACTAGAATCCAATGAGATATACCTGTGCAGTCTGTGGCACAGTGCCTCACCTGTCGTGAGCAGCCAGATATTAACTTATTAACTAGTCATATCCCTTCCTCACTCTATAAACTGATCTCTTATTAAGCAGCTTGTCTTTTGGCCTATTTTGTGTAACTGTCTCCTTTCTTAGGGAAGAAAGGTAAAGGAGATCAAATTGGGGGGAAATTTTGTTGAATCTACTGAATGCTTATGAATGTTAAAGGAAAAAAGTAGATAATATATAAATAAGGCAGTTAAGGCATTAATCTCTAAGGATTATTTTAATTCATTTATTCAGAATGCAAGTCTTATAGCCAAAGCCAGGTATGGCTAGTAATGAAATTATTTCTTACAGCATGTGGATTTGCTGTAATGCTCCATGATTATTCCAGTGAAGAATGAAATGATTATTTACTAAGTGCAAGTCACTGTGCTGTTAGACACTATCTTACTTAGTCATCACATCAGTCTATAATAGGTAGTTATTTCTGCACCCATTTTAAAGATCAGGAAAACAAAGTGCAGAGAGAGACACTTACAAGTCATACAGATAGTAAGTGGCAGAACCAATAATATATTTGATCTAGAACTCAATCCAATGCTTTCTCTTTTCTTGCATGGTCCCCTGTTTTGGTTAGTAAATGACATTGCATATTCACTGAAAATTAATGCTGTAAATGGTGAACCAACTAACCCCTCCAATCATCAGCCAAACATGTTTGTATAATAGACTCAGTATGGTAGTTAAAGTTTGCCTTCCATTTTGACGACAACAACAACAACAACAACAAAAAGGTTCTTAAAAATACATCAGCACCTAACAACCTGAATCAGGTATCTATTCATTCCACAACGTTCAATATGTATTTATTAAACATCTAGGATAAGCCATTCTGCTAGGCAACTAGAATCATGAAAATTTTATTGTCCAAATTAATATCCCTGGCAGCTGTTTTAATATCTGAATTGCTTTTCTTTTTTGATTTAATGTTCCTATAAACAGAATGTGTATCTTTGAGGTACAGAATAAGCCTCATGGATACACTGGGGTTGACTGAGCCAGCTACATCTCTTTGGTTGCTAGTCTTGGCAATAACCGCTTGGAGTTGGCAGAAGACTTTATCTTAGTTTCCTCATCTGTAAAATGGGATTTGAAAAAATGGTACCTACCTTCCAGAAGAAAAGTTCTATGAATTAGTTAATTTTGGAACATTCTTCTGCTAAGTGCCATTTTGGCATGATCTTAGCATCAGGGTGATTTGATTTTATAAAATGGTGATGGAAGCTATTTAAAACAGCCACACATTTAAATGTCAAATACTTGACACATAACTACAGTAAATTTCCTTTCTTCAAGCTCAATCATTGGTGTGTGACATTTCTACAGAAGTACAAATAATGGTCAAATTAGGTTGGGATTTAAAAGTGTATTGAATTGTTTAGGAGTAAAAAAGATCCAAGTTTCAAATAGTTGGGGGAAGTCTACTATTTTCCAAATATTGTTAAGACATAATTCTGTGGTCATAGAACATTATAAACAAATATGTACTGAAATCTTAAAAATAGGGGCGCCTGAGTGGCTCAGTGGGTTAAAGCCTCTGCCTTCAGCTCAGGTCATGATCTCAGGGTCCTGGGATCAAGCCCTGCATTGGGCTCTCTGCTCAGTGGAGAGCCTGCTTCCCCCTCTCTCTCTGCCTGCCTCTCTGCCTACTTGTGATCTGTCAAATAAATAAATAAATAAAATATTTTTTAAAAATAAAAAAATAAATAAAATCTTAAAAATATTTTCCTGGGCAGGGGTTAAAAAATGAAAAATTTTAACAATTAAAAAAACCAAACAAACTTATTACAAATGATTCAAAAACAAGAATTGTAGGAACTCTATTTTGTAGCCCTGTGCTTTTCTACAGAGAATTTATTTCATCTAATATTAAAAACATTATGCTAATAACTTGCTTTTCATTTTTCATGAATGTTTTCTAGCTCCCTTTTATTCCTGCATTTCAGTGCCCATTTTGGACCACCTGGAGGCAGAAAGCACCAGTCACTCCCCTCTACTGTGATAACTTATCTTTCTAACAAGCAGTAGAGTAACATGTGTTAGTCTGTCGTCTACTTAACAGAGCACATCAGAAATGCCTAGGCAGGGCCAGATAAATAGAGCAGTTTTCTAAAATCACAAGGAAATCCAAACTAAAGCAATCACAGGAAGTTTTAGCTGGCCATCAAAAACCTAAATCCCTAATGTGTTGACTATTTCAGAAGCATTAAATTGTAGGTTGACACAGAACCATAAATAATGATGTGTGACTGCCAAGGCTTTGTTTTGCAATCCTTGGGTTTTCAAGATCACATTAGAAATCATTTCATATGAAACCTCGCCACCCTTCCTTCCTCTGCCCTCATCCGAAGGTCTGCAGTGAAAATAAATTTTGATAGCCATCCATATGGATAACATATCACAGGAGGGAGGCAAGGCATTTCTAACACAACCCACTTTCTCTGTAACACTCTTCTTGGAAATCAAGGAATCTGTGTGTTTTCACAAGGCAGTTGCTTAGGAGGGCATTGAGAAAGGGACCCCAAGGAAGCAGTGGAAAACTCACAGGAGGGACGGCCACTATTAAGTTATCATTGCTATAGGTGAGCTGATTACTACCCCATTCAAACGCTTGCATTAGGAGAAACAAGCCAATTATGAGAGGAGTTTCCATCCTGGAGTTTAGACAAAGCACTTAAAGAGAAAGGTCACTGGCTTCAGAGATTTTACGTCAAGGTAAAAAAGAGGCGAAAGTTCTCAGCACCCACAGGGCTTTTGTTCAGAAGATGAACTTTTGCTCCTGAAAGGGCGACAGTGTGTGTGTATACAAGACAAACACAAGGGCCCCCTCTGGGCTGTGCTCTTTCCTCCCAAGTGTGCAGTGGGGACGCCCTTTCTGCAAAGGTGACAGACTGTGGCTTGCTTTTTCAAGTGAGCAGGGGCGGTGGGTTTGCTCTCGCTCTTGCCTTTTACGCCCTTTTCCATGGGAGCAAGGCATTCTTTGCAAGGTGACTGCTGAATTTTTGAGCTGCTGTCAGTGCACCAGGAACAAAGGAAAGGAACCCTAAAGGCCCCCATGAAGACCACATTCTAATCCACAGCACTCAAAGCCCCAAGGCAACAGCTATACCTGCAAAGTCAAGGGCTGAATTCCTGTATCCAGGTAGCTGGTCTATAGCTTATGCTACTTGCTTAACTGTCTGGATCCCTGCCTTTGGCTTGTTTGTTTTAGTACGTAGTTCACTTGACTGAAGGCATTTAGAGAAGAGCATTAGTGTCACTGTCATGATTGTATTTTCTGAGGAATCCATGGTCCCTCTTCTGGAGGAGAGGTCCAAATGATCTTCAAATACTCCCATGTGAACAACAAGAAAAGGACTGTCACGGCTCCTGACTGCTAAGGAAAACCTACTGCTGGCTAGTAGGCTTGCCCCAGCCCTGAGCTAACGTCAGTTTTAGAGAGAAGCGAAGGAAAGAAGGCAGGTGAGAGGTGTTCCAGAGACTGTATTAGAGCTGCAAAAAGCCAGGGCAAGGAAAGACTCGGCCAAGGGTAATCCACAGGGACTATCTTTTCCCTGAAGCAAAGGGCTGTTCCCTCCTTTCAGCTTCTGTGTGTCCAGCTCCACACCCCTCCTCTTCACCAGTTTTCAAGATTAACTCTAGGGTGCGATTCACAGATACTGCTACTGCTCAGAGACTTGCCTGACTTGCCCATGACTTGCCCATGACTCAGTGATGGGCACTGGAGCCAGAGCTGCACATGGGCCCCATTCTTCGGACTCTTCACACTAATACTTCTACTGCATGACCCGATTCTCTCCATTTTCCACTCCCTGCACACAGATGCTGGAGACTGCAGGGGCCGCAAAGAGAAGCAAATCCTGGGAAGCACTCAGGACCTTTTGTAAGCTTACCTCCTCTGGCTGTCTGACCGCGCCTTAGGATTCTTCCTCCCCTGGAGAATTTAAAGATTAGGAAGAGAGAAAGATCCTCTTCAACTATGGATATCGCTAAAATAGGAATTATAAATACCATTCTTATTATAGAGAATTAGCAAGTAGTAGGTGAAATGGCTAAAAGTACAACATCTAATACCTAAGTCTCTTTCATTTCTCCCCATTGGCTGGCTCATAATCATAAAACAATGGTTATAATTTGTATTCATGTCAAACCAAAGCAATGGCTACATAAATCTCCAAATGAAAGGAAGCTTAAATGCCATGTGGTTCAAACCTCTATTTTACTAGTATCTCAGAAATCAAAAACTTTAGAACTGAAAGGCACATAGAAATCACCTACTCTTACCTTCTCACTTTACAGTTGAGGAAACCGAGGTTGGAAGAGATTAAAATACCTTCCCAAAGTCATACAACTTAGCATCCAGGCTAGTAAAAAAACTCTATCCCCTAACATCCAAGTCAATGTGGCAACCTAGAAAAATAGTAAAATGTAGCCAAAAGAGAAAGAGAGCTACATAAAGAACAGTCTTTCTTTAGATGACATACATTGTGATTTTAAAAAAAGAACCATGAGGCCTAATTATGAGAAAATCACCCACCCCCGCCCAACTCTTTTCTGGAAAGAAGGAAATAGGTAGAGATGAAATAATGACAATATTCTCCAACTCCTAACCCTCATCAACAGTTTTTAGCATACACATACTTAAGTGAAAAGGCAAAAACATCTTGCTGCATCTATAAATCAGTCAGGCTCCAGTCAATGGTTTCTCTGAGACGAAATCTATACAAAATAATTCTGAAAACAGCGTAGATTATAAAAGCATCCTGGTGTTCCCTCAATTTGTTTTATAAACTGTTCTGACTACACAGGTGACTAACACCAAAAAAAGAGTCTCTTGTAGCTGCTCATGATTCATGTACTGGAAAACAAACATAAAAGATCATTCCTCAGATTCATATCCAAATGCTTTACACCCTAACTTACAAAAGGGAACATTAAGGTAATCCAGAAAAGAAAAAAAAAAAAAACAAAACCCACTCAGGAACTTGCATAATGAAAAAAAAAGTCACTGCATGTTGCCTGGTAAAGACACCCTGCAGAGCAAGTATCTTTAGTCCACAATAAACTCTCAGAATCATACAGGGCAACTTAGAAAGCAAGAATGTGGAAATATGGAAGTGAATCAGATATGGTAATAACACTTCCAGTTCCTATCTTTATTTTCAATTCTAAAGCTCTTACTCAGTTTTACCTTAAAAACTTTAAAGGATTTAACATCGCTCATGCCACGTAGTGCCTTTGTTTTCGCACAATCCTAATTCGATGTGTGTTGGTTACAGTCTATAAACAGGTAACAACCTAAAATGGGAGGCACTGAATCCATAGATCCAGATTTATAAAAACTTGGTCTCTCTGTTTTGCTGGTTAAGCATCATTTAGATGCAATAGCCAGTTTTTCTCTGGCTTATAAATTGCCTGCAAGGAGATTCTCTTCTCAGGACAATAAATTCTGATTGTAACTACAGCAAGGAACTGTGCTGGGGTAAAGACCAATATAAAATTTTGTTTAATCCTTTATAACCATCATATGAGAACAATCTTTAGAACTAGCTGATAATCATCAAACAGATTATAACCTGGAAATCCTAAGAAGTTTAACCATTTGCCTGAGGGTCATTTGTCTTACCAGTGGTTAAAATAGGTATCAGAATTTAAGTATTCAGAAGCAAGAGCCCAGGATCTTTCCATTATAGCTTAGATACTCCCTAGACACGGAAGGGGAAGGCCCATGCAGTGGGGTTCAATGGACCATGCAAGAAACTTTCCTCCAATATTCTGACTAGCTATTTGAGCAGAGATTTTTTTTTTTGTTATTTATGGTAACGGAGGAATTTCAGTCACTTATCATTAAAGAAAAAAAAGTGACTCACAATTGCTATCTTGAAATCAGTAGTTAGACATAAATAAAATTTAGCAATTTTAATTGGCTTGGCTCAGGCCCTCAGATTTCCATATGGTTACTTTCCTTGTTTTCTATTAAACGTAATTGACTTAGCACTTGACTTTTAAAGTCTTGGCAGAATGTATCAATTAAAAGTATATAAATTAGAATTATTCAAAGCACGCATTCCAAATTGAGTGACTTTAAGGACAAAATTTAAAAATGCTCTTTTCATAAATGTTAATTTTTTTTCTAAAAACTTGCATCATCACGCAGATGACAAATTTCATAAAGACAAAAGAGGGTATTTTCTGTGGAATAACAAAAACTAACAAGCATTCTACTTGTTTCTTTTCTGAGAACTAATGTGTGCCTAAAATGGCCTTTTTACACTGTTTGCAAGAGGAATTTTTCCTGTCTTAGTATTTCTAAAACTGACAGCAGTCATGAAAACTCTCACAAACCATCTCAAAACTAAAATATAAGTACAACATTGATAAACATGGCTCCAGGCCCATTAAACTGACAGCTCTTTTCTAACTGGTCTTGCCAAATAAGCTGCATAATTGTTATTTAATATACCAGTATATCGGAGCATTACACTGAAAAAAACGATTACACATTGAAATAGATGTTCCTTCTAAGCCAGAGCCACAATTCTCTTCTAAAACTGTACAACCACACAATATGAATAAAATACAAGCAGAAATCTGAAAAATGCAAAACACATTCATTTCTGTAGGTTCCTGATTCAATGTATTGTTACAATTGCTCCTAAGGACTATTGGCCGTGTAATTATTTTCCAAATACTGAAGTCCATCACCCAACCTAAATAAGTGACAGAATCATTTATCAAGCCCCAAGTGGTTGTTGATGGAATTTCCACACTTATTAGGCTTGAGTGAAAAGCCAGAATGCCTGTGTGTCCCTGGAATTCTTGGAGAGCTTATAATTCAGGTTAAAATTTATCATTACTATTATTAAATTCACATTTTGTATCTTGGGTAATGGAAACATACAGAACCAGTTGCCTTATGATAGAACGCTGGTATTGATACCATATTTATAAATGATTACTTAAACTGTTGAACATTAATAGACATTCCTCCCTGGCAAGGATATCATTAGATGCAGTAGGAAAAAAATGACCTTACTTATTAGTGTCTAATATCCTTATGCTATTCTTCATCTGCATAGAAATTGCACGGAAAATTTCTTTCTAACTTCTGGATTAGGAAATTTAACAATATGAAGGAGGATCTAATCCCCCTCCCCTATTTCCATGATTTTATTGATTTCCTACTATTTCCAAGTGTCTTCATTTGCAGTGGCAAGAATGTGGAATTGCTAGAAGTATCCTTAAAGGAAACCTTGAAGGTCATTAGATCCCAAGCAATGAATGCCTTCATTCAGCAAGGGCACTGCCCTCCTTTGCCTGCAAACCCTTTAACATCAGCAAGATCCCCCAAGGGCTTGCACTTTAACTTGGTTGGAGCAGGTCACATTTCTAAAATACTTAGCAGTCTCAAATGTCCCTGGTCGGCAGCACTGAGTCACTAACGCCACAGCGTTTCAGGCTAGATCGACCTCTTTCTAGTTTTCAATGGAATTATTCCATGTAATCCGATTTACACAGCCATTTAATCAAAGCGAGAAAGGAGATTACAGAGCTCACATTTGTTTTGCAAAGCAAGGGTGCAAGGATCATCAATCCTACTGACTCTCAAAGTGACACGACAGTACATCGTCTCCCTTTGGAGTGTTGGACATTAACCTGATCTGGCTCCTGTGTTCTTGTTTAAATAAGAAGGTTTAGGCTCTCCCCCCCCCCCCCAACTAGAACATAGCGGTTTCTCCACCGGCTCTCACCACTACCATTCATGTGAGGAGATGCTACTATAATAAGGAATTGGTCTCCCATCCTTATTATTCCACAAAGCAGAAAGCTTGTACAAGTCAATTACATTAAAACTTTTCTTTCGGTGCCAGTCTCTAACATTTGCATTTCGAGAGCACAGTATGGTGATCCTGGGTGTGGTGTTCAATGCTTTGCCTATAAACTAACCTGCTTTCCAGAGGAACCTGTGCTCCGCTCCTTAGTCTTGGGCAGCTGCCCTCCAGATGGCACAAGTCTCCTTTCTGCCAGGGAATGTCCCTTCCCCCTGCCCTTTCCACACCTGTGCATCGGGCTCCATTCTTCCTACTTCCTCCTGAATGTGTACATTTCCCAGGTCCACACACCAATTTAAAATAGGATACAACGCAATTCATTCAGTAAAGCATTTTCAGCACATGGATACCTTCATTCTAAACAGACGATTTGGACAAATTCTCAATTTCCTTTTATCTCCACCACTTCCACCCCCCTCGGAATTGCAGTCTCTGATAGATCCTCCTGGGGGGTGAAAGGGCAGCTTTACCCAACTCGTGGCAGATATACAGATAAATCCCTAAGGGGAGAAGCGGCAAGAGGTGAGAATTGCTGTGAAGAAAGGGACGGTGGGTGGGAGTCTCCCGTGGCAGCCCTTTCCAAACTATAAGCCAGATATTGCTTCAAGGGGGGAAAAAAAGTCTAATTGTACCCCTGGGCGGTGCTTTACTCAGTGTTTATGTATAATGCACAATTTAGCTGCACTGGGAATTACCTCAATAACTATCATTAGAGGTGCCTATTTAAAACAACAACAACAACAAAACGACAACAACAAACTTTTTTTCTCTTCTGTAATGGAAGAAGGTGGGTGCATTGTGCCGATATTACTCCATCGATGGCTTTCTGGAAACTCACCCAGAGACGCAAACCTGGCAAAGACCGCGCAGAGCCAAGTTTCCGGGGCTGGCCCGGCAGGTTCTCCGCCTCGCGGAGCGGCGCTGCTAAGGAGCTCCGGTTGGCTTCGCTCCCGAGGCTGCACCCGAGTCCGCACGAGCCCCGCGCCCACCTACCTAGGCGCTGCACAAAAACCTGGGTTGGAGAGTGAGCGTGAATGGTGCGCTGGGAGCTGTTTTGTGACCTCCCGGAATCCACGGGGAAATATCTCCCGTGCAGAGAAATGCCTTCTCGTGATAACTTAACTCTCCGGCCAAAGAGCAGATCCTTCCATTTTACAGGAACTGCAGTTCCCGACTGACAGCTCCAAACTTAACGGCTGCGGCTTCAAACTTGACACCAGCTCCTCTCATCGCTCCCACTCCTTCTCTCTGGCTCACCCGGCCAGGGCGGCTCCGACTCGCACTCCACGCCCGCCTCCCTCGCACCCTCATGGCTCGTCCCGCGGACACAGCCCCACACGCCCCGGCAGCCGGTGCCGACACGAGCCGGCCTCCCCCAGGCTCCGGGCGCCGATTTTCTAGGAGAGCCGGCAAGCTCCCGGCGCGCCCTACTCACTTGTGTCTTCTTCATAAGGAAAGGCAGCGCTGCGATCCAGCCCAGGCAGCGGTGTGGCGACTCCGTTTAGATGTTCTGGAGCTCCAGCATATTGCACGAGCAGCGGCTGCAGATAGTCCACGCATTGGGTAGCCCGAGCGCAGCGCCCTCTCCACCGCCCGTGCTTCCCGCAGCGCTCCTCGTCCCGGCGCAAGGCGGCAAGTGAAGCCCGGGCCGGCGCGCAGTCAGCACTTTTATACCGGTCCCTCCCGCCTGCTCCGGACACGCCTCCTTCCCTTCCGGAGCCCCGGGGAAGCGAGACGCTGCAGGGGTGCGGGGGGACACCCGGGAGGGCGGCCAGAGCGCGGCCAATGCCCCCGAAGTTGAACAAATCAGGCCAAGCGCTTCCTCTCGCCTGGCCGCCGCGGGCGCACACCAGAGGGAAGCCACGAGGGCGCCGAGGATGAAGCTTAACCTGCAGCCACAGCTCGCGCCGCGTGCTGGGTGCGGCGAGTCCCAGCTCGGCTTCTCAGCTCCTCCAGGATTCACCTGGCACCGCCCGGGGACAGACGCGCGCTAACGAGAGCTCGGAGCTCCCCCCTTTTACACCGAGGCGGTTCGCTAGAGGAGTTCACTGGGTGCCAAGCAAAGAATTTACCCCGCCCCGCTTTGGGGGCGGGGATGGGGGAGCTTAATTGGGATCTGTGGTTAGGCCATTGTCTCATCCCCTCTATTTTTTTTTCTTTTAACAATTTAGTGAATGAATGAATGAATATTTATACATTTAAAAAAACTGTTGACTCAGGGTTAAGTATTGCTAAGGGAGATGCTATTTTCAGAATGGTTTCCTGCTGCTTCTTTAGAAATTAACATTAAAAGAGAAGCCATAGATTATTAAATATGCTGGTCTGGTCGATAACAGCAAATGTTTGAAAGTTGTACTTTTTGTTAGAGATATTTTGGAAATCAGAAAGATAGTGAAAAAACAGTGGTTGTGGCTAACACCGTTAAGTGATTAACTTAATTACATACCAGGTGCAAATGACTTTTGATAGGTTCTTTTGTTAAATCTGTTCCTCAAACCTATAGTAACCTCAAACCTATCATTTTTATTCCCATTTTATGGATGATGAAACAGAAGCTTGGGCCAATTTTCCCAAACTACAGTTAGTAAATGCTACAGCTTAATTTGAATCCAGAGTCCTCTGGCTATATAACCTTTTAAAAAAATACTTAGGACACGAATTTTATTGCCTCTCCAAAACTCTTCTATTTTTGTTCTTATAACTGGAGACCTTTAAAAAGAATTGTGTCAATTTTTTAAAAGAAAATGTTAACCAGACAGAACATCAATACTTTTTTTGGAAAAAGAATAATGTATAAATTTAGGAATTAGTTATTTTAATGAGAGTAGGATAACATATTTGCATTAATTAGTTCACCGTGCCTTTGTTAAATGAATATGCCAAACTTAAAACCATGAGAGCAGAAACTAGGGAAAATTTGAACCTTACTGAGTTAGTTTCCTATGGCTGCTGTACGAAATAACCACAAATTTAATGGCTTAGAACAACACAAGTGTATTATCTTACAGTTTGGACATCAGAAGACCAAGATGGATTTCACTGGGCTAAGGGTTGGCTGTGCTGCATTCCTTATAGAAGCTCTAGGGGAGAATTCTTTGTCTTTCCTGTTTCAGCTTCTAGAAGGTGTCCACATTCTTTGGCTCATGGCCTCGTTCATCTTCAAAGTCAGTAAAAGTAAGTTGAGTTCTTTTGGCCTCAAACCACTCTGACTTTCCCTTTTCTCCCTCTTTTACTTCTGAGGGCCTTGTGGATAATCCAGGTAAATCTGCCTATCTTAAAGTTAGCTAATTAACAATAATAACTGAATCTTAATTACCCTTTGCCATGTAACACAGCATATTCACAGGTTCCAGGTATTAGGATGTTGACATCTTTGGGGGGGTCATTATTCTACCACATTTACCTAATAGCAAACAAATTTGGGGACTTGGTATGTCACTGTGCATCCTTCATCAAGTGCTTTGCTCCATGTGGCTGCAGCTCCCAACTAGAAGACTACTTCCCTGTCCATAGTTATGAAAACAAATGTTTGAAAAAAAAGGACCATAAGAAAAGTTTGCAGTATTAAATGAGTGTTCTTCCTTTCGATCAGAATCGTGCTGCAAACCACTTTAAGCAGAAGTGGAAAGAAGTCTGAAAACAGAAGCAAGTATGACACTATTGAAAAATCATTTAATTAATGACTCCTCCCAAGTAATCCCAATTTTAATGAGCCCTTGAGGGTAATTTTGCTATGCCAAAATCTTCCAAACACTTGCATATATATTATGCATAAAGGATCTACACTCCTGAAATGCCTTACTATAGGCTAATAGAATAGGAAATGAGTATGAGAAAGGTTGTTTCAGATTCTGCTGCAGGCTCTGTGACCTTGCCTCAGATCATGGGTATAGCAGTGTGACATGCATCGCTATAAATATTCCCAGGATGATTTTAGGTGGTGCACAGATTAATATTTTTGCTTATTTTATCAAATGAGTATGAATTAAAATGTATATATTTTTAAATGTATACATATATGATATGTATATACATCACATCAAACAGATGATTCCAATTTGTTTCTTAGGAAAAAATTTAAAGGGTCAATTTAAAGACAGTGTATAATAAATAATCACTAGTACTAAGGGAAGGCATATGTGACAAAAATCATGAAGTTGGTAGAATTACAAAAACTGGCAAACATTAATCTAACCATACTAATTTTATGAAACTAATAAGAAGGAAGGGCTAATAAATTAGGCCAGGTTTAAAGAAACCAGGAGGTGAACCTCTCAGAAACTCAGGTGAATTTCTTTTTATTCAATCAAGCCATTCATCTCAGTACTCAATATATTCAACTTCTGCAGTGTACTCTCACCCTCTCTCCCTTCCTCCCTCCTTCCCTTCTTTTCCCTTCTTGGTTCTGTCTCCTCCTCCCACCTGCACAGCGCAAGGGCTCTAGCTATATTTAAATCATCATTGACTTTATTACCCATAACTATATCTTTTGTTTCCTTCATATTGCTTCACCACAGTTTTGCTGTATAATCATGTTATTTGAAATCAAGTAAAGAGAGTAAAAAGCAGATATCAAAGAGATTAGAAAGAGCTGGTATGCAATTCAAAGATTCTCCAGCAAGCTCATGGGGAGATCAAAAGTGGGTCAGAAAGACTGTGAGATCTCCGTCAAGGCAGCAGGCCTTGGGAGGAGACACAGGCCAGTATCCAATCCCATAGCAGAAGGAAAGCAAGAGCTACTTAAAAGTGAACAAGTGTCAGGGCTATGCCCCAAGTGGATAGGAGACATGGGGAATGTTTTCTTGCAGAAATAGTAGGCCCCCATTATAGGGTTCAGGGAGTTCAACATTTGGTACATTTGGAAGAAAGTCTCTCCATTATAATCTCATCTTTACTTGCATTCTTTCAATGCTACTTTGTCCCTCATGCTGTTTTTGATTAATTGTTGGAAACAGTTTATGTTTTTCAGTTTAACATTTGTTGTTGTTAAGAGACAGGTTTAATTTAGTAAATAGGTCTTGTACGTCTTGTCTCATTCATGTGAAACATCTCTTGTTCATTCACCATTTTGTGACTGCCCTGTGTTAGATACAGGTGTTTTCAGTACCTTTCTTTAAAAAAAACAGACACCCAGACTGAAACTGTTATGGTCTGACCAGGCCAGACCAGAAGGTTGCCATCCATTCCCATCTTTGAGGGAAATGGAAATGGAGAAGGATAAGAATCACTTTTTGATTATGTAACTTCCTCTGCTGAAAACTCTTTGGTGGCTTGTCATTGCTCCCCGGATAAAGAAATAAATACCTTAGCAAAGGCTTGATGGCTTCCAGGGTCTGGCCCCTTGCTGCCTTTCCAAAGTCAATGCATTTTGTGCTCCCCTGCTCAGACAAGGGCCTTCTATTTTTTCCTCATAATTCCTTCCCATTTCAGAACCTCTGCATATCTCCTTCCTTTTGCCTCCACTTACATCACTTTGCTCAATCCTTTTCTCTTTGCCTAGTAAATATCTTCTCATCCTCATTAGATCTCAATTTAATATTCTCTATATCCTCTTCCTTAGGCAAGCTTTCTCTAAACTTTGATTCAGTCGACCCCCCTCTTAATATAAACTCACGTATGCATTCCTTCTCTAGTGCAGCACTTACAAAGCAGCTGCAGTTTAACATTTGTCTGGGTGATTATTTGATTAAAGTCACTGACTATGCCTGTCCTCACTCGTTATTTTATCGTCAATGTCAAGTCCAGTGAGCAGAACATAGTGAATCTCTTAATACTGTTCTAATTAAGTTACTGATGTCAGACATGAGGCAGGGATTGTGCTAGGCCCTTAGTTTATACTATGTCACTAACTTCTCACAACAATCATGTAAGGGAGATAGTTTTTCTATTTGATAAATAAGGAGACTGAGAGCCAACAAGATCAAGTAGTTTCTTAAAGGTCCTTCAAACAGTTAGTAGAAAAGCGTTGCTCTAACCCAGGCATAGGGACTATGGTTAGCATTTATTATCTGTCCAGCACACTTTCCTATTCTCTGCTATCAGCAACCCTACTTCTTTCCAGTAGAATTCTCTGCTATCAGCAACCCTACTTCTTTCCAGTAGAATTCACAGTGGATTCCATGTCTTTCATGAGGGATTATAATTCAGAAGGCTCTGTGCCCCACCCCTGGCCTCTGCAGCCCCACAGAGGGGTTAGAGACATAGGAATACATCACCTAAGATGGACCAGGCAGCATCCACTGTGGGACTTATCTACTGAAGTTAATTGGAAAGATTACCTCTTTCCTGTGGAATTGCCAAGCTACAAAAATGTGAATCTTCCTTTATCCTTATAGGTGTATGATTTTACCAGCCTTAAAATTGATGAAAAAAATCAGTTTATGGAGTATTCTTTGACTAGCCCATATTTGCTATTATTCAGGGAATATCATCAAATCTATTTGTTTAGTTCATTTTTTTTCTTGATTATGGAAAAAAGATTAGTAAATATTGCCAAGGATACTAAAAACTTAAATTATTGGTAGTTGGCCTTCTTTTTCCTTTATATTGTGGCTAAAAATTAACCATAGGCCCAATTTAAAAATCAACAATAAATAATTACATTTCTGAAAAAAGTTGAACCTGGATAATACCAAATCAGAGGGATTTTTTAAAAAAATTGTTTAAACAATTTCTGGAAATGTTCATAATATTAACTCAGAATGTTCTATTTAGTGTTATCAATAAATATTGATCACATTATCAAGTGGAGTTTGATTGGCAAAATAAAATAATTAGTGTTTCAAGGAGATAATACAGATAGATCATTATCCTCTATATCTATCAAATAATCAAGAAGATATTAGCCATTATGACCCAAAGAAAAAGTGATATTATCAAGGAATTCTAAAGGAATAATCTTATTTAGACATTTTAGTAGGAATATGAGAGAAAAGAAATCCAATGGATCTTCAAGAAGAAATTTCCTGGCATATTTAAAATTATTAGTTTAATTTTATAGAAATAATGCATATCATTTATTCACTAATCTCTCTGTCAAATAAATAAAAATCTTTTAAAAAAAAATGTGATAAGTAAAGGAGTAAAGTGAGCTGTGGCACTTTCATGGGAACATTCTAGAGAGAGAATATGAAATAGGGTTTCATAAAACAACTATGTTTTCATGTCATTGTGTTTGCTACTAAAGGTTTAACAAACATTTTTTGAAAAAAAAATAACAAACTTTTTTTGACTCAAGATTTATGTTCTAATAAAAGAGGTATAATTATTTCGATTAACTTACAAAAACATTTTGTCTTTTTCTAGTCCTTAGGGATTTCAGGAACTTATGTCACAAACACATAGTTTTTATTTTTTATTATTTTTTTTAAAGATTTTATTTATTTATTTGACACAGAGAGAAAGAGAGAGAGAGGGGGAGAGCGCAAGCACAAGCAGGGGGAGTGGCAGGCAGGGGAGAATTAGGCTTCCTGATGAGCAAGGAGCCGGATGTAGGGCTCTATCCCAGGACTCTGGGATCATGACCTGAACTGAAGGCAGACACTTAACTGACTGAGCCACCCAGGTGCCCCAACATGTAGTTTTTAAAACTAGAAGACAATTTTGATAAATGTAATTTACAGATGAGGAAACTGAGGCCACAAAGGCCTAATTTGAATGAGGGGCAGAATCCAGAACTGCCTTATGAAACACTAGTCCAGAAGCATTACCTCTAAGGCATCAAGATCGAAAAGTAAATATTCCACCCTTATTTATAATAAAGAGTGATTTATTATTAATAAGAAAATGATTTAAAGATTATTCAGAGAAGGATTTCTAGAGAAGAAGAAAAGTTTCTAAATGATATGTAGATTCTGGGAATATGCTTCTCCATAGTCTGTATTCCCAGAACATAGGACACTGTTGAACATGTATATATTTTAGATGCTCAAATGCCATGAAATGTTACAAATTTTATATATTTTACCAGAGGTCCCTCTGCTCCATAACATTTTAAAAATATATTGTCTAGTGGTACATTTTTGCATAATTTTCCTGGTTATGAATTTCATGTATATCTCATAACTTTTATGTGTATTAGATAAATTAATTAATTTATGTTGGTGTTTTTGGCAGTGATGTTACCCTCCTCAGTTATTTGATTTTAAAAGAGATTTGTGGCTCCAACTATGGCAATGTTCTTTTCTATATTCTTCTTTTGAAATGTGTTTTCTAATGAATCACTTAAATGAGAAGTTTCTAGAGCATGGCTTACTTCCTAATTGACAAGTTTGTTCTGTACAACTTTTAAATGGCACTGTTAATAATGAGTGCAGAGACATAGATGAATATACTACTTTATAAAGCTCTACAACAAGATACAATGCAACTCCCCTAGTTATCTCTTTTTATAAGAACTATAGGGGTGCCTGGGTGGCTCAGTGGGGTAAACCCTCTACCTTCGGCTCACGTCATGATCTCAGAGTCCTGGGATCGAGCCCTGCATCGGGCTCTCTGCTCAGCAGGGAGCTTGCTTTCCCCTCTCTCTCTGCCTGCCTCTCTGCCTACTTGTGATCTCTCTCCCCTCTGTCAAATAAATAAATAAAAATCTTAAAAAAAAACAACAACAACTATAAACGGGGAACGTCAGAGAAGCTGTCACATATTTGGAATTCTTTATCTTTCTTTCTTTTTTGAGGGAGTGTCTTTAGGCGATAAGGAATGGGTTTGACATTAAGGTGGCTAGGCAGCAGATAACTTTACTACTGTGGGTTCCACAGTCTGAAATAAGCAGTGCAGTTTTTTGTTTTTTGGGTTTTTTTTTTTTTGTGGATGTGCAACTTAATTAGACAAGTAGCAGATTTTTCATGTCTCTCTTAGCGTCATCAGACCACTTATCAAGTTTGGATAAAAGACATTTGTTCACAATGTACCTCTTTGTGTTTTCCCTCAGCTAGAAACTGACTGTTTGTAATGACCCCATCTTTAGAGGTTATGGGGATCTTGACCAGTTTTCGACCTTCTCTCCAGAGGCCTTGAAGAAAGAGAGGGCTTTCAGAATCTCGAGATCCAACTTTAAAATGGCTACTAAGCCCTAGACATTGTCATCACTAGTCACATACAGCAGGCTCCCTCACCTACCTTCCTTTTCTTTACTCTGTTTCCATTCAAAGCTGCCAGTTCATGCTATGAAGGCTTCCATGGCAAATCTGAGATACCTCCTTTCTTATTCTGAAGACCACACTCCAGGTGAGACAGTATGAAACAGTAAATAAAAGTAAGGTTATTCTTGTCCTAACAATTAATTTTTAAATATGTACTTTCTTTTCACTAGTAAAGAATGTATGCTTAAATTGTACTGATTATTGCTGTGATACCTTTCATTCACCTTAAAATATGTAGGAGGGGTGTGTGTGTGTGTGTGTGTGTGTGTGTGTGTGCGTGCGTGTGTGATTTAATTGAAGGTACATTCCCCAGGTGCTATAAGTATTCTACTGAAGAATTTCGGTCCAGGGCTAGCCAGCTAGCTTTCTAACTAGAAGTTCCAGGCTCTAGAGAATACTAATGCCACTACTACTATTATCTATATCTATACCATACAAATCTACCTTATTTATAGATGTTGGAAATAAGTTAGAAATAAGAATGTTAGATATCACTCATAAATAGCACATTATATGGCCAAATAATTTTTTTAGGCAGGACAAATGTTGCTTATTGACTAACATCATTCATGTAAGAAAGTCTCCTTGGTAATAGTAAAGCTATTCAGCATATATGGATTGGAAAAATTGTTTTAGAGGCATAGACAGGAATAGGATATAAGAATCCAAGGAAGTCTGCCTGTGGCAGTGGAAATGATACTCACGACTTTAGCCATAAAGAGACTGATTCCAGTCACTGGTGTGGGAGAATTTCTAATGATATGTCTGTCTTGAGTAAATATTTCATGCAAGATGTTAATGAGAGCACTTAACTCTCATTAGAGTACAAAAAGCTGAGACTTTATCAAGCTTTAAAGAATATGTAGTATGACCTGAATTGTGTCTATTTGTCAATATGCAGGTCTATATGTGTTACAGAATTTGGTTTGTGATTTGCTTTCAGTATAATCTGGTGGCCATGTAACATACCACAAATAATCTAAAAGTTGTTCATATTAAATTGGCTTGAGGTCAGTTCATAACTTTTTATGGAACACTCACCAAATGCTGAGTACCTTGCATATATTATTTAATCTTCATAGTGATCTATACAATAATTCTTGCAATACTCCTAACACAACTGTTACTTTTTGGTTTTGGTAAACCATCTATGTATAGGATGCTGTTAATCATTGCCATTATTTGGAGAAAGAGAAGCAAGATGATCAAATCCACCTGTAAAGTGAGTATAATTACCCTGTTTTACAGATTAGGAAATTGAGCCACAGGGAGTTAAGTGACTACTGAAGGTCACAGAGCTAGAAAGTGACCAATATTGGATTTAACTTGGGCCTGAGTGACTCTAAAAACCTATCGTTCTAATCATGATGTTTTACTGCATCCACTAATGACTCTTTCTTGTTAAATAGAGGAATTTATGGACTAAGAAATGAGTTAAATATTTCTGACAATATAGTATTTACATTATAGGATTTTTTGGTGTGGTCAAAAGGTGGAAAATAACTTGTCAAGTTTTAGGGCATGCTGCGTAGCTGTCAGGCCTGTAGGATAATTAGACACCTTTCAAAGGAGTACTCTCAGCATGGAAAATGTCCTTAAGGACTCTGATTCAAATGACTGATTTCATGACAATGAAGGACCCTGAAAGCGGAACAAGGTTCTTTTATGTAGAGCAAAGGAAATAGGCTAGCACTGAGTCTTTTCAGGGCAAACATTGGAAGCTGAAGATTATCTGTGCTGATTTTTACCCTAATCCCTGTTATTGGGTTTCTGGTTACCTGACCTTAGTATAGCTTGTACAATATCATCTCTGTAACCTTTGTGTTTCTCGGTTTATCTTGATCAACTATCAGTGCAAAGTGAGAAGTGGCCTTTCATCTGGTTTCCAATGGTGCTAACTAGAAAAGGAGAAACTAAAAAGTTTGCATTGAGCAGAAATAAAGTAGTCAAGGTATTAAAGCACCTGACAGTGAATCTAAGGAAGGTATTTGAAGAAGGAAGGCCTCCTAGAGAGAAGATTCACTAAAGAATATTGGCACCGTAGGACATAGAGAACAAAGAAGGTTGACTAAAATCTTGACTTACAGTGATACAAAGTTTTCCTATCTGAACTTCGAGAAAGAGTTTTTATCAATTAATCCTTATGCTGAAGCTATTCTCCTAAATCTAATATATCAAAGATCTGTCATCATTAAGGAAGATAATCCTAGGAACTCTTAGCAATATAAGCAAGGCTAGCAAAAAAAAAAAAAAAAAAAAAAGTGTAATGCTACATAAGCTTTCCTCTCTGTAAAGAAAATAGAACAGGTTTCCCTTTTGGAGACCAGCTAAATCTGGTGGAAGAACAGACAGAGGCTTTGTAGCTAAAGAGGGAGGAGAAAATGAACAGAGGATATGTAAAACACAAAATGATTTATTTACAGCTGTTTATTAGATGAAAGGAGGAGACACATTTTACTTATCTAACGTGCTTCATTTTTTTAGTGGAAAGAACATTAACTTTTCAGTAAACAGACCTGGGTTTAAAACCTGGCTTCACCATTTTCCACCTGGGAAATTTAGAGCAGATTCTTTAATCTCTCTGAGCCTCAGTTTCCCCAGAGGTTAAATGCAGATTCCAGTATCAGTCTCCCAACAACATTGGAGTCCGTATCTGTCACTAATCTTCCATTTTTTACTTTGGCCAACTCACCCTCCTGAGCATCAGAAGCTCCATCTTTAAAATGGGAATAAAAATGCTTTCTGGCTCCAACTGAGAACTTTTCCCCTGCACATGTGGATCAAACATATAGGAATGATGCTCTTGGTAGCTTTTGTTTCATCAAACCAGTATAATAATGACTACCTAGTAGTGGCACTTTAAGGATTAGACAGTAATGTATTTCAGATCCCTAGTTTATGGTAGCCAGGCAATAGATGGTACATAATATGCATGCAGTTAAGTATTAGAACTACATTATTAAATTCACACAAGATCTATAGGTGGCATTGGCTTACTCAATACTTGCTCTCCTAGAAAAAAATATGCTCTAGTAGACAACTTAGAAGACAAAAATTTCTCATATTTAAATTGTGTTCTCCATTTTTTCCAAAGCATAATCACATCCTAATAGAGAAGGGCACACATACATCATACTCCCTCTTTTCCAGAAAAGAAGGCTGAGATCCAGAGAAATTTAGTGATATTTACCCGAGATAATACAACTTTAAGTAGGGAGTCAGGCTTGGATTCTGGATTCCTGAATTCCAGCCTAGTGATCTCCTCACTACATTGCATTCTCCCTGTTCCATGAGTCTGGCACACCTTTCTAGAAATCCTCCATTATGGCAAATTGTAAGAGCAAGAAAAAAATAATTAAAATAGGCTAGCCTATTATGAGTTCATGATGTGTTGATATCCTTGGCTTATTGTTTCAGTTTTTTAAATGTAAAAAAAGAGATAATGAATTCTCTGTAACATTTAGAGAGGAACAGAGAGAACACACTTTTGCTAAATTGAGTAGACTCGTGCCACTATCAATTTTGAGCCTTGACCTGATTTCAGACCCTTGAAAGTTGAAAATTAGCAAAATGTTTTGCCATTTTTCAGAAACAAAGATCGAAGCTTTTACAATCACAAATCAAAATAATCAACTTTAGATAGGTAAGGAAAAATACATGCTTACTGAATTCATATTGTTTAAAAGCATTGGCTTTGTAAGAATCAAGCCTAAACTGAGTTACATTCCTTAGTGTAACTTATTTTGCCCAACTAAATACTTTAATACTTGATAATATTTTTCTTTGCATCATTAGAATACTTCTAGAAAGTATCAGAAATATAAAGCAATGGTAAATGTAATATACTATCTATTTTAGTTCAGCCCAACCTAGAATAATTTAATTCAACCTAAAACGCTTATAAAAGACTCTACTCTCTAGGGCATAATGCTGGCCCTAAGATAATTAAGGGATTCAATTCAAAGATAACTTTGAGGAATTCAATGTCTGAGTTTTATGATAATAAAAACATATAGTTACTAACTTTTATTGATTTCTTACATGCATCAGTCACTCCACCAAGAGTTTTGCACATGTTTTCTTATTTAATACCCCCCACAACATCTTTGGAGATATAGTAACACCATTTTATAGGTAAGGGAACAGTGGCTTAAATTAAGGAATATATCCAGGGATACACAGCTCATAAATGGTTTAATTTATTCACCTAATTCATATATTAACACAAATATGCAGACACAAACCAACTTACTTATGCAAGTAGACACAATTGCAACTTAAAAAAAATGATGAATATATTTTTCCTTCTTTAATTGAAGCAAAGGTGTTTGCTGTTACTGTTGTTTCTCCTGCTATCCTGTGCTTAAATAATGATTGTGTGATAGTAGCATCAGCATTGTACAGAAAGGGCAATGCACTTGTGATCACAGAGGAGTGCCAATGCCTTTCATGGCCATTAACTTAAGTCTTAAATGCTCTGACCCTACCACTGTGCTTTGTTCACCTTTTATGATAAATTATAATCAAAATGATATTTAAATTTTAGGTTGACTTCATAATCAAACCTTTCCTCTTAAACCATACTTGTGTTAGGGAATCGTGGTAATAGCATGCTTTGAATATACTCAGAACTATCTTTTATAAAAGGATCCCAAACACACAAGGCTAGAGAGCCTCAAACGTGAGTGCATGAGGGGCAAAAGTGTAGGAGGGAAACTCAGAGAAACATGAAATTTTAAAAAGAATAGACTCCCCCCACCTCCTTGCCCCCATTTTATTTAGTTTTCAGATAGAAAACTCTTGATAGGATATTTAGAAAAATAGAGATGTAATATGTAATATGTAATTCCAGATAGTGGATTGAGTGTATTAATTTAATAGGCTGCTGTAACAAACTACCACTGATGAGGTGGCTTAAACAACAGAAATTTATTTGCTCATAGTTCTGGAGGCTGAAACAGTTGGCTTCTTCTGTGGCCTCTCCTTGGCCTACAGATGGCTGCCCTCTTGCTGTGTCATCCCATGGTTGTCTCTCTTTGCATACATGCCCTGGTATCTTTTTGTATGTCCAAATTTCTTATTATAAGGACAGCACTCATACTGGATTAAGGCCCATTCTGTTGGCCTCATTTTAGCTTAATTACCTCTTTAAAGGTTCTCTCCTCAAATATAGTCACATTCAAGCTCCTGGGGATCAGGACTTCAACACATGAATTTTGAGGGGAGACACAATTCAGCCCATAACAGTGACCGTTAGCTGCAAAGAGCTGCGTTCTTACAGATCTAGAATTTCATGTCTCTTTCACAAAATGTTCACTGTAGATACATTGAGCACAATCTAATTTACTAATGTAGTGCTTTTCTTTATCTATAAAAAATGATATGCCTTCTTTTCTGTGCTACGCAGAGTGGGGTCCTTATTACCTTGTCTGGGTTTCCCTCATAAATAAAGGGAAATTGCCACAAGGTCTGGAGCCCTAGATGTCCTGCAAACGAAGCAGGACGTACTCAATTTCCTTCCAGCAAGGACCCAGTGAGGTGGCACCAACCTTGACTTCCAAATAGTACAGTACATTATTTGGGGGGGGTAGGGTGGAGAGGCGATGCCATTACTTCATAAATCTGAGGAGAACCTGGGAGAAGCTTCTGCTGGCAGCTCGCGCCCTTGTTGCCATTAAAAACCTAGCTGATGTCAGTGTCATAGCCGCCGGGGAGACCGGCCAGCGAGCTGAAGTTTGCTGCTGCCCCTGAGGCCAACCCTGTGGCTCCTGGAACCTTCCCCTGCCAGATCCAGGCCGACTCCGAAAACCGCGACTTCCGGTGGTTCCTGATCCCCCGCGACTTCCGGTGGTTCCTGATCCAAGGCCCTAGCGCCAGGCGCTCCCGCAGACCTCCTAGGTGACCCTGCCCGCTATGGTGCTGCGGTCCTCAGACTCTCCTGTGCGTCCAGTGGGCACCGTCATCTCCCTCAGGGCGTCTGTTGGCATGGACGCTGGCCCGGAAGTTCTGCGCATGCGGGGCATAGAGTCCGCGGGGGGGTGGGAGGTCCCACCGGTTCTCTGCTGCTACAGAGATCCTGAAGGGACCGCAGAGGGGGAGCCTGGGGCGGCAGGAATGGCTGTGACCAAGGAAGAATTTCGGGGTGAATGGACTGCTCCGCCTTCCAGATTTGGTCCTACTCAGCCTGAGGTCCCAGACGGGTGTGAAGCCGTGCAGGTGTCCTCTGTGTCTCTTCCCTGGTGCTCTGCTGGAGTGGAGTCGCCAGCCTGCCCCAGAACACGGGTCTGCGGCACCACTGCTCCAGCTACCAAATAGGAGCAACCACCCAGTGGTCTTAAGCTGTTCTTCCACACACTCTATTTTTTAATACTAAGTTAAAATCGTTTTTATTTTTAAAGGCATTTATTTATTTGAGAGGGGAGGGGAGGGGTAGAGGGAGAGGAAGAATCTTTTTTTTTTTTTTTTTAATTAATTTTTATTAACATATAATGTATTATTTGCCCCGGGGTACATGTCTGTGAATCATCAGGCTTACACATTTCACAGCACTTAACAGCACATACCCTCCCCAATGTCCACAACCCAGCCACCCTATCCCTACCCCCCCACCTCCCAGCCACCCTCAGTTCGTTTCGTGAGTCTAGAGGTCTCTTATGGTTTGTCTCCCTCCCCATCCCTTCCTGTTTCATTTCTCTCCCCCACCCCCCCAAACTCCCTCCTTGCCTCTCAAATTCTTCATATCAGAAAGATCATGTGATAATTGTCTTTCTCTGACTGACTTATTTCACTTATTTCACTGGAATACCCTCCAGTTCCATCCACGTCATTGCAAATGGCCAGATTTCGTTTCTCTTGACGGCTGCATAGTATTCCATTGCATATATATCATGTGTCTGTTGGCCATTTGGATGTCCTCATTGCAGAAATGTCTGTTCACCTCTTCTGCCCATTTCTTGATTGGATTATTTGTTCTTTGGGTGTTGAGTTTGAGAAGTTCTTTACAGATTTTGGATTGCCAACACCATTTGTTGAAGACACTGTCTTTTTTCCACTGGATATTCTTTCCTGCCTTTTTGGGATGGAATGTTCTGAATATATCTGTGATGTC
>CM053611.1:83179296-83197051 GCA_028646535.1 Procyon lotor
TGTCCTCATTGCAGAAATGTCTGTTCACCTCTTCTGCCCATTTCTTGATTGGATTATTTGTTCTTTGGGTGTTGAGTTTGAGAAGTTCTTTACAGATTTTGGATTGCCAACACCATTTGTTGAAGACACTGTCTTTTTTCCACTGGATATTCTTTCCTGCCTTTTTGGGATGGAATGTTCTGAATATATCTGTGATGTCTTAAGCAGACTCCTCGATGAGCGTGGAGCTGGTCGGGGGCCGGTCCTGAGGCTCAATATCACGACCCTGAGATCATGGAAGAGTCGGTCCCTTAACAGACTGAGCCGCCATCCAGGCACCCCTCTTCCACACACTCTTAAACAGAAAATGGAAATGAGGTTGATGACAAAGAAACAGTTTCTAAAAAAAAAAAAAAAAAAAGACATTCCTGAATTAGCTTTAGTAATATATATTATATCTGTGTGTGCATATTATAAATACACACGCACAGGCAGGGCAGAGACACTGCTGTGGTTATAGCTACCTTTTATTCACTCACACATTTACAACCGAAAGCATGCATCCGTTTATTAAACCAGTTAGATGTAACCAAATGAATAACCCAAATCACACATTTTCACGGTGCTAAAAGTGTTCTTTTTAAAAATGCATTTGACTAAGTTTCTGTTTTAGGTTAATTTACAATTTCATGTTACATTAAGCCTGGTTTTTGGATATATTTATATAGACTAAAATAAATTATCTACAGTTGTACTGAGTTAAAAGTTATCCCAAGTACATTCAGTAAGAGCCTTGCTGTTGTGCACTGAATCTTACAAAAGTGGCTGTGACAAGGTTTCCAGTTCCACACTCTTGCCAGTTTCCAGGCAAGAGGTGAAGTCTGTGTCTCTGCAGGTCCCCCCCCCCCTTTAAAACTTGGTGGGCCTTTATGACTGCCTCAGTAAATAGAAGAGGCAGAAGGGATACTATGGGACTTCTGAGAACAGGTCCCAAAGGGCTACATAGCAGTTACTTTTATTTACTTATTTGACTATTTTTAGATAAGTTCTTCAAATATGTTTGATTTTTTAATGCTGCATGTAGCTCAAAATTTTACTTAATTTCTTTTTAATGATTCATATAATAAATATTGATGTTCTTATCTAATACATCTGTTGGCCATTCTGTAGAGAATAGCCATCTGTTTTTATTGTGGAGGTAATATCTTAGAATCTTGAATCATTCTGTTTATTGTCTTAAAGTGTGTCATAAACCAGTATAGCATACTGAAAAGTTCATTAATGTGTTGGCTGTTATTAATTATAAACATTTTTCTTTCCTAGATCAGTTTCTTCATTTATGGAAAAATGAGAGGTTATACCAAGTCAGTATATGACCATGAACTTACCTTGCTAAACATTTTTTTTGACAAGATCCTGATATGACTCTATGGTTAAGAAAATTTTTGGAGTGGGGCGCCTGGGTGGCTTAATCACTTAAGTGTCTGCCTTTGCTCAAGTCATGATCCCAGAGTTGCAGGATTGAATCCCACATGGGACTCCCTGCTTGGCGGAGAATCTGCTTCTCCCTCTGCCTCTCTTCCTTCCCCTGCTCATTGTCTCTGTCTCTCAAATAAATAAAAAATCTTAAAAAAAAAAAAAAAAGAAAGTTTTTGGAGTAATTTCTAGTTGTTCAATTTCTTTTTTTTTTTTTTAGTTGTTCAATTTCTTAATGTAGGAAAATTTCAAACTCAGTAGAATTACACTTAATTCTTAATCATCATCAACAATAGGAGCAATGTAATAATAATTGAAAGGAATGAATAATCTTCAGATTTTGTACTTTTGGATTTCGAATGGGTTTTGCATTATTTTGTCTCTTGTTATATAGTCCTAATTATTCTTTCTCATTGAGATATAAAATTTAGTATTAATTATAAGATCCTTTTCAGCCATATATAGTTGCATCAAAATTTTTTAAAAAAATACGCTTTTCATATGATTTAGTCATTCCACTTATCAGAAAAGCGAAGACATGTCCATACAAAGGCTTAGATACAAATGTTCACAGCTTCTTTATTTGTAGTAGCCAAATAATTAAACAACCCAAATTTCCAATAAGTAAATGGATAGACAAATCATTTTATACACGTACAATGAAATACTACTGGACAACCAATAAAAACCAACAAATGATACACATAAAAACATGGGTGGATCTCTATTATTAAAGTAATTATATGGAGTAAAAGAAGTTAGGCAAAAAAAAAAGAATACACACTATATGATTCCATTAATGCAAAATTCCAGCAAGTGCAAAATAATCTTATAGTGACAAAAACCAGATAAGTTTTTGCCTGGGGACAAGTGGAGGGTGGGTGAGAGCGGTACAAAATTATATGGGAAGCTTTTCATGTGATGAGTCTGTTCATTATCTTGACTAGTCTGATGGATCCATGAGTATACACATATATTAATACCTATCAAATTGTACACATTAAGTATGTCCTTTTTTGTGTGCTACATATACCTCAAAATCACTTTAAAAATAATGTAAAAAAATCTTTAAAAACAAACAAAAGGTGTGTGAGAGCTATGTAAAGCTATGTAAGAAAATTTTAATATGTAAAATATATGTACAGCATCTGTGGGACATTTTATTAATTCTTGGCAGAGTTTTATGCCTCTACTGAATGGAGTGATGAATATTTCAGTTTCTTGTTTTAATAATTACATAGTTTTTGAGTTTTTTTTTAAATAATGACTTTAATTTGAAACTAAATATTTAAACAATATACACCTATGGTCATAATGAGTATTAATACATAATTTAAAAATTCAAGTGTAACCAATGTTAATTTACTGCTACAGAAATATTCATTTTGCTGTCTTGTTGAAAATTGTGGTTTTCTAACCTAATTTAATGCCAGTTAGTTACTCAGCATAAATGTTTGAACCACACTGTGATACAGGTTGTGGGTAGTGAGATAATGTAAAGAATCAGAGAAAGTTTGAAATCAGATAAAGGGGTAAGGACTCATGTAAATATATCAGAAAGTGCTAAATACTTTTAAAGAATTACAAATAAACAATTACAAAAAGAATGATTTAAAAAAATGAAGAATTACCAAAAATAAAAACAAAAAACCCACCCCAGATGAATTCCTGGGGCAACTTATCACTTTCAATGGATAGGAATTGCATTCCTATAGATCACTTGTGTCTGAAAAGACAGGGATGTCCAATGGGAGAAAGGTTGTTTAGGATGGCATTTGAAGGCAGGATTGAATCTGAACATTAGGATTTCGTTTGGAGAAAGAATATTTCAAATGAAGGGAAGTATGTGTGCAAAAACAGATGGCTAAAAATGCCAGATGCCTGTAAAAAAAATTTGGTTCAGGTTGGCTTGAATATTTCTATATGAGGGCCAGTACTTGGAGTATAGTTGGAGAGGTAAATTGAACTTACATCATATCTAAAACACTGTTTATTTGATTAGACTTGAGTTGGTAAGCTACAGGGAACCATCAAAGTTGTTGACCATTTTCATGTCATGATAAGATCTATATTTTAGGCAAATAATGTGGCAACACAGCATAAGAGAAGTTGTAGGGAAGAGAAAAAATTTTTTCTGCTCTTAATAGTTCTTCACTTTTGAAATGGTCACCTATATTGCCAAAAGATACTTTCTTTTTTTTTTTAAATTTTTTTTTTTAAGATTTTATTTATTTGACAGAGAGAGAGAAAGATCACAAGTAGGCAGAGAGGCAGGCAGAGAGAGAGGGGGAAGCAGGCTCCCTGCTGAACAGAGAGCCTGATGCGGGGCTCGATCCCAGGACCTGAGATCATTACCTGAGCTGAAGTAGAGGCTTTAACACACTGAGCCACCCAGGTGCCCCCAAAAGATACTTTCTTAAGCAGATAACATACTGCCTTTATTAGGGATGCCAAGAAAGAGAGGAGTAAATTATTAGAAATATGATAGGTTGAATAGCTAGTGACTATACAATATACCTGAAGGCTCTGGCTTACCTATACTCTGATCACTGTCATATCAGGTCATACTCTGGATGAGAGGGATATGTATCTCCCCTACTGGAGCAGCTTTTGGCTAATTATAACTCCTATGCTGAGACAGGGTAAGTTAAAAGAGACAGGACTGTGAACCTGGCAGACAGAAAAGATCACATAGGCGTGATGAACATCTGTGGAAATTAGGTAAAACAAGGGTCAGCATGCAAATTTAAACTAGGCAGTGGATTAGAAGCAGTCATGAGGGTTGGTGAGAGGGATATGGGGTTGGGAGAGGAGAGGAGAATTTGTAGCATGTGCCAATTTCCCTGGTGTAAATACTACCACAATCAGTTTTAAGCTACTAAAGTGGGATCAACAGGCTCACAAAATTTTTGAAATTGAAACAATCCATTCTTGTGAACCAGCAGGGGCCATCTCCAGCCCACTACCAGTACTGCCAAGGAGATTTGTAACTCAGGCAGGAAAAATAGACGGGAGATCAGGGAATTAGGCAAGCAGACTGGACAAGAAGTTGTCTGAATCCAGCAAGGCATCTGGGTGATATATACCAATATCATCAGCAAGGAAAAGCTTGTTATAGTACAGAAAGTTATATGAGCCATGGCCTCCCTCTGTTCTTTAATCTCTGTGAGGGTAGGTCAGAGGTAGGTGGAGGCAAATTGGAATATCTGCCTGAGTTGTGAGCAAGGGGCCTAGGAAGCATCATATGGCAGTCATGGTCTTCTCTCTCCTGGACAGTTATGATGGGTTTCTGGGTCATTAGTAGGGCTTTGACTCCTCCTTTTGATTAGAAGCTTCATTCTTAAGCCTGCAGCTTGCAAGTATGGAATAGTCCCTGAAGGAAAGCATTTCTCTATCTGGTAATGAGTTGCCTGCTTCTAGGCAGTTTTCAAAATGAGATAAATGAGATAATTTGTACAAAAGTCTTTCAGCCTGCCTCTCTCTCTCTCTCTCTCTCTCTCAAATGTTCTGCCTTGCTTAAAGCAAGCTATAATTCCAAGTGACACCATTCACAAATATGGTATTATTAGAATATTCTTTAGCTCACATTCTAGGAATGGGGGGTTTCAGTGTTTAAATATGTGAAATTATTTTATTTCAGAAGAAATTTACAACCTAAATAATAAAAAGAATGCTAAAATGACCTGATGACTGTAGTTTTCATCACTTAGTAAATATTTTAAAAATAACTGTCCTTAACAATATTTTTTATGATTTTGGCCTTTGTGTACAGTTTTAGTAATAGTATTCCTATTGATAATTTCTGTCAATTAGTTAGAAGTTTAGGGAAGCCCAAAGAAGCCTTCCCGAATGTCAATAAAACAAATATGGTATTTAAAGGATCCAAATTTTGTTAAAGATTGAAACTAAAAATTTCTTCATTAGAATATTCCCTTTCAAATGCTTTTTGTTAGTTGAACTAAATATTATTATGCAAATAGTTGTAGAAATAATGTTTTCTAAAGATAATCATCCACCTTATACCATAAAAATTATTGACATAATTATCAAAAATGGTGTATATATATATATACACACAATTAATTATGTAAAATCATCAGAAGTTGCGGAATTAGAAATAGTTTGTGGTCGGGTTCTCTGTCTTCTGTGAAGGAAAAAAAGAGATAAATAAACAAAAATTTAAAATATTAATTTAAAAGGCACCCTGCCCAAACCTACTGCCCATTTCATTTTTCATTCCATAACTCTTAACCCTGAACTATTGCTTTCCCATGCTACCAAGTCTGTGTCTACCTGGCTGAAGAGTTCAAGTCCAAGCCTGTCTCTGATGATGTCCCTGAGCTTCCTCTCCAAAGTCCTTTCCAAGGCACTAGGGCTTCGAGCTTTCTCTTTCTTGTAAAGTCCCGAAGCCTGAACTTAGAGCTGGAGGCCCAGGTCACCAACGTTTCTGTGTACTTATGAGTCCACAGACTGTGGTGGCATGCTATCGGCCTCTTTGTGAATTGTAAGCTTCTTTGTTTACCACAGCATTATATACTGTTTATTCCACCGCCCTGCCTTTTCTTTTTCCTGAGAAGGGCTGGGGAGGTAGGTTTGGTATCCCATTTCCCTTGAATTTTGTGAGAAGCCGCCCCTGGAGTATAAACTAGTATAATGTTACCCTAAGCCATTTCTTGGCTTTTCTGTTAAGAATTGCCTTCCCTCAAATGTTTAACCAAGCTTCACATATTCCCTATCCCCTTTTCAGCTCTATTTCCCTCCCTGATATTCATCACTGACTGGAATGCCTTATATTCTACTTCTCTATTTGTCTACAGTTGTTGTTTTTTTTTTCCCACTAGAATGTAAATTGCAGAAGATCAGGGGTTGTGTCTGTGTTGTTTACTATTGTGTCCCTCGCACCGAGGTACTTGCCTGTACACAGTAGGTACTAGACAGTTACTGAATGCATGAATGAATACAAGAATCAATGAATGAACTCTGGAGGGTAGGGTTCACAGCTGGTAATAGGGTCAAAGCTGTGGCTTTCAAGTAAGCAGCTTCATAAGAAATAAGATGGACATAATTTCCATGCATGGCTATTATTTATTGTAAATGTATGCTTCATTTATTCATCTCTTCACTTAACAACAAGCATTTGTTGAGAACCGTTTGCATAAAGGCATTGTTCTGTATGCTGGAAGTTGGTGCAGAGTTCTAGGCTAGTAGGTTGGCTAGGATAAGTAGGGTTCAGAAATGATGTGTGTTATTATGATATACTGTATGGATGCTTGTTTACATGCTGGCTGAAGGAATACATGAATGAATGCTAGAACAAGCCTCCTGATAGAGGTGGATGTAAATAAAGCAGGAGCAGAGAAGCCATGAATGCCTTTAAGGAAGTTATGAAGAGGTCTTGGCAGGCATGGATTTACTGAGGAAAAATCATCTTTTTTATATACCAGAGGAGTTGTTGGCAGTGGTCACTCTGAGCTGAGGGAATTAAATGGTCAAAAATATAAATGAGGATAAATTAATCGCTTGGGGAAAATTGCCGAGTTATTTGTGGCTGTAGATTGGGAATGTGGGTTGGGGCAGGATTAGAAATTATCTTAAGAATTTTAAATTTATATCCTGTGGGTTATGGGAAGCTACTTAAGGTTATGAAGTGAGGAGTGACATGTATGTTATATGTTTCAGAAATATGAACATTTTTGGTGCAAAATATTTGGGAATGGAGGAGGAAGAAGATTTCATATAGAGATGCCTGTAGGGAGGCATGACTTTGGTCCAAGTGAAGATGATGAGGACTAGGGTGATAGCAATGGGAAGAGAGAAGAGATATTAGAGTAAATAAATATTTTGGAGGTGGAATCCATAGGATTTGAAGAGAAGAATAAGGAATGGCAAAGTTCCTAATTCAGGGAACTGATATATTGTTTTATCTTTTTATCTTTAACTCGTATGACTAATACATGGGGTAGAGGGAACAGGCTTGGTGGGAAGTTGGGGAGAGAGACAAACCAGTTTGCTATTAGACATGTCATGTTTGACTTGCCAGATGCTATTAGGAAGATGACCCCTGGGCTCAATGTAAAATGGGGCTGTAGAGGAAGATTTGGGTGTCATTGCTGAAGCTATAGGATTTTATGAGTGCCATCAGATGGAAGGTACAAAGCAAGAATAAAAGCACTCCTAGGATGGAATTCTGAGGTACATGAATATTTAAGAGGAACTAGTAAAGATCGAGAATAAAGACTCAGTTTCACCAGATCCCGAGGAGAGAGAAAGGAGGGGGAATCTTTACAGAAGGATGAGTCATCAACCAAAAACTGCTGCAAAAGTCAAGTGAATGAGCAGTTCAGAGTTTTGGGTGACCTTAAAAAGAGACATTTCAGTTGGGTGCTGTAGGTGACAGCTAGACTGTGAGGTCTAAAGGTGAGAAAGCAAACTGAATGCTCTACCATTTTATATGAATGCACAGCAGCACCCCTACCTACTGTACCCTCGGCCCCTCCCCATGCAGCCCTTTCCACAGAAACAGATTCGCAGTCACGTAGGGTTTACAAGGAATTGAATTAATTGAGTACCTTGTACTCACGTGAGAACTCTATAATAGTATTCATGGGTTATAGATGTAACTGTGAGTCCTTTCCTTTTCCTTTAGCACCCTCCCAGATACTTTTTATGAGTAAGGAATACCCCTTACTGAACAAAATGTGTTTGAGGAAGTGAGTGAGGAAGTCTTCATTTCTGAAAAAATCAAGAGTAGGCGTTCTGATTACCAATAGCAGTCACTGATCCTGAGGTGTCCTTGACTTACATTTGATCGCTTCTGAGCTGATGACAGGAGCCTCGGTCCCCTATATGATGAAAAAAAATGTTGAGATCATTTTGTAAGCAGAATTTTTGTCCAAAAGCAAAAGGACACAAAGAACACGCATACCTATGTATCCGTGTGTATAAATGTATAGAAAAATCTGAAGAGTATACACCCAGTAGTTATTAGTGAATAACTTTGTTAGGTAAGTGAGATTAAAGAAGGGACAAAGGTAGAGCTGTACTTTTTATTTATATTCTCCTGCACTATGTAAAATTTTCAGTCAACATCTATTCATGTGTTTCTTACAGTTTTTTTTTAATTTAAATTTTAGTTAACATACAGTGCAGTGTTTGTTTCTAGAGCAGAATTCAGTGATTCATCACTTACGTACAAAGTCCAGATGCATTACTTGTACAGTTCTTTAAAAGAAGTTGTATCTCCTTATGTGGAAGGCTCCTTTCCACAATTACCTCCCACAAAATACTAAACAGAGTATATAATGCATTGAGGCTTAAACATCTACTTGTTGACAAGTTAGTAGTAATCATGAGCTTATTGGTAAAGGGGAAAATGTGAGCAAGGCTAACCAAGAGTAGAATATGTATGTATGTATGTATGTATGTACAGATACATTTAGCCAAATTTGAGTGCTCTTTTCAGCAGCTAAATGGTACAATATACTTTCCCAGAGTGTAGTCTTCTTGCATGTGAGTCACAAGGGGGTACTCAGTAGAAATACAGATTCCCAAGTCCCACTCTTGGTCTACCAAATAGGATGCTCTGAGGGTCAAACCTGGGAACTTGCATTTTTTTAAAGAACACTTTTGGTAATTCTCAGGTATACCGACATTTGAGGATCATTGGCACATATAAAATAGTACTAACTTGGGAATCTGCAGGTCCAAGTTTTAGTCCTAATAGTCCTAATAGTTTAGTCCAAAGGCCATTTAGGTGGCCTTACACAAATGGTTTATCTTCTGTAGTGCTCATTTTCTCTTTTGACAATCGGCATTCCCTCCCAGTTCTAGGATTCTAGGAGATGTGAGATTGTAAGCATGACATGGGACTCACTGTGAAGGAGAAACTTACCTGTAAATAAATCTCTTTTGTTATCAGGTTTGTATTTGTGCCTGGTCTTACCAAGTAAGATGCCGTTAGTGAAATTGTGTCTATTGTTTCAAACTTTTAATGTCTGAGCTTAATCAAACCTTCAGATGCTTATCTGGGACAGGAATTCCTGCTGCTAATGGTCCCAGGTGTCAGTCAGGGGGGCATTCTTGCCGGTGTGATAATACAGCAGTCATTTAAATTTCTGTCCTTCATCCTGATTTGTAAAGATTTTGATGCGAAGTGTCTGTAAAGTGGCTGGGGCAGGCGGTGGGCTTGGGTAGAGGAAGCACGAGTAATGAAGGGAGTGCTGTAAATATAAAGAAGTTTAGTTTCTTAACATTGGAGGTATTGAAATTCTAAGTTTCCTTTAGTGTGGGTAGGATCTTTCTCACTTCCTATCTTTGTGTATTAGCTGGGTAGTTAGGCCTCCTGCACGCTTGCTTTGCTCTTCTGGTTCTTTGGACCAGATTCCCCATCTGCTGGCAAACAGCGATTGGGGGTTAACTTGGTGAAATGATCTTGGAGTCACACCCTAAGGCCAGAAAGCTGGAGCAAGCAGTTGGCAAACATCAGGACAGAGATTCTCTCTTCTGTTGATCTTTTCTCTGCTTCTAGACTAGAGAAGAAAAATGGTAGAAGGATTGCTGTACTTTTGTTATTTCACTGTATAGAAATTCATGAGAATTTCTTATATTTGTTTAAAATTACAGTTGTTAAGGTCATAAAAATGTGGTTTCCCTGTTTGTGCAACACTACTCAATTTGGTATAGCCTAGTATATCATGACCATAACAAAAATAACCACATGCACACACACACACACACACACATACACACACACACACAGATACAAACAACACCCTGAAATTTCCTAATGGTATTTAGGATACCAAGGTCCCAGTTGCATTTTGTAAGACACTGTGTCCCTTCTTGGCTATGTTTCCTTTTCTTTTCGGGTGCTGGAGCTATTGCCCTCCCTTTTCTCCCTTCTCTTGCCTGTTTTCTCTCTCTCTCTTCCTTCCTCCTTTGAAGATTGATGTCTAATACATTTGAGACCCAGTGGTATTTTTTCATAGACTGCAGTGATTTAATACATGCAGTGGGGCCATATTTTATTTGTTTGTTTACTTTTAGTGGGGTCATATTTTAAAAAGTGCAGCTACTTACGAATTTTATGGCAAGGGCACGTTGAGGAGGAACAGGTTTCAGTTTTGAGTGGAGACTCTCCTTTTGTTCAGAAAAATCACCTTAATAGGGCTATTGCTTATGACAAGGCCAAGTCCAGAGTAGGTTGGACGAGGTTTGTACAAAAAAGAAAAAATACTATGCTACCCAGTGAAAAAGGTGGTGTTCATTGAGTGAGCAGGCAATTCTGAGAAATCGTTAGGCTAACTGACTACTTCCTCTGGCTGGTGGATGATAGGGAAAGGGGACAGTGGTCACTGGGGGATTGTGAGAGAGAGTAAAAGACCCTGAGTTGCAGAGAGATCAGGGAAAAAGGAGGGACTATCTCATGGAAGAGTGTGGCCCATGCATATATACCCCAATGTTCATAGTAGCAATGTCCACAAATAACCAAACTGGAAAGAGCCAAGATACCCTTCAACAGATGAGTGGATAAAGAAGAGGTGGTCCATATATGCAATGGAATATTACTCAGCCATCAGAAAGGATGTATACCCAACTTTTACATCATCATGTATGGGACTGGAGGATATTATGCTGAGTGAAATAAGTCAAGCAGAGAAAATCAATTATTGTATGGTTTCACTTACTTGTGGAACATAAGGAATAACATGGAGGGCATTAGGAGAAGGAACGTAAAAATGAATTGGGGGAAATCAGAGGGGGAGACGAACCATGAGATACTGTGGACTCTGAGAAACAGACTGAAGGTTTTAGAGGGGAGGAGGTGGGGGGATGAGTGAGCCTGGCGGTGGGTATTAAGGAGGGCACGGATTGCATGGAGCCCTGGGTGTGGTGCATAAACAATGAATCTTGGGACACTGCATCAAAAACTAATGATGTATTTTATGGTGACTAAGGTAACACAATAAAAAAAATAGAAAATGCAACTGAACAGAAAAAAAGTGTGGCCATGAACTTTAAGAGCTCAAATAATATCTGATATTAATTTTTCCTTATAATTAAGCTTTATTTATCACTAAAGCCTAGATTAAACTTTGCTGAGAGAAGTTATGAGACAATTCTTTGATCACAGTTGTACTGAGCTCATGATGTGAGAGTAGCTGTTTTTTCCCCCCCTGAGGCGAATGGGAAGGTAACAACATTCTTCCAATGGATGTCATCAGTCAGTGAATTCTGTGAGTTGGCCAGCAACAGTGAAAGTGGCTTATGAAAGAGTAAGACATAAGTAGTAACACCCAAGACTGACAAGTATTCTCCAAAGTTGACTGTGATATTAAGAAAGGGCGAGGTGAAAGGGTATGCATATCTGCAGTCTTGCAGGGGGAAGAGTTGAATGATTTTTATCTGGTTATTAAAAGAAAGGGAATCTCCAAAGTCTTGCAAACTTGAGACCCCTCACATTAGTCATAGTATATTGTGTTTTCAAAATGCCTCCTATTTAGGGTTATCCATTTTGTAAACATGATTATCATACTTTTACATTCTGTAAGTTAACATTTAAAAAATGTTAGGGATGTCCTATTCAGTGTCATTTTATATAATATTATACCCTATGTGATGGGATGAGGGTTAAATTTTATCCATAGAAGACTACTATTTGATTCCAATAAAAAAAGATGGACAGTGGAGAGGCTGAACTCTCAGAGGTCATCTGACTTTAAAAAGATGAATGGAGTTTATTTGATTGACAGATCTCATAAAAGAGAATTTTGATGGAAAAACAATCTGACTTTGTAATCAGTCACAGTGTTGTTTTTCACTATCACCCTGGAATTCTGCCATTGATACAATGCCTGCTTTGCAATCTGTTTTTTCTTAGTCACCGCTTTCTTCTCCCAAATTCTCTTCAGATTAAGAAATACAAAGCCACACTCAGTAACAGTGATTCATGAATAAAAAATTCACAATCCATAGTCCTTCTATAGCTTTGAATTTTTTTTCTCCCCCTTGAGCTTTTTCAGTTTAAAAATAAATAGACACTTCTGAGAAGATTAACATAATTTGTTGTCATCAAGTTAAAAATCATCTACTTATATTGGCCTCATTCTAGCCGGGTTTTATAGATGATATTGCCTAAGCATAGTTAGTTTTAATCCTTGGGGAAAAAGAATCTCTGTTGCTAGTCAGTAGTCCAGTTCTTGGGATTAGAAGGTGAATATGGGTATGAATTGTGGCTGACACTGCATGCCCTACGTCAGTGATTGTATCAGGAGTCAGAGGCCTTCAAGGGAGATACAAATTGGTGCCACAGACTTGGCGCCAGGCACAGACAGGGCCTGGCTTTTAGTCATGACCACTGTTGCCCTGTCAAAGTGATTTCTAGATGTTGCGACCTATTACCAGCTCCCCTGCCCTGGGATGCATAGCCAGTTTGAATAAACTTGCTGTTAATTTGTCTTTTTGCTTTTGTGTTCCTTTACTTTTCTGGCCTCCCTTTCTTCATTTTAGCTCATCCCTAGTTACAAGAGTATCAGCTAGAAAGTGATTCTTGAAAAGTTGAGTGAGGGACCATGACTGAAATAGAATTAAAGAACGAGCTCCCTAACGACCCCTCCCCCCAAACCCCTGGCCCACTGCAGGAAACTTGAAGCAGCGCAACCTCAGAAAATGCGGACATTAGAAGGGGAGTCTGAGGAGGAAGAAGACATCAAGGAAGAAAACTTAACAGATGAGAGATTTTCTCACAGGATGTCATGACAGAAAGGGGCATATGGGTATTACCTGGGAAAGAAAACATCATAGCTGAAAAATTGAAGGGAACCAGGCAGAGAAGGAAAAGAAGGGGAAGAGCTGATTAGGAAGAGAACTTCTCTGTAATTGAACAGCCCCAACAAGTAATTAAATAGCTATAAAGATACTTATTAAGAAAGTTCATAAAAATAAATTCCAGTATTAGATGAAAATCAAATTTCCTTTTTTTTTTTCCTTCTCCAGTTTTCAGTACCTAATGGAGAAGGGCCTCAGAGGATTTTCCTTAAGTCATTAAAAAAAAAAAATTCTGTCCTTTTCTCTTCTGCCATTAAAACCTTGCATGGCAGTGGACCAAAGTACATTAGAGTCATACTGGGGAGATGCTAGCAAGGAAAACTTACAGTAATGGGGATGAGAATATTTCTGTTCCCCTCCATTCTCATGGGCCTTAGTTTGACTAAGGTCACCATCAGTATTTTTCTTAAGCTGCGTTTACTGTATATATTCAATTTTAAATTAACTGCACAAGGTTTATTTATTTCATGGATTACCTAAGACTCCTTTTTGAATATCCAAATATTAAGTAGGGTTTTAGTATCTGAATTTCCTCCCATTGTGCAGTTGATGTGGAATCATGGAGAAGGCTGTGGTGTGTGTCAGCAAAACATAGGAAAGCTTGATGTGAAAAACAGAACTCAAACATTCAGAACATCTAAAATCAAATACAGTATGCTTCATATCATTTATGGTTTGAGATTATTTATATCATTAAAATTACTCTTCATTACCATGGATAAGTGCCAATTGCCCAAATTCTGGTGCCTGGAACTCATAGATAAGCAAGAAGACTATCAACTACTATAAAACCACCAATAGCTGGATTCTTAAATGACCAAACTTTTGATATTTTCTCAGAATCAATCGTGGTCTCATTTTAAAATCCAAGCAATACATAAACATATAGTTTCAAAATCTTCTAGTTTTCTGTACTTATGATGGGTTAGAGTTATTACATATACATTTTTGCAAGAATTAGGCCACTTCTGCCAAGATAAATATTGTGTAACTCCCTAAACTATTATAATGGCCCAGAAGTAAACTTACAACAAATAAAAAGAAAACAACCCCTTAGAAAAAGCATGATCAGCAAGGCAGACAATGCAGTGCATTCTTGGTAGACATTTAATGCATACCTTATCTTAAATGGAATATAAAAAGAAAATATTTTTGCTTATATTTGGGGATAAGATCTAAGAAGCGGCTCATATGTTTGTGTTGTTTTAGTTTGCTCATGTTAGAGAGGAATGGTATAATACCGATATGTGCTCTTGACTACTTTGTTAACCATATTTATAATAGTCAGCAATAGCATCTGAAGTCTTATTTTGTTCCACTTTGGATTGTGGTTGGTTCTTCTAAATGTTTATCTGGTCATCTTTCCATGTGAGGTCTTTGTGTTGTCATGTGTCAAGTTGACCAAGTCATAGGGTACCCAGATATTTGACTAAAGACTATTCTGGATGTATCTGTGAGGGTGTTTCTGGGTGAAATCAACGTTTAAATTGGCTGAATGAGTAAAGCAGATTGCTCTTCTTAGTGTGGGTAAGGCTCATCCAAATTGTTGAAGGCCAGATTAGAACAAAAGGCCAAATAAAGAATTTTCTCTGGGGCGCCTGGGTGGCTCAGTGGGTTAAAGCCTCTGCCTTGGGCTCAGGTAATGATCTCAGGGTTCTGGGATCGAGCTCCACATCGGGCTCTCTGCTCAGTGGGGAGCCTGCTTCCCCCTTTCCCTTGCCTGCCTCTCTGCCTACTTGTGATCTCTCTCCCTCTATCAAATAAATAAATAAAATCTTAAAAAAAAGAAGAAGAAGAAGAAGAAGAATTTGCTCTCTTTGCCTGAGTGTGTTTGAGCTGGGACATCAGTCTTCTCCTGGCCTTGGAGTCAGACCGGAACTTACACCATCTGCTAGCCTGGTTCTCAGGACTTTAGACTCTGATCCAAACTTTTCCATTGACTCTCCTGAGTCTCCAGTTTGCAGACTGCAGATCTTGGAATTTTTCAGCCTCCATAATTGCATTAGCGAATTAATTCCTTATAATAAATCTCTTTGTGTGTAAATATATTCTATCATTTCTGTTTCTCTGAAGAATCCTAACTAATACTGTCACCTATTTAGCTTTCTCATGAGCCCTTCAATGGCAGCTATGCTTGACTGTAAAAACACTAGCCTCAAAGATTTGTACCTGCATTCTGCAAAGTCTCTTTAACGAGAGTACCAAGAGGGAAAAGCAAAGGAGGGCCATTCCTATACATGTGCCTAGAAGCTGTCCCAGGGCAACTCCATTCAAACAGAGGGCTACTTCACAACACCTACCTTGAGCTCATTTCATGTATCTCTATGTCTGTCTGTCTCTGGCTTAGAATCCCAAAATGCTTTTAGCATCTGGCAGCCACTTGCTCAGTTCTCAACTACTCATGCTCAGCTGAGGACTCACTCAGCCTCTGGAAGATTTATACCCAGCCTCTGAAAGTCATCTTTGCTCTTGTTATTTTCAAAGCTCACCAGTTTGGTTGCTTCTACAGGGGTTGCTCTGACTTCTTCAAGGGTCTTTACTTTCATATGGATGGATGGGCTTTGGAGACCCTGTACTTCCATCACACACACACACACACACACACACACACTTTTTTGGGAGATATATATCACCCCCCAACATCAGATGTTCAAAAGATCCTAGGACCAAAAAAGGATCTTTGTCCTAGGGAGCTGGTATGCTTGCTGGTTCTTTAATGCATTCTGATTCTTTTCTTTCCTGCCCAGGAAAGGGATATCAGTCAAAAGCATTGTTTGCTTTGTTGAGCCCAAGGAGTTCAGCAGTATTTTAGTGCTTTCTTAACCAAATGTCTTCCTCTTAACTGAGATGGTTGCAGATACTTATTCCTCAGAAGGATATATCATGCATTCACAGCAGTCTCAGGGTGAGAAAAATAGCTCAAGGTTAAGCCCAACTGTATAATTTTCCAAGGAAATCTTGTAGTCTCTAAGTTTCCAGGGTAGGACATATACAAGCTCACTTTTAATTGAAATTTTAGGGTACCCCATATTTCCTAAGCATGCATTTATTAGCAAAAGATGTATTTTTCCTGCTTCCTTCAACATGTCTCCCTCCCTTATCCCACCTTTATTTGGGGGCACTAAAGTTCAGTGTTGGGGTTTTCAATGCTTTACAACAAATACTTATGGAATACCTCTGTTCTTTTAGTCCCTGGATTTTTACAGTTGTAAGCTATAGTGACAGGATAAAGCCACAGCCATAACTTTTCCTGCAATACATTTGTGTTGTGCCAATTTGCTGCTACTTCACACGACACCTTTGAAAGGTTTTTCTTAGTTATGTGTTACCTAACGGTAGGACTGGTCCTTGTCTGCATTGAGCTGTCAGTCTAGCAGGAGAAAGCATCACAAATAAACAGTGATAATCAAAAGCGACCACTATAATAATGGTGTCTATAAAGTGCAGTGGAACTGAGCCTAGGGAGCAGTTAACTCTGCTTTCATGCAGGCAGGTCAGGGAGGGCTGGGAAAAGCTACTGAGAGACTTTTCTGCTGGGTCTTGACATAAATATAATTTGGCCAGGGGACCAGTAGAAAGGGAAAAGAGGGAGATCCGACAACTGTAAAATACTTTAACACTTTAAAAAATTTACAGAAACATTCTTTCTTAAACCAATGTTTGGAAAACAATTACTGTTTGAATTAGAGTATTAAAGCATTCCTATTAGGCAATGTCTTTGAAATGCTCACAACCAAGGAATTCTGTGCTAGTTTTTTTTAAGTAGAAAAACAAACAGCTGTATGCATTCAATGCTTTATTAGTTTTAATTTTAGCCAACGATGTAAAAACATTTTTTTTTTAAAGATTTTATTTATTTGACAGAAACACAGAGAGAGAAGGAACACAAGCAGAGCAAATGGTGGCGGGGGAAGCAGGCTTCCTGCCCAGCAGAGAGCCCGATGCGGGGCTTAATCCCAGGACTCTGGGATCATGACCTGAGCCAAAGACAGACGCTTAACGACTGAGCCACCCAGGCGCCCTGTAAAAACATTTTAAGAAGGAATTTTTCTTTTGCTTTAGAATTAAATTTATTCTTTTTATACAGGGGCATTCTAACTTCTTTGTCTAACATTTAAGGAGTTCTTTATATACTTTATCTAATGTATACTTATTCTCTTGGGAAAGGATTTGTGCTTTCCGTAAAATAGAATTGCTACTGCCAGCTACTATGTGATTTGATTTATTATGAGAGTTTATAAGTTAGACTCATTATCACACTCCTTACAAAGGGTCATTCTGTGGCCAAAATCAACAAGACAGTAAACAACAAATGCTGGAGAGGATGTGGAGAAAGGGGAACCCTCTTACACTGTTGGTGGGAATGCTAGTTGGTGCAGCCACTTTGGAAAACAGTGTGGAGATTCCTCAAGAAATTAAAAATAGAGCTACCCTATGACACTGTAATTGCACTACTGGGTATTTACCCCAAAGA
>CM053611.1:83197151-83221050 GCA_028646535.1 Procyon lotor
GAATAGATAAAGAAGATATGGTCCATATATACGATGGATATTATGCCTCCATCAGAAAGGTTGAATACCCAACTTTTGTATCAACATGGATGGGACTGGAAGAGATTATGTGGAGTGAAATAAGTCAAGCAGAGAGAGTCAATTATCTTATGGTCCCACTTACATGTGGAGCATAAGGAAAAACATGGAGAGCATTGTGAGAAGGAAAGGAAGGGTGAATGGGGGAAATCGGAAGGGGCGATGAACCATGAGAGACTGTGGACTCTGAGCAACAAACTGAGGGTTTTGGAGGGGCGGGGGTGGGGGGTTGGAGGAGCCTGGTGGTGGGTATTGAGGAGGGCATGAATTGCATGGAGCACTGAGTGTGGTGCACGAACAATTAATCTTGTAACACTGAAAAAATAAAATAAATGTATTTGGGGGATAAATAAATAAATAAATACCATATAAATTAGAAAAAAAAACAAAGGGTCATTCTGGAAAAAAGTTTGATTTAAAACTTTAAAGTTCTTATAATTGTCAGAACCTCCTGAAATATCTAGTGCTCTATCCCAGTAAAGTATCAGAACTCTATATTTTGTTGTTCCTTTCTAGATTATGTTTATTTTTGGGCTGCTTTGTGAGGAAGTATATTTGAAAATATTTATGCACAATTACTCAGATAACATTTCAAAGACCATAGATTTTTGTTATTTCAAAACTCCAGTAATTAAGTGTTCTTTTTAATAGATTCTTTGCCTATTGACTGTGTAGGTATTTTTGCTGTTTAATGGTAATTGAAACATCTGTTTAAAAATATAATAAATTTGAGCACCTACAAAATATATTGTTCTCAGTACCTATAACACAGTCCTGAGGAAAAATAAGCTTGTAGACAAAGAATTATAGTGTAGTAGGTTAAATGCTATAAAAGAAGTATGCATAAAATATCAGAAACTCACAAATTATGAAGCACTAAATTCTTTTTTAGGAATGAGATGGCTGAGAATGGTTACCAAAGGAAAAGGATGTTTGAGAAAGGCCCTAGGGAAATAAGGAGAGTATTTTAGTTGAAGGCAATGTCATGAGTACATGTGAGGAATGGTGAAAAGTCCTATGGGGCTGGAGGTGAGACTGGGAATGAGGCTAGGGGCACAAAAATTTAAAGGGTCTTTATGTACCACTTATGCTGAAAAAAGTAGCAGCACGTACCAGAGAGATCACCTTGATAACAGAAAGGGGAGTGGGTCTTTTCTGGAAAAGAGCAACAGCAGGAATACAAGTTAATATTTGAAAGGTGATATAAGAGTCTCAAATGCAATACTAGCAATGGAAAGAGACAAGACAGGTGGGATATGAGAACTGTCTGGAGATGAAACTGGTGGCCAGTGAGGGGGAGAAGAAGGGGTAGATGTAAGGAAGGAGGAAGAGTGTTAAATGACGAACTTTTTACCTAGGGAATCACAATGAATGGTGGTATTATTAACTAATCTAAGAAAGATAGGAGGAAGAAACAACAAGACTTAGTTCTGGAAAGAATATGGACACAGGTTTCAATCTTGGTTTTCCACTCTATTACTTACTAGCTATAGGAAATGTGGCCAAGCTCTGCAACCTCTCAGAGCCTCCTTTTCTTCTTTTAAAATAGGGAGAATTATATTCTCTTTGAGGAGTTGTTGAGAGAATTAAATGGCAAGGATGTATGTAAAGCGACCAGCACTTTCCTGAAATATCAGAGACACTTAATGTTATTGTCATTTCGACCTTCTCCTTCTTTTGAGTTTGAGGAGCAGTAAGATCCGAAATAGTTAGCCAGCTAGGCAGCAAGAGCTGCTGTTAAAAAAAAAAAAAAGGAACATCTAGTCAAAGGAAGAAGTCAACAGATTCCAGAGATTTTTTTTTTTTTTTTTAAAGATTTTTATTTATTTGACAGAGAGAAACACAGGGAGAGAGGGAACACAAGCAGAGGGAATGGTAGCGGGAGAAGCAGGCTTCCTGCCGAGCAGAGAGCCCGATGCGGGGCTTGATCCCAGGCCCCTGGGATCTGACCCGAGCCGAAGGCAGACGCCTAACGACTGAGCCACCCAGGCGCCCCCTCCAGAGATTTTTTTAAAAATACGATCTAATGGGGAGCTTGGGTGGCTCTTAAAACTTAAGTCAGTTAAATGTCTGGCTCTTGATTTCTAGTTTAGGTCATGATCTCAGGGTCCTGGCACGGAGCCCTGCACTGGGCTCTGTGCTCAATGGAGAGTCTGCTTGAGGATTCTCTCTCTCTCCTTCTGCCTTTTCCTTCATTCGTGTTCTCTCTCTGTCTCAAATAATTAATTTTTTTTTAAAAATAGGATTTAATCGATTTAAAGTTCTAAATGTTCTTAGATTGTTGTTAGAGATTATATTGGTATATAAAAATAAAGCGCCTCATAAGTCTTTAACATGCCCAGGTCCAAACAAAAGTAATTTGACTTGTATTACCACTCCTACTATTACATTATCTGTAATTAATATTATTTTGTCCTCATCTCTATAGCTACTTTAGAAATACATTGTATTCCAAATAACTAATTTCTATTGGTTTATTTTCCCAGTCAAGACAAAATTCAGCTAAGGATATTGAGGGAATGAGAGCTACTAATGTCAGCCAGAGGAGGGAATATATTTTAGAAAGTAAGTATGTTCTGAGAGGATAACATCAAGATGTGATTTGTACTAATATTATTATTTTTTTTTATTGTGGTAAAATATGAGAAAGGGAGAAGGAAGTGGTCATTGGCATGTGATTGGCAAATGATAATGGTTTGCTGGCTGAGTAAATATATCCATTTCTCGTTGGGCATTTTGAAATGAGTATATTTCAGACCTCTCTCCTCTTCTACTTCTTTTTTTTTTTTTTTTAAAGATTATTTATTTATTTATTTAACAAGTGGGCAAACAGCAGGCAGAAAGAGAGAGGGAGAAGCAGACTCCCCACTGAGTGGGGAGCCTGACGTGGAACTCGATCCCAGGATCCTGGGATCATAACCCAAGCTGAAGGCAAATGCTTTACCAACTGAGCCATCTAGGTGCCCCTAGACCTCTCTCTTCTTCTAAGTAATTATTTATTCAACATTTTTTCTGTTATAAGTATAAAACACAATTTTCCCCTACAGAATGTCTGGATATTTATAAGTGTCTTAATGTCAGATTCAATCTCCTGTATAGATTGATTCCAGAAACCTTTCATCCATTTTTCTCTTTTATTCCCAACCACAAGAGGGCATATATCTCATCTCTTAGAAGTCAAAAAAAATATAGGCAGTGTGTGCTGTTTCCAATCTGTTTAGTTGTCTACCCTGTCCTGGGATCTCAGATTGAGAGATGGTCCCTACCACCTCATGATTTGCCTTTGGTATGGAGAAAGGTCTATCTTCTTATTTCCAAACATTCCCATTTAGTGTCATGAATTTATCAGGTCCCATCCAGAGTTGGGCTTCCTTCCTTCCTTCCTTCCTTCCTTCCTTCCTTCCTTCCTTCCTTCCTTCCTTCCTTCCTTCCTTCCATCCTCCCTTCCTCCCTCCCTTCCTTCCTTCCTCCCTCCCTCCCCCCTCCTTCCCTCCCTCTCTCCCTTCCTTCATTTTGTTTCTATTTTGTGTTTTTGTTTTGTTTTGTGTTTTACCTGAATCATCCCCAATATGTCAAGCAAAGAACGTGCTTTTTACCACCTGTTATATCAAATATTTTGATAACATATTAAACCACCTTTCTAAATGGCTGAGGAATGCCATCTTTCTATAATTCTGCTGTTGGTCAGTAGGATGATGTTCACTCTCATGATAGAACTTCATCATCCCACCTAATATTTATTTTTCTTTTCTCTTTTTCCAGAAGCGAGACAACCTGAAATCCTTGGAAATTCCCAGTCGACTCTTAGATCTAACTTGGTAAGAAACAGAGTGGTGTTTCAGAATAGTTTTGGTCAAGCAGTAGCTTTGGATTTGTTACATTGTTATTCCAGATATAAGCTTGTTCCAACACAAACTGATTTAATTTTTCTAGATCATATTCTCCCTTAGAATTAAGAGGGGTTATACTACCTCAAAATATGTCTATTATCTAGGCTTGCATAGCTGTACGAAGGCTGGAGGCCCTGTGACTGACAGGATGTATTTTTGGCTTCTCAGACTTTCCATGAAGCTTCCAAGGCTTTGGTTTTATGGGGTTTAGTCCTGAAACATTCCAAGCTCACCTACATTAGGTTACTGCTTCCTCCCAGTCCCCTGAAATCTCTCCTCATTCTGAAGTTATGACACTCCTCTGTGTCACAGGTCCCTGTGAGACCTTCTCTCTCTAAAATAATCTAGCTTCTTTTAAATTAAATTCAAGAGCAAAAGTCTTCAAAACACAAAAATCTTGCTTGTCTCCTAAAGGTGGAGGAGAAAAATGGTTCTCATTTTCCTGGTGAGCCTATAGAAAAAATAAATGAATAAAAGTGCTGTTTACATCAGAACCTGATTGTTCTGTTACATTGTTTTAGTAACTATTCCCATTTCAATGGTGTTAGAAGTTTCTAAATGGATGCTTAGGAATTATTCCTGGTGCAAAAAAAATGAGATCCTAGAACAAGGATTTTGTGTGTAGAGGTCACTTAGGTTGAGCAGATTTTGTGTGTGTGTGTGTGTATTTTTATGTGTACAAGTGTCAATAATTCAGTATGAAGTATAATTATAGTCAAGTAGAAAATCAGGTATTCATTCCAAAAAGATTTTATGGGACACCATTATGTTCTTGGTACTATAATTGGCGTCAGGATTTGGGTACAGCTGTGAATCAGAACTTGTATCACAAGAAGTTTTCTGGAGCAAGATGATGATTAAAATGATTATAGGCATTGTCATAAATGTTGTATGTAAATTATTTAATATTTGTAATAATCTTATGTTCAGATATAAATTATTAGTCCCATTTTGTAGATAAGGAGATGGAAGTGGAAAACACTTAACTAGTTTGCGAAAGTTTAAATTGCCTATAAGTGCTTGGGGTATTATTATTATTATTTTTTATTTTTTTATTTATTTGACAGAGAGAAGAGAGATCACAAGTAGGCAGAGAGGCAGGCAGAGAGAGGGGGAAGCAGGCTCCCTGCTGAGCAGAGAGCCCGATGCGGGGCTCGATCCCAGGACCCTGAGATCATGACCTGAGCTGAAGGCAGAGGCTTTAACCCACTGAGCCACCCAGGTGCCCCGCTTGGGGTATTATTAAAATCCATGTGTTCAAAGCCTGTGCTCAATGCTGCCACACTAGTCAGGATAACCATAAAGACTGGGAAGATAGGTTTTTTTTTTTTTAAATAGATTGAACATCTTGATTATTTCTTTTGAAATATGCTTAAGGTGCAGGTTTATTTAGTGACAATTAGACACATGAACTGTTACATGTTGAATTGCATCCTCCTCAATTCATATGTTGAAGTCTTAACCCTCCTTACTAAAACTATGATCTTACTTCAAAACAGAGTTGTCGTAGATGTAGTTAAGTCAAGGTGAGGTTATACAGGAGTAGGGTAAGCATACCGATATGACAATGTCTTTATAAAGGGGAAATTTGGACACAGACACAGGGAAAATGCCACGCGAACATGAAGGCAAGAATAGGAATGATACATCTACAAGCCAGGGTAAGCCAAAGGTTGCCAGCCAAATACCAGAGAGATGTGAAGATTCTTACTCAGAGCCCTCAGAAGAAATCAAATCTGCTAACACCTTAATCAGCTTCCACAAAGGTGGACTTCTACTTCCAGAACTGGGAGACAATACCTTTCTGTTGTTTAAACCACTTAGTTGTGGTACCTTTTTACAGTGGCTCGAGCAAACTAATATACAAGCCATCTAAGGTAACACATTGGAGATGAGAGACTGATGAAAATGCTCCCTTAATGTACTGTATTCACTGATGATGAGGAACAACACATTGGACAGATTACATATTGTAACATAATAACAATAAACCATTTAGTATATACGTTTATCTGTGTTGACAGACTTCATAGCAACCCTGTATATTTTACTTAGAGTTGATTCACTTTGAAAAATCAATAATCAGGATTTATCCATCATATCCCAGTAAATGCTTTCTTGTTTCATTGAGAAGTTTAATCAAAGGGAAAGGGGGAGACCTGTTAAATTTTGAGAGCAGAACAAAAATTATTAACTGAAAAATCTGAAAATAACCATTCAAGTAAGCCAGCTGTAGCATTTTTCATTCCCATCAGCAATGAATGAGAGTTCCTACTGATGAATGAGAGTTCCTACTGCTCTACATTCTCGTCAGCATTTGGTGTTGTCAGTGTTCCGGATTTTGGCCATTCCAGTTGATGTTTAGTGGTATCTCATTGCTCTTTTACTTTGCATTTTTTGGATGACATATGATATGAGGGCATCTTTTCATATGCTTATTTGCTGACTCCATACATAGATATTTTTGATGAGAAGTCTGTTAAAGTTTTTGTCCCATATTTTAATTGGAACTTTTTCATTGAGTTTTAAGAGCTCTTTATGTATTTTGGATTACAGTCCTTTATCAAATGTGTCTTGAAAATATTTTCTCCCAGTCTGTGGCTTCTCCTCTCATTCTCTTGACACTGTAGCTTGAAGAGCAAAAGTTTTTAGTTTTAATAAAGTGCAGCTTATCAAATATTTCTTTTTCTTTCTTTCTTTTTTTCTTTCTTTTTTTTTTAAAGATTTTATTTATTTATTTGACAGAGAGATCACAAGCAGGCAGAGAGGCAGGCAGAGAGAGAGGAGGAAGCAGGCTCCCTGCTGAGCAGAGAGCCCAATGCGGGGCTCGATTCCAGTACTCTGAGATCATGACCTGAGCCGAAAGCAGAGGCTTTAACCCACTGAGCCACCCAAGTGCCCCTCAAATATTTCTTTCATGGGTTGTACCTTTGGTGTTGTATCTAAAAAGCCATCACTATTCTTTAGGTCATCTAAGTTTTCTCCTATATTATCTTCTAGGAGTTTTATAGCTTTCTGTTTTACATTTAGGTGTGAAACTCATTTTGAGTCAATTTTTATGTCTAGACTTTTTTTCTTATGGATTTCCAGTTCTTCCACATTATTTGTTGAAAAGAGTTCCTTTGCTCCATTGTTTGCCTTTTCTCCTTCACTACAACTTGGTTGACTGACTGTATTCATGTGGCTCTGTTTCTGGACTCTGTTCTGGTACATTTTTTTTTTTTTGTCTAGTTTACAAATATCACAGTCTTGATTAAAGTAGCTTTATAATAAGTCTTGAAGTTGAGGAGTACCAGATCTCCGACTTTGCTCTTCTTAAACATCATGTTAACTATTTTTAGTCTTTTGTCTCTTCATGTAAACTTTGGAATCAGTTTTTGGTATCCATAAAAAAACTTGCTGGGAATTTTTATTGGGATTTTATTGGATCTAGAGGTGAAGTTGGGAAGAACAAACATCCAAATATTGAGTCTACCTACCCATGAACATGGAATCTCTCTCCATTTATTTGGATCTTCTTTGATTTCTTTCATCAGTGTTTTATAGTTTTCCTCATACAGATTTTATACATATTTTGTTATTTATACCTAATATCCCCTTTTTGGGGAGTACTAATATACATACTAAGATGTTTTTAATTTCAAATTTCACTTGTTCATTGCTAATATATAGGAATGGAATTGACTTTTGTCCATTAACCTTGTATCCTGAAACCTTGATATAATTACCTATTAATTCCAGAAAGTTTTTTGGTTATTGTTGTTAATTCATTTAGATTTTCTACCTAGACAATCATATCACCTGCAAACAAAGACAGTTTTTTTTTGTTTGTTTGTTCGTTTGTTTGTTTGTTTGTTTAAGATGTTGTTTATTTGACAGATCACAAGTAGGCAGAGAGGCAGGGAGAGAGAGAGGGGGAAGCAGGCTCCCCGCTGAGCAGAGAGCCCGATGTGGGGCTCGATCCCAGGACCCCGAGATCATGACCCGAGCCGAAGGCAAAGGCTTCAACCCACTGAGCCACCCAGGCGCCCCAACAAAGACAGTTTTATTTCTTTCTTCCCAACATATATTCTTGTCATTTCCTTTTCTTGTCTTATTGCATTAGTTAAGACTTCAGATATGATGCTGAAAAGGAGTAGTAAGAGGGGACATGCTTGCCTTGCATCTGATTTGAATGGGAAAGCTGTGAGTTTCTCAACAACTAAGTATGATTACTCTTGGTTTTTTGTAGATATTCTGTATTAAGTTGAGGAAATTCCTCTTTATTTTCCCCTCTAGTCCTGGTTTGGTTAGTTTTTATTAGGAATCATTGTTGGATTTATTAAATGCCTTTTCTGTATCTATTTATGGATTACTGTGACTTTTCTTGTTTGTAGCCCATTGAAGAGATAGAATACATTAACTGATTCTATTTCCAGTTTTATAGATATAATTGACATACATCACTGTATAAATTTAAGGTGTAAAACATAGTGGTTTACTTATATGTGCTATTGAAATAATACATTAATTAAATTTGAGTGTAACTGACCTTGCAAACCTGGAATAAATCCCATTTTGTCATGGTGGATATTCCTTTAATACATTGTTGTTTTCAATATGTTAATATTTTATTGAGGATTTTTACAACTATGTTCATAAGAGATACTGGTCTGTGGTTTTCTTTTATTGTAATATTTAACTGGCTTTGGATATAAGATAATGCTGGCTTTATAGAATGAGTTAGAGAGCGTTCTATCTGCTTCTGTTTTTTGGAAGAGATTTTATAGAATTGGTATAATCTCTTCCTTAAATATTTGGTAGCATTCGCCAGGGAAATCATCTGGGCCTTGCTTTCTTTTTTGGAATGTTATTAATTAGTGATTTAATATTTTTAATAGGTATAGTTTTACTTGGATTATCCATTTTTTTTCTTGTGTATTCTGTGTTTTGTGTATTTGTGTGTTTAAAGAGATTGATGCAGGAGCACCTGGGTCGCTCAGTTGCTTAAGCACCTGACTTGATTTTGGCTCAGGTCAAGATCTCAGGATCCTGGGATTGAGCCGCACATTGAGCTCCCTGCTCAGTGCACAGTCTGCTTGTCCCTCTCTCTCTGTTCCTCCCTCTGCTCACTCATTCCCTTTCTCCCTCTCTCTCTCTCTATATATATATGAAATAAATAAATAGTAAATGCATAATGTATATAAATAATGTATATTTAAATAAATAAAAATAAAAAATCTTTAAAAAAGGAAATTGGTGCATTTACCTTTCATAACATTCCTTAATTATCCTTTATAAAAAGAATGAAATTCGTAGTAATGACCCTTTTCATTTCTGATACTAGTAATTTGTGTCTTTTTTTATTCTTGGTTAGCCTGGCTAGGAAAACTCCTAGTTTTTATTAATTTTTTAAATTAATAATTAATTACTAATTAAATTACTTATTGAATTACTTATTAAATTACTAATAGTTTAATTAATTAATTTAAAAACTCCTAGTTCTTATTAATTTTATTGATCTTTTCAGAAAACCAGCTTATGTTTTTATTAATTTTCTTTACTGATTTCTTCTTTTCAATTTTATTGATTATTGCTTATAATTTTTGTTATTCCTCTTCTTCTATTTGCCTTAAGCTTACAATTGCTTTTCTGTTTCTATTTTTTTTTAAGATTTTATTTATTTATTTGACAGAGAGAGAGAGATCATAGGTAGGTAGAGAGGCAGGCAGAGAGAGAGGGGGAAGCAGGCTCCCCACTGAGCAGAGAGCCCGATGCGGGGCTTTATCCCAGGACCCTGAGATCATGACCTGAGCTGAAAGCAGAGGCTTTAACCCACTGAGCCACCCAGGCCTCTGTTTCTGTTTCCTTAAGATGAAAATGTATATTGCTGATTTTAGATTTTTCTCTTTTACTAATACATGCTTTCCGTACTATTAATTCCCCGCTAAGTACTGCTTTTGCTGGATCCAGCACATTTATCAGTTTTGTTTTTATTTACATTTAGCTCAGAATATTTTTAAGTTTCCTCAACCTTTCTTCCTTGACCCATTAATTTCATTTTTTGAATAATTGTAAAGACACTATTATTTAGAGTTCATTAAATACCAACTACAATAAATAAACTAAAAACTCAAAGTTCTGTATTTTTTGTAATTTAACAAATTAAATTTTTATTCATTCTGAATTGTATTAGTGTGCAGAAAAATGCATCTCATATTTTTTTAAAAAAATAATTATGTCATAATCAAAGTCCCTAAGATAAATAATTTGATTTTTGTTTTTGAGTAGACTTCTCTGTAGCTAAGCATATTGCTTTTTTTTTTTTTTTTAAAGATTTTATTTATTTGACAGAGAGAAACATAGTGAGAGAGGGAACACAAGCAGAGGGAATGGTAGCGGGAGAAGCAGGCTTCCCGCGGAACAGGGAGCCCGATGCGGGGCTCGATCCCAGGACGCTGGGATCATGACCTGAGCCGAAGGCAGACACTTAACGCCTGAGCCACTCAGGTGCCCCTAAGCATATTGCTTTTTAAGAGCAATTTACTTATGGACTATCCATGGGAAATAGTATCCAGCTCTTTACAATGTCAGGGCTTGTCTCCTCCTCCATGCTGTAACTATATGAATAGTTAGATGTATCTATATGACATATATATGTATATATACATATATATATGTATGTCTTGCAAAAGGTGGTCAGGACTAAATAAATGCCTCATCTGACTTAACTTATATAAATAAATTACTTCTAAATCTTAAAAAAAAAAAAAGAAAAAGAAAAAATATATTCCCAGTTGTATCACTTAATTTAAATCAGTCTCTGGTTCTGCTAGCACAATAGCTGCCGCTTGCTTCTGCTCACTCTCTCCTGCTCTACGAAGTGTTTGAAGCCCTACATTTTGGGTCCAAGGTTGTAGTTCCTTGCTCTTTCTGGTTTCAGGACCTTATACTTCCTTCCCTGCTTGTCCTTTTTTCCTTTTGCTGCACTTCAAATTACATGGGTTTTGAATGATCTTCTTCATCCTATTTTCAACAATTGTCTCCTGGTTCTGCTCTGTTTATCTGACATTTGACCCCTTACTTCTCTTGACCTCACTTATTTGGGTGAGGAAAGGCTCTAAAAAATCATGGCAATTGAAGGACAGGAGTGGGGATGTGCTGCTCTTGACATTTCCTTAGTTCTGTCTTGAGTTTATAGTTGAAATAAAAGCATGCAATCTCCATAGAGGCTAAAGCATCCTTCACTGAGAGAAAAAATGACATCCCAGTTATTATGAAATGCTAACTTGTAAGTATGTTCCATTACAATAAATTATGTAGCCTTTAAGGAGCTTTTAGAATTTCAACAATGAGAATCATTTCTAGAGTGAGAAGAAGAAAAAACTTTGTTTCTTTCCACAGCATGATTACAAATCATTTCTCCTGTTGTCTAATGCTTTTCAAAATCATAATGCAGTGAAGAATCCCTCACTTCCTTTGTTGAAAAAGGAAGGAACTGAAGTCATTAATGGTACTGATGAAATTAGGAAATTCATACTCACTCAGCCCCAAAGAGAATATGTTAAAAGTTTTAACAGCTTAAAAGTCTCTTTCAGCTTCTCTCTATGTCATTAATAAACACATGAGAAATTCCCATATGGAAAGTATGGATTTTTCTTTCCCCTAATCACATAAAGTAGCTTATCTCTTCTGTTCTTTTTGCAGGAGTGAACTGGACTAAACCACAGGCTACTGTCTGTTTCAGTGCATTCTGGTCCATCCCTACTGCCGATTAATTGCCCATGTTCAAATACAAAGGTAATCAGCTCTTATGCTTCTAGAAATGTGTTGACCCTTTCTCCTAAGTACATATACAGAGCCTTTTGCCAAAGTTTCTAGGCACTTTGTCAAAGAGGCACTGTCTGAAATGAAGATGGGGGAGGTCACAAACACTAAGAGCAAAGCCCACAGCTGCCTGGAGAAACATTGCCAAGATAAGAGCAGCTTTGAAGGATAAACTGGGAGATTATGTTAGCAAGCATGGCTAAGGCTCCTGGAGGGCCGGGGGAGGCTACACTTCCATATAACATTGTATTACAAGTCTTAGAGTTTTATTCTTTTTTAATGAATTGCTTATGTTCCTGGGCTCACCAAACAAAACTTTTCTTTCAGAAGAATAATATTTCATTAAAACTGCTTAGGCTTTGGGGTAAACATATTTTACGACCTAAGAAAATCAAGGACAGTGATTTCCACAAATGTCTTATCTATTAGCAATGAATGCTTGGATGGATTCAGTATAGTCACACCATTGCCTTTTCTGAAAATATTTTCTAAAGGAATGAATAACCTTTAGGCCAGGAATCCACTCCGTGGCATGTGATTTTAAATAAGATCTATTTTTTCTTCTCTGTCGTAGTTATATTTCATTTGTTTGAAATAGTTTCTTTCCATGATTTATGTTGTCCTAGGTTAAAATATTTCTTAAATTTTTAGTTTTCTTTATGCTGTATTTTCCCCTTTGTCTTGGAGCACTGTTTATAAAAATTAAATTTTAAAAGCTGGTATAGACATTGGTAATATATGCAATTCATACATATTTATTTGCACATATTCAGATATATTTATCCATACATATAATATTTATTTTCTCATAATATATGGAATTTAAATGAATACCTAAATTCTAGACTTCAGATTTTGTGTCAGTCTGTATGATTTTCTTGTTGCGATTTTGCCTTCCCAATTATATTTTTTATTGAACTAATGTTAAATTCAGTTTTCTTCCTGAAAAATACATATTAGGAAATACACACAGATAAGGCAGCATGGAGCAGTACCTACATATAGTAAGTGGTAACTACATACTGGCTGAATGAGTGAATGAAGGATGTTGCTAAATGAAGCCCTTAAATCAGAGTTATATGGACATTGGAGAGGGTTTGTGCTATGGTGAGTGCTGTGAAATGTGTAAGCCTGATGATTCACAGACATGTACCCCTGGGGCAAATAATACATTATATGTTAATAAAAAAAAAATTAAAAAAAGAAAAACAAAATCAGAGTTAAAAAATGTCTTATCACAAGACAAAATTAGAGAGGGAGACAAACCATAAGAGACTCTTAACTATAGGAAACAAACTGAAGGTTGCTGGAGGGGAGGTGGGCAGGGGGGATGAGATAACTGGGTGATGGGCATTAATGATGTAATGATGTATTACATCATAATCAATATGATGTAATGAGCAATGGGTATTATATGAGACTGATGAATTATTGAACTCCACCTCTGAAACTAATAATATACTATGTTATTAATTAAATTTAAATTAAAAATAAGTTTTATCAAATATCAGTGATTGAAAACATAATATATTTAATGTAGGTAATGGAAAATATATTTTTATTTTTCATTATCACAGTATATTACTATTTATATTTTCAGTGTAATAATTAAATATATATGTGTATATATATATACATGATTTTAACTTGTTTTTAAAGCATAATGTTATGAATGTTTAATTAATACTGAATTTACCTAGACAATATATAAGAAAGTAGGACTACATTTTTTAACAGGGCATATGGTATTATTAGTCTCTACTGAAAGAATTTTTAAACCTTGGTTCTAACTCAGTTTTATTCAGCTCCAGTGCTCCTTGATATCAGTCTGAATGGCTGTTGAATCAGGACACAAAGAGGATGAGAGGCTACTTTTGATCCCAGTATTAATACTTAATTTTTTTTCTTATCAAAATATATTTTTCAGAAATTTTTCTTTCTAACTGTATATTTATAACAATTATTCCTGGCTATTTTGAGAATGATGCCATTTTAACATCTTTATTCATGTAGCATAGTCTATTTTTATGGCATCTGGAAAGACTTGATTGATACACCCAGGATATGAAAAAGGCTAATTTGAGAATTGTTACCATAAAAAACACGATACACATGTTGGGCAGGAAAATATCATAAATGTCCACTTCTACTATTATTCATCTGATGCTTTGTGAATTACATAATCATTTCTCTACACTTGATTCTTTGTTTTTGAGCATTTGGGCATTTTCTCTAAAACTGATTTTTAAGAACAAAATTATTGGGCCCAAATGTATAAGTATATTTTCGTTACTCATTTTGTATGTTTTTCAAAATGGTTGTGTTGATGTACAGTGCTAACTGGGCTAACAGTATGTGATAGTGAAGTAACAGTTACCTGGGGGGAGTTATAAGAAAAAAAATGTTGTCTGAGGTTATACACCAACGAGAATTTAGAGTACAATGCACAGATACATAATCCTATGTTCCCCCAAAAACTTTAAAACAATTTCAGAAATCTGCCTTGTGCTTGGTTGGCAAATGTATCATTTATTTATTTATACCCCACTTTATTCCAGAATATATTCCCAGATGACTAAATGCATCTATAACAATGACTCAGAACAAATTTGACAAAGCTGAGTGGAATATACATCACATTTCTTTCCAGGAGAAAAGGAATGGAGGAAACAAAAGCCACTTAAAAAGCCCTTTAATTCCAATTTCTGTGTGGAGCTTGATCCTCCTTAAAGCTGAGATGTAGGCAGAATTAACCTCTTGGCGTTAACTTTTATATCCCTTTTGGAAAGCAATTTGGCAACTACACCCTGACCATAAAAATGTGCCCACTCTAATTCACCAATTTCACTTCTAAGAATTCTAAAAAATAAATTGTAAATATGAGAACAACAAATTTTATGCATTAAATGTTCAACACAGTTTTGTTTATAATAGTCAGAACCTGGACACAACCTAAATTTTCATCCAAAAAGGAATAGAATTCTATCTGTTTGTTAGGATAGCAGTTTGGATATTTAAATATGGTTATTAATCATTGCAAAAATTAATATAATGTTAAATGGAGAGGCAGAATATAAAATATCATGTGTGACTATAACTATATTAAAAAAAGATCATGGCTTAAAGAAAAAAAAAATGAAGTAAAATAGACCAAAATATTCAGTTACTATACTAATATGAGGAAAATTCTGCATATATTTTATATACATTCTTATTTACTAAAATTTTATTATGGGTTTATATTACTTCCAAATAAATTATATCAGGAATAATTAAACCTCTATATCTGAATAATCTCATTTTTATATTCTGATGCAATATTAAGAAACAGGAAAAATTACTGTCAAGAAGTTTCCATCTGGTAAATGTGTCCAATGTGCTATGGCCAATATTAGCCCTCATTTGGACTGAGGTAGCTCTGCAATGGGAAGACTTCTGAGATTAAAGGAAAGGACAAACTTATGAGCAAGGGACATAGTGGAAGCTTACAGGGTTGGAGAATTTGGGAAGAGGCAACAGCTTAAAGCTGAAAATCAAAATGGGACATAACTTAGGCAATCTTGTATAAGGATGCCCTAAGGAACCAGGAAGACTCTACATGTATGGAACCAGTGACTGTCAGAGGGGGTGTGCATACTATCATCTATGCTAGTTTATCCCCAAATTCCACTCCAGCAAAATATAAACAGTCATTTAAATCTGTCTCTATTCTCTCTTATACATGAGAAATGGAAACAAACAAAAACATAGTAGGTGATGGCCCTACCAAGTTAGAATGAAATCACAAAGGATTCTCTCTGAGTATAGCAAGAGAGGTCTTTTTTTTTTTTTTTTTGGAACTTCTGTTTGTCAAAATTTGTGTTCAGTGCTTTGTCTATGCTAGTTTATTTAATTCACACAAAGCTCTATGAGGTAAGTGATATCATTCTCATTTTACAGAGGAAGGACTTGGATTCCAGAGAAGTCACATATTTTGCCTAGAGGCACACACCTCTTGGTAGAATTAGGATTTAACCCAGGTCTACAAAAGCCAGGGACTTTCTATTATTTCTAGTGGGTCTAACAGTTAAATGACCCAGTAGATTAAGTTCAGGTAATTATTACACTTCTATCCCAAGGCACAAGGCAGAAAAGATGAAATTCTATATTTCACTTTCTCTGGAAAGTGATTGAGTTATCATAACTTGCTAACCTATAAGTGATAGTATAAAGACCACATTCACCCAAGTACATTCAGAATATAGAGAAAATCTTAGATATTTCCTCCAGTCTCATGAAATTCAGAGATACACCACTGACTTGTGTTGACAAAAGTACCGGTTTCCAGAGCTCATCCATCCAAATTCAATCCACACCAACCCAACCCAAACTGCATAAGCCAAACCAAAACAAAATAGCTCTTACAAACAGCAGGTGACATTTTTATGCAATGTGATAGTGCCGAGTATATGGTCAAGCAATGAAACAATTACTGACCATTTACATACTTAGTTGCATTTAAGCAGAAGAAAAATAACACAAACCAGATACATGTGCTTGAAAATATGTAAGTTACATACAGTCATTTTATTTATTACTTTGCATTTTGTCATTATTTATAGATTTTGAAGTAAAAAATGACTTCCTTTTCCTAAAATTAAATCCATTTCATAATCAATTTCTGCTTCACTCCAAAAGATTTGTTTCAACCTCACAATATTTATTGCCCTTGGCTCTTTCATTTTACTAAATTCCCCATTGAAGTCATATATTTTTAAAATGCTAACCTAGTCCTGCCTTGTTATTGGTAGATCCACTGAATATTTTCACTTTTAAAAATATCAAATCTGGGGCGCCTGGGTGGCTCAGTGGGTTAAAGCCTCTGCCTTCGGCTCAGGTCATGATCTCAGGGTCCTGGGATCGAGCCCCGCATTGGGCTCTCTGCTCGGCAGGGAGCCTGCTTCCCCCTCTCTCTCTGCCTGCCTGCCTACTTGTGATCTCTCTGTTAAATAAGTAAACAAAATCTTTTTAAAAAAAATATCAAATCTTAACCAGATGCCTGTGTTTGGTAGAAGGTTCAGTTTACATACTTGGTAGAATGAGGCCAGCTCATCTTAAAGTAGGAAATTTGGATCGATCTGAGAGTTAGGTAGTTTTCTGAAAGCAACAAAATCTAATAAGAGCTTGATTAGGGCAATTCAGGTCACTCTTCTATTACAGAAAGGTAATCACCTTTAATAGACTTACTGTAGTAAAACAGCTGAGAAAGCCTCTCTTCCTGCCTTAAGACTGTTAACAGCTGACTTCTTAAAATGTGATCATCACACCTGAGACTGTCTATTTTAGTCATAATTGAAATGTGTGACAGGAAAGAATTTAGAAGAGGGAAAAAAAGAGTGTTATTATTAAACTTCTCTGTATTGAAACCTTTAGATTCTACTTAGTATCTAGCATGTTGAGGAGGATTATAACCTTGCCTCATTTTTTTTTTTTTTTGTGCCACTCTCTTCCCTTCTGCTGGTTCTACTGCCCACTCTCAAAGCTCCTCTCTTCCTGAATATGTCAGATATTACTGTTAGGTGGTCCTACACCAGACCAGTCCATGTTTAACTGGTCTTTGCAGTTCCCACGTCCTCACATCTGGATTATTTGATTCTTAATCCCATTTCCTGAGCCAACTCTGGCTCAATAGAAAATATCTATATACTTCTTAACACTCTACTTTTTCCAGTTTTTGGGATTTAAAAAGTAAGTTACCAAGAAGCCAATCTGAAAAGACTAGTTGCTGTATGATTCAAAATACATGACATTCTGGAAAAGGCAAAACTATGGAAGCAGTAAAAAGATCAGTGTTTGCCCCTTCTGTAGTGGTGCGGAAGGGGAGGGATGAGTAAGTAGAGCACAGAGGATTTTTAGGGCAGTGAATATACTCTGTATGATACCATGATGGTATACACGTGATTATATAGTTATTCAAACTTATAGAATGTATAATACCAAGCATGAACCATAATGTAAACTATGGATCTTGGGTAATTATGAGATGTCAATGTAGATTCATCAGTTGTAACAAACGTACCACTCTGGTAGATGTTGATAAGAAAGAGGTTATGTATGTTTGGGGATAAAGGTATGTGGGAAATCTCTATATCTAAAACTGATCTAAAAAAGAAAATCTTAGGGGTGCCTGGGTGGCTTAGTCACTTAAGCATCTGCCTTCAGCCTGGGTCATGATCCCAGGGTCCCGGGATTGAGCCCCTACCAGGCTCTCTACTCAGCTTGGAGCCTGCGTCTACCTTTCTCTCTGCCTGCCACTCCCCCTGCTTGTGCTCCTTCTCTGTCTCTCTGACACATAAATAAATAAAATCTTTAAAAAAAATAAAAGTCTTAAAAAAAGAAAAAAAAATATTTTAAGGGTCACCCTTCCAGAACCTAAATGTAATGATTCAGGGAGAATCTGTAATGATTTGTAATCATTTGTAACGATTCAGGCAGGGTTGTTTCTACCTATCCACATTGCTTCAAGTCATGGTTCTCATTTCTTACTCTTCCATTGGTTTTGTCTATAGGAGTAGGCTTCGCCCATACAATCTACTTCTGTGCTTGATGTAACCTAAAGGCTAGCTGAAGAAGCCCTGACCTTTGGGATTCATATGACATGTATCAACTACACACCATTTACAATGGAAGCCTCCCTGTCTTCACCATTTCTTTGATGGTACTAGGGGCAAGATGGAGTCCTAAACCCTTTTGGTTCTTCACTCTTTAAGCTGTAGGTTCAATGCTTTATTTTAAGTTAGTTTATGGGCTGTTTTGCTATTCCAATTATGCAACCGCTTTTTGTTCTTGACATGGATTATAGTCTCCTATGCTTTATTTCTGCCAAAAAAAATATCACTCATACAAGGCCATCATGTGTGGACTAGACTTACTGCATATTCATTGTTCAACCAACTGGGTTTTGGGCTGGAATTCATCTTGTCCCAGACCCAAAGGTAAAGAGGGACTAAAGAGTTCCTGGGTTAGAAGGATCTGTGGAAGCAAATACCAATGTATCTAATTAAGGTAGGTTTCTAAACCTGTAACAGACCCTAAGATGGGTCTGGACTGTATATTATCTTGTCTGTGAATTATTTTCAAGAGATTCTGTCTAGATCTCAGAGTCCAGTCATTCTCAGAATACATCTGGATTTTATTTATTTTGTAATGGATTGAGTTCAAGACTAAGGAAAATTAACAAACTTGTTGACTGTAGGTTTACTTAAGGAAACTGTGGGTATGTGGGAGGCAGTGAAATACAAATGACTGTTCATTTACTCATTCATGCATTTATTCATTCAAGAAGTATTTCTTGAGTACCTTCTTTGAACCAGGCAAAGTACAATATGCCATGGATACACAGTTAATAAAAAGGACATGGTCCATCTCTTCATGGAACTTCAGTTTGCTAAGAGGAGCAGATAATAAATGAGAAAATTAGTATTGGAGGAGGTCATTATGAGGATGTGACCGCAGGTTGACCCACAAGCTATACTTGGGCAATTGGAGGCTCCTCAGCCCCTTCTCTGTCCTTGTCTACCTACCATTCCCACAGTGGAAACCATTTTCAAGTGTGCAGTCTTGAGAGAGTAATGTGTTGCTGAGACCATCAGGACAGTGTACATGACTGAACCTACTTAAGACCTTATGGCAGGTAGGTACAGAGATCTACTGGTCTTGCGAATGCCCAAGACAAACCTTGTATGTAAATTCCCTTGCTTGTTAAAAGTGCCACCTACCCAATCTGAAGGGGCCTGCCTCTTTCTTCCAGTGTCTCCTTGCCCTTCATATCTAAGGGTCAGTTTCAGATTTCACCAGAGAAGCTCCTAAGGTTTTGAACCAAAAAGTAGCAAGTAAATATGCTAAGTCTGTATTTTTTATGAATAATTAATATATAAGAGGTTATTTTAAAAATTGACTTTATTGGTGTATAATTAATCTGCAGTAAAATGTATCCATTTTAATTGTATGGTTTGACAAGTTTTGATAATGGCCAATCCAATCAAGATATGGAGTATTTTCATAACCCCAGAATGTTCTCTTGAACTCTTTGTAGTTAGTACTCTCCTCCTCAATCCCAAGCAGCCCAGGCAACTGCTGACTTGCCTGCTATTAATTGATATTAATTTTCCTGTTTTAGAATTTCATATAAATGAAAACCTGTATACTATGCCTTTGTGTCTGGCTTCTTTCACTCAGAATAATATTTTTGAGACTTATCCATGTTGCATGGGTCCGTAATTTGTTCCTTTGGGTTGTGGAATAATAAACTGGTTTAGGTATATACTATAATTTATTTATCTAATTGTTAGTTAATATTTCACTTATTTTTAATTTCCAAAGCTGCTGTGACCATTTGTGTACAAGTCTTTGTGTGGATCTATGTTTTCTTTTCTCTTACTATGTAAAAGTGGAATTGCTAAGCCCAGTGGTAGAAGTTTCATTTTAGAAGAAACTGACAAACTATCTTTTAAAGTGGCTATACCATTTTGTCCTCCCACCAGCAATATGTTAGAGTTAGCTCAATTGTTCCACATCATCGTCAGCACTTAATGCCATCTTTTTAATTTTAGCCATTCTAGTAAGTGTAGAGTATCCTATTAGGTTTTAAATTAAATTTTTCTGATGACAAATGATGTGAAGAACATTTCTTGTGCTAGTTGGCCACTTATATCTTTTGTGAAGAGAATGATTAAAATTTCTGACTTAGTTGTTTCCTTCCTTATTATTGAATTTTAAGAAGTTCTTTAAACAATTTGGATATAAATCATTTGTCACATACATATACTGCAAGTATTCCCGCTGCCCCAAGTCATTAGCTGTATTTTTATTTATGTAATGGTAGTTCTTTTTGAGAAAAACATTTCCTTTTGATGAAGACCAGTTGATCACTTTTCGTTTTTTATGATTCAAGCTTTTTTGTGTTCTATCTGAAAAATAGTTACCTAGTACAAGTTTGCAAACCTTTGCTCCTATCTTCTCTTCAGGAAGTTTCATAACTGTAGCTTTTACATTTAGATTTCTGATCCATTTTGAAAAAGTTTTTGTTATGTAGCATGAGGGAAAAGTCAGGGATAATTGTTTTGCCATATGGATATCCAATTGTCCATTCTAGCATCACTTGTTGAAAATACTAACTTTTCTTCATTGAGTTACTTTCACATCTTGGCTGAAGATTAACAGATAATATAAAAGTGGGTTTCTTTGAGCCTCTCTATTTTGTTCCATTAAATTACTTGTTTATTCTTATGCCAATAACACATTGTTTTGATCACTGTAGTTGTATAGGAGTCTTGACATGAGAGAGTTTCCCCAACTTTGTTCTTAAAAAAAATTCTCCAGGTTTCTTTCTTTTTTTTTTTTTTTAAAGATTTTATTTATTTGACAAAGAGAGACACAGGGAGAGAGGGAACACAAGCAGGGGGAGTGGGAGAGGGAGATGCAGGCTTCCCACTGAGCAGGGAGCTCGATGCAGGGCTCAATTCAAAGACCCCAGGATCATGACCTGAGCCAAAGGTGGATGCCTAATGTCTGAGCCAGCCAGGCAGGCTCAGTAATTTTCTTTTAAAATGACTTTTTTCTTTTAAAAAAAATTATTTTGGCTATTTCAGGTCCTTAATATTTCTACAAAATTTTACAATAAGTTATTCAATTTCTATTTTTAAAAAATCTTGGATTTTGATTAGGATTGCATTTAATTTATAGGTCAATTTGGGGACAACCGACTTTAAAAATGTTGAGTTTTCCAACTTATAAACATAGTAAATCTTTCAATTCTCTACAATGTTTGTAGTTTTTAATGTACACACCTTGTGTATATTTTGTTTTTCAGAGATATTGTAATTAGTGTTGCATGTTTAAAAAAATTATGGCCTACATCTTTGTTGATAACAGGTTATTTTAATATTTATCAGAAGCCAAATAATTTGCAAAGTTTCCAGCATCATGGTACATTTGAGTATCATATATGATTTTGGCTACTTTATGGTTGTTTAATAGGCCTACCACCTTAAAAGTGCAGAAATTCAAAACATTTCCACTGTTGACATTATACAGTCTTTATTTGCCAAGTTATTTCACCCAGTTACTAACAACCCAATCAGGTAGACATTAACACTAATTTCAGAGATTAAGGAACTGAAGCTCAGAGAATTTAAACAGTTTAAAAGATTTATAGGCTGGAGGATTCGGGGCAAGATGGCAGAGGTGTAGGAGGATGAGATAGTGTTGGATCCCAGAAGTTCAGCTAGATAATTATCAAACCATGCTAAAAGCCTGCAAACTCAATAGGAGAGAAAAGAAAGGGAGAACAGCAATTCTAGGAGCAGAAAATCGACCACTTTCCGAAAGGTAGGACGTGTGAAAAAGGTGAATCCAAAGTGACGGGAAGAGAGACCCCAGGGGGAAGGGCCAGCTCCCCGCAGCCTCAGAGCCACGGAACACAAAATCAGAACGTTTAGTCTGCTCAGCTGAGGGACATAACTCCAGAGGCTAAGGGGGGTGGGGTGGGGGTGGGATTAGCCCTCACGCAAACAGTGTGGTTTCAGGACCCATGGGGTCACAGAAGGACCGGGGGTGTCTGAGTGCGGCAGAGCTCCCAGGTATCGGGGTGGAGAAGCTAGCATCAGAGAAGGAGCTGCGCAGGGCACTATTAGTTTGGGCTTTCCTTACACCGTGATCTGAGGCACAAACAGGCCACTGCTCTTCAAGCAGGGAACCCCACAAGAGGCAGCTCTGGAGAGACCCCTCCTTCCTCCTCCAGGAGGAGTGGCGTGGAAGCACTCAGCAGGAATCTGCTGGGTTTGGAGACTCCAGATGGGGCCGTGCATGCCACAGATAGAGGCTCTCTGCCACGGACTAGTTGAGCACAGAGTGTGGGCCGCAGACAAGGGAGATGGGAGTGAATGACTGCTTTCTTCTGAGAGCGTGCTGAGGAGCAGTGCCCCAAGCGCTCGGCTCCTCTGGGCCAGAGACTGGGAGGGCACCATTTTCATTCCCAGCCTCCATGGCAGTACAGAAAGTGCTCAGGGAAGAAAGACTCCTGAGAGCAAACCTGAGCAAAGTGCTTGGCCTGTACCCTGGCAAGGGCGGTGCAATTCTGCCTCAGGCAAAGACATTTAAGAATCATAGCAATGGGCCCCTCCCCCAGAAGATCAGCGGGAATATCCAGTCAAGACCTAGTTAATCAATCAGTGAAAACTGTGGAACTCCAGAGTATTTTTCTCTCACTCATCTATTGTTATCTTGATAAAATGACAAGGGAGAAAAACTCACCACAAAAAAAAGAATACAGTACCAATGGCTAGAGACCTAGTCAATACGGACATTAGTAATATGTCAGAACTAGAGTTCAAAATGACTCAAGATGCTAGCTGGGCTCGATAAAAGCATGGAAGATATTAGAGAATCCTTTCTGGAGAAATAAAATCCCTTTCTGGAAAAATAAAAGAACTAAAATCTAACCAAGTTGAAATAAAAAATGCTATTAATGAGGTACAATAAAAAATGGAGGCTCTCACTGCTAGGATAATGAGGCAGAAGAAAAAATTAGCAATATAGAAGACCAAATGATGGAGAATAAAGAAGCTGAGAAAAAGAGAGACAAACAACCACTGGACCATGAGGGGAGAATTCGAGAGATAAGTGATACCATAAGATGCAACAATATTAGAATAATTGGGATACCAGAAGAAGAAGAAAGAGAGACAGGGGCGGAAGGTATATTGGAGAAAATTATAGTAGAGAATTTCCCTAATCTGGTGAAGGGAACAAGCATCAAAATCCAGGAGGCACAGAGAACCCCTCCTCAAAATGAATAAAAATAGGTCTACACTCTGTCATCTAATAGTAAAACTTACAAGTCTTAGTGACAAAGAGAAAATCCCGAAAGCAGTACAGGACAAGAAGTCTTGTAACATACAAAGGCAGAAATGTTAGATTGGCAGCAGACCTATCCACAGAGACCTGGCAGGCCAGAAAGGACTGGCATGATATATTCAGAGCACTAAATGAGAAAAATATGCAGCCAAGAATACTATATCCAGCTAGGCTGTCACTGAAAATAGATGGAGAGATAAAAAGCTTCCAGGACAAACAAAAACTGAAAT
>CM053611.1:83221550-83263193 GCA_028646535.1 Procyon lotor
TTGTCTAAAGGGAGGGGGTTTGGGAGGTAGGCAACATTGGAGAAGGGGAGCAAGGGGTACACACTTCTAATCATAAAATAAATAAGTCATGGGGATGTAATGTACAGCACGGTGACTATAGTCAATAATACTGTATCACATATTTGCAAGTTATTAAGAGAGTAGATCTTGAAAGAAATCGTAAGAAACAATTTGTTGGTAAGTACGGGTAGTGATAGATAATAACTAGGCATGTTGCGGTGATCATTTTGGCATATATACAAATATCAAATCATTATACTATACACCTGAAACTAACAGAATGTCATGTCAATTTCACTTCAATTTTTTTAAAAAGAGTAAGCAATGAAAAAGAATGGAAGACAAAGAAATAGATCTTAGGACAAGGGTTTAAAAGGGTCATTTTTAACCCATCACAGTATAACAAATACAAAAAAAACTAACCATTTAAAAATTGTGATTGTTTCCTTTAAAAAATTATGTCCTTTGTGACTGCTTAGGAAAAATCATTCTTCTTTAATTGTCTTCTGGGTGAGACAGTCTGGCAAGAGAGACTAAAGGTCAAAAATAAAGATCTATAAACTGCAAAGAGATGAAATATTAGAATGAGTCAATGCTTACTCGTCTTCATGTTAGAGAACTTTAACCTCTGCCTCATTTGAGGAAGGTTCTTACAGTGACTACAAAATCCTTTAGGAATTAAACCAAAGCATATAGCGTATAGAGAGAAGAAAATCTTCCACAAAATAAATTCATCGAGAAGATCTATATCATTTTTCTCTCAATTTAGTTGGAAAAGGAAAGACAGGAAGGAAGCTATTGATTTAGAACTCAGAAATTACATTACTGTTGATCTCAAATTTTAGAAGAAATCTTACTTGGATAATCGCAAGCTGAGAATAAGGAAAATAGTGTCTTTCAAGGGCCAGCGTGATTACAGCGTGGGCTGGCAAGTGTAATAAAGGTTTTCTGAACAAGAGTGAGCCTCTGACTTTGCCCACGTTTTCTGTTTTATGCAGAGCTGAAGGAGTGATCCACATTTGGAACACAGATGGAGTGGAAAGAGCAGTTAACTCCCGTTCTAATCCTCTTGTTTGTGTAGGGCACCTCTCCCCTTTCATGGACTCTTACTTATTTTTATTTCAAAGGAGTAAATGTTCTTAGCTTGCAAAATCATCATTTTTCATACACAGATGAAAAGAAAACAGCAAGAATTCTTGTCATCAAGCCTATTTTATTTCAAGCCTGTGAAGAAAATAGCTGAAGAATCTAAGGCCTTCTTCTGATAAGTGTTTTTAATTTAACAATCCCCCCCACATCAATCTTACAATTAATCAAAATCAAAAAGAAATAGGCTATTGAAAGGAAAACAGTTGGAAAAGTGCTGAAATTGGGATGAAGGTCTAGATATCTTCAGATATGGCATGTTTAATAACAGCACGTGAAAATCAGAGGAAACATTTAATAACCCTGCACTCAAGGGAGCATTTTTGTTCCTTAGTGAATAATGAGACTGTGCAAGGAGAAAAACACTCCTGGTGTAATCTATAAAGATGATCATAAATATGCAAAGAAATACAGCAGTAAGGAATTAAACCCTCCAAATAAAGCAAAAAATAAAGCAATTTTAATGTTAGCCAAAGTCAAACATATGACAAAAAGTACTAAAGATCGTTTTTTTAATAAAGATTTTTATTTATTTATTTGAGATTGAGAGAGAGAGATCACAAGTAGGCAGAGAGAAGGAAGCAGGCTCCCCGCTGAGCAGAGAGCCCCATGTGGGACTTGATCCGAGGACCCTGAGATCATGACCTGAGCTGAAGGCAGAGGCTTAACCCACTGAACCACCCAGGCGTCCCAAAGTAAGGTCATTTTTGATTGATAAAAGGCAACATCTAAACTGAAAGCAAAAGAGATACACTATTATAGATGAATAATATAGCATCAAAAACACAACTAGAGATATAAAAGAGGAATAGATATAATGACGTTAGTACAAGATTTTATTAGTCCATTGCCAGTTTGTAAAAAGCAAATAAGAGATGTAAGTCAGAACATAACAAATAGCTCTATTACTTTTAAAACAATTACTAGTTATATTTTCAAATACTATGCTGTCTTAGCAACAAAAATCCACCTGCATATCAAATGTCAATAAAACAATTATAAGCATTGATCAAATACCTCATAGCAAAAGGTTATATAATCTTACAAAATAGAAAATTTACATAAATATTACTGTAATATTCTCTAAATCAAATTGCTCAGAAACTTAAAAGCTCAAAATACTGTATTAACAACAAACTATTTTGAAAATAATAAAGTAGAAGATGCCACATATCAAATCTAAACATGATAAACTATAATTAATTTCATGGCCTTAAAGTAAATGAAAAAATAGCACTCATTAATAATTTGTATTCTTAAATGTTTTACAACTTTAAAATAGAAAAAAATAAATGAAAATTATGTCCAGTTTGAGAATTTATTTTTAATTTTAATGAAGTTTTTTATTTTAATTCCAGTATAGTTAACATACAGTGTTATATTAGTTTCAGGTTTATTAGTTTCCAATATAGTGATTCAATACTTTCATACATCATTACTCAGTGCTCACCATGGTGGGTGTATTCTTGCCATCCTCTTCATCTAGTTCACCCATTCCTCTCCCATACTTCCCCTTTGATATGCTTTATTTTAAGAGTACCCTCAGTTAAAGTTTGGGGTTTTTTTTTTTTTTAACCGGAACATTTTTTAATTGAAGAATACTCGGTTCAAAAAATATATGTAAAACATTCTATCCAAGAAAAGTAGAGTATACATTTTCTCCAAGTACACACAGAACAATCCCCTGGTTAAATCACATAAAAAGAGACATAACAAATGTTATAAATTTAAGAAAAGTGAAAGTCAAGAAAAGCATTTATTTCAACCATAATGGTACAAAACTAAAGATCAACAAGAAAACAAAGCTGGAAAATCTATAATGTAAATATTAAATATTTAACATGAAAATATTAAATAACACACTACTGCCCAGCAATGGGTCAAATAAGAAATCAAACAGCAAATCAAAATATGTCTCAAAACAAAAGAAAAAGAAAACACAATATTCCAAAATCTATGGGATGCAGCAAAAGCAGATTATGCTATAAATCCTTATACTAAGAAAAAAAAGTTCAGTAAACAACTTAAAATTACACCACAAAGAACCAGAAAAAGAAGAGCCTTAGCTGAAATTTAATAAAGGAAGGAAATAACAAAGGAAAATCAGAAATAAATAAAACAGACCAGAATAAACAATGATATAACACTGAAAGTAATGACCAGTTTTTCCAAAAAAATAAACAAAATTTGCAACGCTTTAACTACATTAACTAAGGGGGAAAAAGGAAGAAGTGTCAAAAACCAAAATGAGAAATGGAAAAGAAAACAATACAACAGATGACCACAGAAATATGTAGTGTGGTAACAGATTACTATAAAGAATTATCGTCTAAGAAATCAGATAACTTAAGAAAGAAAACCAGAAAAATCCCTAAAAACACACAAGTTACCACGATCGAATCATGGATCTTGAATGCAAGACATAGGAAACCAATAACAAGAGCAAAAGTTTAATTAGCTATCAAAAATCTCCCAGCACAGAAAAGCCCAAGACCACATGTTGTCATTGGTGAATTCTACCAAGCATTTAAAAAATAATTAAGGACAATCTTTATCAGAATCTTACAAATAATGGAATAGAGGGAACATATTCAAAATAATGTCCAATTCAGGAATTTTAAAAGAGAAAATTAAAGGCCCAAGAAAACCAACCAGAAGGAAATAATTAACATAAAAATGAAATTTAAAAAAAAACACAATGAAGAGGAATTAAAGAAAACACAGCTGTTTTCTTTAGCAACAAAGTTGACCAAACTCTCAGAAATCTAACATAGAAAAACAATAAATCTAAAAATAGGAAAGGAACTATGAAAATATATGAAGAAGAAATTTAAAATCTCAGTGAAATGGATGCTTTTTTTCAGGAAATATAAATGATCAGAATTGAATAATGGATTCTAAAGCCTACACAGATCATTCATATAGGAAAAATATTAAAGATTTACCCATGTTGGAGCCAGGGTTCATATTCATCATTTCTCATACTTTGAAGAAAGATAATTTCCATCCTACCGAATTCTCCCCCTAATCTTATAAAAAGGAGACACAGTCACTTGTTAAATATGCAGCAGAGCTATGACACAGGCCAATGGCATCCTCACAGTCTGCTGTTTTTTCCACTGTACAGCAACAGTCTGATTCTCCAATATGGTAAAGCATACATTTTTACAAAAATGTGTTTATTTTTATTTTTTAAACTCATTTTACTGGAGGGGGGTGGATACTAAAGCTCAGTAAAATAAAATATTTTTCCCAAGGTCACCAAGAGGAGGAATCACACCTGTCTATTTTAAAGCCTATATTCTTCCCACTACTATGCACAACACATGAGCCCTGAATCATCAACCTCCGACCAGCAGCTCGTACTCTGATAGTAATTTTGCAGTTACACTCAGAACAGTCCACACTCATACAACCACACTTTCTATAGCACGTTTAGATCTCAAGCCTTAATTCCATTTGATAGTACAAACTTGAATATCTTTAGGACATGACAACTCGGTCACTTCTGGTTTTTAAACTGGATTTCTTCTGGGAGACGACGCAGTCACTTCAGGATGCATCTTGGAACTTTCTCCCTTACCCTTATCTCCCTTACCCCAGGCATTAGGGTACCTGGTTCATGGTTATTTCTCTGGATCTAGTTCCTTGATTCTTCCATTGGCTCAGGCAAAGCTGGTCACCCAACTTTGGCCAACTTCACCTCATTCTCTGCTACAAAGCCCCTACCCCTGTGTCTCCGGGATCATCAGCAGGCATGCTGGCATGCCTTAAGCCCCTTTCTTGTTCCACTCCTTGGAATTTCTTCTTTAACCATATAGATAAAAGATTGGAGGGTTAATCTTCAACCTTTTTCCTCATTTGTCCTGCCCCACCATCTTTTCTACCCAAATGCTGCTGTTCCGTATTGAGACAGGCAACTAGAAAGCTTTCCCCCACCCACCCACCCACCACAGTTCTATACAAAAGACTGGACATCTACCTTCTGGAGTTTAACTGGCTTTTGATTCTTAGAAGGGGCTGATTATTGAGTATTCTCAGACCAGTACATTGAACGCTAAGATCTGCACATTGAAATCTCCTTTCTCTATCCCTCTCAGCAGGCCAGGTACTTCTACACTAGTCCAGAACACATTATATTGGGACCAACCCCAAGATTCCCAGATAATTCTCAGATCTGGGATAATTTTTAGGGCAGAATAGAGTACTTTTATGGGATTCCAAGTGTCTCACTTTTATTCTCCAAACAAATCCATAATTTGAAAATACAGACTCATTAATTTTTTTACATAATCATCACTTCAGAATGCCTAGGCAAAAGACTGAGTAAGGAAAAAATAATTATTAACTGAATTAGCAGTTTTCAAATGTTCCTTTTGATCAATATATTAATTTCTTTTCTTTCCACCTTCACTGTATGAATGGATGATGCTCTCTTCACTAAGCAGCCACGGATGTGCTGGACATACATACCCATCAACTTTGTAATTTTAAAAGTAAATGGAAATTTTAGTGACAAGAATTAAGGAATCATCTCTTGGCTAATTCATTAAGTTTAGACACTGGAACAGTTTGTTGGATATCTGAACTACTCAAGCTGTACAATGAATATAATCCAGAATAAACAAAATAAAAGTCCACAGTTAATTACTTAAAATTTTCATGGTGAATAGGCTAGTCAAAGAGCATCTGCAGCTGATTTACTCCTGTCACATAGACACGTTCTTTACCCAAAACCCATGAAACACAAAAGCTCCCAGGACCTTGGAGGTCATCTTAAAATCCTCCTTTTCTCTCAGGCTCCTCAAACAGTCACTTACCAAATACTGTCAGTATCTTCACTATCTTTGCACCCGCTACCCCACTCTTCAATTCCTGCAGTCAATGATCTAGTTTAAGCTGTATCATTTTGTAACATCTACCCCAGTGGCTTCAGGCTTTATTTTTCTTCCTACCTTCACCTCCACACCTGCCAGATCTTTCCGATCTCTTCTGCTAATTTTGTAGCTATTACCTTCAGAATGAAAATTCCAGCAGCTTAGGATAGCATCCCAGGGGCTCCACGGCCTCATGCCTGCTACTTCCCTCGCCTCACCCTTCCCTAATGTCTCCTCCTCATTTTATCCTGCTGGTCGCACCTAGGACTCCTTGAAATTGTCAAGCCTTCTTTCCTCTTAGACTCTGAACATGCTTTTTGTCCCTCTCCCCAGAACATCCTTCCTCTCTTCCCTCCCTTCACCTTCTGCTTCTTACTCATCCTTCACTTTGGAAGGTCTTCATGCAAGGTCTTCATGCTCAAGAGAATGAAATACAATTATTTTTTTCCTTTACATTTGCATCTCGCAATGAGTTTCTTAGTTTTTGTTTTGTTTTGTTTTTACAAAAAAACAATGTCATTTAGTAACCTCTTGGAAGTTTCTTAATCATTTTGTCTATTTAAGTCCCTTTCTTTTATTTTGGAAAATACCTTACTGTCCATAAATTTTTCATTTTACAATGCCTAAGCATTTGGCTCAGAAAGCAAACTATTTTAGCAATTAAGAATTTCTGCTTCCTAATATTTCATCAATTTTTTTGGCTTGAAATTTTACTTATATCTTTTGGTAAGCAGCATTTCTTCCTACCAGATGTTATCCGAGTTGTCTGAATTAGAGTACTACTCTCCAGTGGGCTTTCAGAGGGCCCTGTGATATCTCCTCTATTAAGTATCAAAAGTGTTTATTTTTGATTTTCCTTAGACAATAAATTCCTGCCAGGACAGTGAATGTGTCTTTGTCATGTTTGTAAACCCAGAGCCTAGTACAATGCCAGGGATAGTAGGCATTCGAAATTTTTGAATTTGAATTTTGAATTCAAAATTTTGAATTTCAAAATTTTGTTGACTGAGTCATTCCGTAAATACAGAGCTAGTTACTCAGTGGCTGAGTAAAGTACTTAACTACTCAATTTCTTCATCTATACACTTGGTATAATATTACACTTATAAAAAAATATTACACTTATATTCTGTGATTTGTAAAAGAAAAATGAGACCATACAACAAAGTTCTTTGTTCAGGAAATGTTGTCTAACAGATTTATGTTCATATCCCTATTCTTCTACTTTTATTGGCAGCATGACCTACTTTCACTGCATTACCTAGAGCAAATTTAATGATCTTTCCAAACTGCATCTTTCTTATCTATTAAGAACTTAATGTTAGTGCTTCCCAATGATTAAATGGCATATGAACATAAAGATGTAGCAGAGCTTAGTGTACAGCAAATGCCTAATAAAAGCTTGTTGTGATTATTATCGTTATTAATTTCCGGTCTAACAATATTATTAATGGCATAGATTATTAATGCCATAGACAAAGCTGTGATGATGACTTCAGAAATCAGCATTACAAAGAAGGTTCAAAACCATCGTTAGACTTGTAAAAAAATAAGTTTCCTAAGATAAAACGTTGACACTTTTGAAAAAGCAACAGTAGTAATAAAAAATTAATCCCTTATTGTCATTAGCATATGAGATTTATTTGACCCTAATATTAAAAAAATATTCTCAAGATTTATATCAGATTTCTTCCTAGAATTGAAAGAACTTTGATGACAGGGCATAATAATAGCTAGCAATGTACATATCTAGGGCAATGTATTTTTGACATTCTTCAACTACTTCGGAACATTGAGCATCAAGGGAAGCAGAAATAGCACAGACAGAAAGAAAAAGAAATTAAGAATGACTTTAAAGAAAGCAAAGGAAACATGATTTTCATTTGACCTACATTTATAAAGGGAAGCTCTGTAACATAGAAATAATGAGCAAATGTTGAGCACCCTGAGTATATAATACTTAAGTCCAATTTTTGCTATAAATTAGGAAAATTATTAGGTTTTTAAAAACTCTTTAATTTGCTGATTATATTTAAAGACCAAGGTCTATTGTGAAAACAAATACTAAAGATCTGGTTATTCAAAAAAGATGTCTGTCTGAACTTGTTGCTCATGATCAGTTTTGACAGAGAACAAGTCCTTTAACTGCCACGGTCAGTCAAAGGATTCATCATTTCCTATTTATTTAACATTACTGATAAAGTTAGTATTGCATCAAAAGTAGACAGCTTGGTGCCTGCCCTATGGGTAGGGAATTTCAAAATGGGAGGAGGACACAACCTTAATAAGTACATTACATTTATCTTCTGACTTCAGCTATATTTGGTAGCTTCTCAGTACAAATGGCATTTTTTCCTTCAGTATTAACTAAAATCCTGCAGAAAGGTTAGCAATGTTACTTCCAAAAGAAATTAAATAAGCTGTGCTGATAAAGCTGCTTTCATTGTTCTCCATTTACCTAAGTAGCTTGAAACCTTTTTTGGAAGAAGCCAGGGAATGAAATATAAACATTTTCCTTAAGCAAAGTGCATTCTTTTCAGAGCGGCACTAGTTATATTGAGATCTAACTTATCTACATATGATTTTGAGATGCTTAGATTACGGCTAGAAGGGCAGTCTGAATATATTTTAAAAATTTCTTTTTGTAAATGAAACAAGATGGGATCGGGAGGGAGACAAATCATAAGAGACTCTTAATCTCACGAAACAAACTGAGGGTGGCTGGGGGTGGGGGTAGGGATAGGGTGGCTGGGTTATGGACATTGGGGAGGGTATGTGCTAAGGTGAGTGCTGTGAAATATGTCAGCCTGATTCACAGACCTGTACCCCTGGAGCAAATAATGGATTATGTGTTAATTTTAAAAAATTATTTTTGTGACAAGATTGGGGAACCCAAAATGGCAAACCGCTGGTGGAGGTCTTGGTTCAAAGCCAAAACATGCCTTAGTGAATAAGCTTTAGTTCTATGATCAGAGCTACAGATGAACTGGTCATTCTACTAAACACAATCAGGAGGGGTGTGCGTGTGTGTGTGTAGGGAAAGGGCAGACAGGAAGGACAGAACTTGGAAAATAAGAAGAATGTGGAATTCAGTACAAAGATAAAGTATTGTTATATATAAAGTATTGTTATCTATGTATTGTTATATATAAAGCTATATATTGTTATATATAAAATATTATTATAAAATAAGCAGAATGTGGAATTCAGTACAAAGATCCTGAACAAGTGAAAGGTGAGAACATGAACAAATGGGTCCCTTCTACCCCAAACACATCTTCATGCAAGGTCTTCACATTCAAGAGCATGAAATACAATTTTTTTCCTTTACATTTGCATCTCACAATGAGTTTCTTAGTTTTTTTTTTACAAAACAATGTCATCTAGTAACCTCTTAGAAGTTTTTCAATTGTTTTGTATGTTTAAGTTCCTTTATTTTGGAAAATGCCTTACTGTCCATAAATTTTTCATTTTACAATGTCTAAGCATTAGGCTCAGAAAGCAAACTATTTTAGTAATTAAGTATTTCTGCTTCCTAATATTTCATCAATTTTTTGGCTTGAAACATTACTTATATCTTTTCTTAGCATTTAACTTTTCATCTGCTAGTCTTATATCCCTAATTAGATCGCAAATCCTTGTGTCTTATTTTCCTGGTGTCCTCCATAGGACTAATGCAGTGTCTTGTATGTAGACAGTAACTGATTTTAATTGGATTGAATTAGAAACAATATTAGGATGGAAACCAGAAATAAATAACAACTTCATTTTAATGTTAACATGGACCATCTAGAAAGAAAATAATAAATGGTACTAGGAATAGATGGAAAAAATACTCTATCCACTCATTTACTCATTCAAAAATACTGGAATAACTTCCATGTGTTAGGTGCTATTCTAGGCTTTTGGAACAAGCTGATGAACAAAACAGACAAAAATATCTGCCTTAGATAAATAATATATATGTCAAAAGAAATAAGTGTTATGAAGAAAAACAAAGCAGAAAAAGTGTAAGGGGATCCCAGGGGCAGAAATTCGGGGGAATTAGTTGGATTTTTAATAGGGTAGTCAGAGAAGGCCTCACTCAAAAGGTAATATTTCAGCAAGACTTAGTCGAAGTGGAGAGTGGGCCAAAAGAGCATCCAGGAGAGGAATATTCCAAGCATAAAGAACAAATCTAAAAAGCCTTGAAATGGAAGCATCTTGAAGGTGTTGACAAAACAGCAAGACAGCCATTGAGGCTGAACATTGTAAGTGACCAGAGTGTTGCAGGACACAGTCTCAGACAGATAATAAGTTTAGAGAGAGGTACAGATCATGGAATGTGTTGCAGGCCATTGGAAAGACCCTTTTTTTATTTAGGGAAGGGGTGGGGAGTACGATGTAACCTCAGAAGATTTTAACAACAGAAATGTTATGATCCTAACTTTTACTTTAGGATGACTCTGTTTGCTTTATTGAAAGTGGATTTTGAAAGTGTAAGGGAAACAATTCAGGAAGAATGTCAACAATCTAAGCAAGAAATAGTGGTGGTTCAGACCAGATTGACAGCAGTAAAGATAGTGAGGAGGGATTAGAGTCTGGTAATAGAAGTTAGAGTCAACAAGATTTGATGATATACAGTGTGAAAATAAGACAGAAATCACGATGGCTAAAGGCATTAAGAAACAATCTCCAAAACTTGGATGTAAGACAAAGGGAAGACTATGTTTCCTTACATATTAGACCATTGCTTCACAGGCCCTGACAGAGAGGACTTTATGCTCTAGGGCAGGCAGCAATACTGACTTACCATTTATTGTTTTGAAATAACTTCACTACTGTGCAGTTGTATGTTCACTTGTAAACTTTTGTCCAAAGATGCAAGTATTTTCTACCTAGTAGAGAAGATAACCTCAACAGTTTTATTGTCTTAAAAATTATTAACCACTCTTGTTTCTAGCTTAGCAAACTTACTTGTCTTGCTTTCCTGACTGGCTATATAATTTCTGCTTCTCCTTTGAATCAGGTTTATCTCTGTTGAGTTTTTTATTCTTCTTGTATCAGATTTACCACCCTGCTGTTTCCAACATATGTGAACTAACCAATTTTTGGCAAGTGCTCACTTTCTATTTGTATGTCATGTTCTTATCTCTGAAAAAATTATGTTTTGACAAATATTTTGGGTATGAGCAATTGGAAGAATGAAACTACCATTTACTGAAGTCGAAGTCTTGAAGGAACAAAATTTGGGGGAAACGTGATAGTTCAGTCTTGGGCAGATTAAGGTTAATCTTTTAGGTGCCTATTAGGTACCTCTAACAAGTAGAGATGTTGAATAAGAAGTTGGATGGAAGAATTTGAAAAAGGATAGAGAGCTGTATTTAAGATACAAAACTGGGAGCCATCAGTGTTACAGATGGTCTTAAAAGTTATGAGACTGAATGAGATCACTAAGGGAGTCTAGCTAGAAAAAAGATGATTTTTCCCCCCTAAGGACTGAGCCTTGAGGCATGCCAGTTTTTCAAGTTCAGGCAAACAGGATAAATAAGAAAATGAAGAGGTTAGGAAATCCAGGGGTTTATGCTGTCCCAGAAGCTAACCAAAGAAGTTGTTTCAAGTAGGATTTAGGATTCCATTCTGTCAAATGCAGCTGAGTACCCAAGCAAGATGAAGACTGACAATTGACCACTAACTTTGGAAACATGCATGCCTTTGTATTCCTTTTTTTTTTTTTAAGATTTTATTTATTTTTTTTTTTAAGAGAGAGAGAGAGTGCATGTGAGAGACAGAGTAAGCAGAAGGAGCAGCAGAGACAGAAGTAGGAGTAGGCTCCTGGCTGAGCAGGGAGCCCGACGTGGGACTCAGGCCCAGGACCCTGGGATCATGACCTGAGCCAAAGGCAGAGGTTTCATGACTGAGCCACCCAGGCATCCCTGTCTTGGTATCCTTAACTAAAGCACTTTTGATGGAATTATGAGGTTAAAAGCCTAACTGGAAATAGTTCAAAGGGCAATGGGAACAAAGCAATTGAAGAAAACAAATATAGATGATTCTTTGGTACAATTTTACTACACACAAAAACGAAGATTTCTATTCATTTATAAGCTTATGTGAGTGATCAAATTGATGGGGAAAAAATAGATAGTACCAGAGAATGGGGAAGAATGGCTGGAACAAAGTTCTTGAATAGGTGAGAAGGGAGGAGAGCCAAATGTACAAGTTCCAGGAAGCTTTACCTCTTGGTAGGAAATGTTCATTCATCGTAAGAGGAGGAAAGGCGGAGTATGTGGGCACAGATGTAGGCCAAGGTTCACTGTTATGTGTATGAAGTAAAACCAGTCACCCTGACAGTGTGCTTTTCTTCAGTCACATTCTGCTATGAGGTTGCAGGGATAGGGTAGGCTGAAAACTTAAATGAACTGCATTTGGGTTTTCAGGAGATCACCATGGAGCAAGAGAGGCTCTTACTTGACTTGAGGATGTAGAGAGAAGTCATAATGATGGACCACAGAATTATGATGGAGAAGAAGAGTTAAAAGTACATGAGGGATTGATGGATAGTGAAAAAGGAGATCATAAGATCTTGTGAAATTAATTTTGAAGTTTGAGAATTCTAAGGAGTAGGCATATAAAAGTAAGAGAACTCTAGGGAGGTGGGTTTAGAAGGTTAAATCCTGGTAACTCAGACTACAGACAGTTAGTTATAAAGTCTAAATTATGACTTATGAAGCTCAGTGGTTACAGTAGGATGGGGACTTAGGGTCAAGACCATGAAAAAGAAAGAAGTAGAGACATAGAATACTCTGAACAGTGAATAAGGAGTAGTTAACCAGCTTTAAAGTGGTGTAGTGGAGTGAGGAAGCCAAGAAATTGGACTGCAGAGACCATGCTCCTAATACCTTATAAGATCATGCAGTTGCTCAGCTGCTTATACAGTAAGTTTCATTGATTTTAATTGCCTTAGGTTACAGAAATAGAAACACTGTAGAAATATGTATTTTGTATAATAGAATGGATGGTTTTCTAAATCATCCTTTAAAAACACCCATCTTCTTTACTCCTCAAAATAGCATTTCCTAAGTGAACAATACTCACTTTTTTTGCTCTTTTTATCAAGAACACAAACATAAAGCAAAGTAAGAAATTCAGAGAGCCAGGAAACCGTAAAACAAGTGGCTGACACATGAGAAGAGGAATACAGACCAAATCAAGTTGTAGACACAAAGGAAAGGGAAAGTTTTTAAAGAGTATACAGGAAGGGGGGAAAGAAAGTGTGTTCAGGAAAATGAGAAAATAAACTTATATGGCTTGACATAGGGATCAGAAATCCTACATATAGTGATAGATTAACCCATGGAAAGAATTATTCAAGAATGTATATACTATAAGAGACTGATGAAACAATACAACTAAGGTGTACTGGTCATTAATGGTTGATAACTACTCTAGATATCTTGGGAACAGGGGAGATTTGGGGTGTTTAAAATTACATTAACATCGTTTGCTCAAAAAGTATGGCCTACCTGTAATTGATTGTGTAAAGTTGAACTATTCAGTAAGTTCATTATTTAATCATTCTGTCTATATCGTAACTCACATATAATGTTGTTTTTGTTTATTTGTTTAAAACTTAAATACTACTTGTATTAGCAATGCTTGTATTAGTTATCCAAATGACCCTTGGGAACATAAAATTGTCACCAGAGAGCATCCAGGCAGAGATGGAGGCTCTTCAGGTGGTTCTGCTGGTAACTTCTTTCTACAAGATGGCGGTACAGATTTAGTATCTGAATATGTTTGGTTACATAATCATTCCTCTCTTGATATAAACCAAAGTGCTCATTCAAGAGTCTGGCCCAACTTTTTTTCCTTTTTTTTTTTTTTTTTTGATAGAGCATTAAAAAGAGAGTAATCTCAGCTAGATTAATATCATGTAAATTTCTCACTGTGATGACAGAAGTGGAAGGAAAATCCAATAAAAACAAATAAAAAAAGAAAGGCTATGGTTTATACTGAATCTGCCTGTGAGGTGTCAAGTAATTTCTTAAAGACTTGTCCAGACCTTCTTCATGTAAAGGTGATCCCCTGTCACCTTTTCATCATTTTAAAGGAAAAACAGACTGAGAACAAATGTTAATTGCATAATGTTCATTTTATAATAAAGACAAAAAGACTTGGGATTTAAAGGTGTTATTTAAACAATTTAATTAAATGGTCTCAAGCTGTCCTTAGTTCAGCAAACATGATTGAACGTATGCACCTTTGTTTTGCTCCTTTAACTGGCAGGAAACATTGTTCCTTAATTCCAGTTTACTCATTCTTAGTCATTTTCATAACAACACTGAGAAACACCAAACAGTACATTTCTAGGGGATTACAGCATTTCTCAGAGAGCCCTAATCACTTGAAGAGCATTACTAGGTGCAAAGCTTAAGGCGAAAATATGCTGATTATGCACAAAGACACTGTCTATCTTTAAGGAAAGCATCTGAACAAGACAGAACAGTATCTCCACATATGTCCTATCCTATAAGGATTTTAAGGGTTTATAGTTATCCGATAACTTGAAATTTTAGAAAGTGTTTTTGATCACTTGTAGAAGAAGCCTTAGTCAAATTATAGTTTCAAGACAATGGTACTAGAAAACTTTAGATTTTATACTAACACCATTTTACCTTCAAAAATGTAGTCCCACTGTTTACTTTGATGCATAAAATTTTTCATTTTGGATGAGTTAAGGTTCTAGGCCCTTAACTCTCTGTACTCTCCACAAACACACACATCCCATTACCCATTTGTCATATCCTATGTAGCGTGTCTACTGTTGGAGTTTGGCTGGACTGTACCTTATCTGTAAATTCCCAAAATCTTGATGAGCATGTGAGAATGTCTTTCTCCTAGAGGAAGCAATCTCTGCAAGTCATTTTCATTTCCGGGGAACTAAGAATTTTGGTCTGTTTCACAGGCCTTAGAATGTGTCTACAGATTATGCTTGCATCCTGAATTATAAAGCATCTCAGTATTTCCTGAGAGAAAATGCCTGTTACTGACCTTATTTATGTTTGTCAAATGTTTTAGATATTCGCCTTGCTTCATGTCCATTGTTTTTCTTCATTGAGAAAGAAGAAAATGACCACAAATGTCAGTTACGTTTTCTTTGTTCAGGTATTGGTCTTTGATATATCTCAAGCATTTCTTTACTTAATATACAAGTGGTCAGAACTCTCATAGTTAAAAGTGAGAGATAATCCACTAACACACATTTAAACAACAATGAGTGTGCGCTGAGTGAGAAGAGAGTTGGCTTATAGAACCTGGGCATTAACTTCAGACGAGATTAGATACAACAGGATCTAAATTGTATCATCAATGCTCAGTTTCTCTTGATCTCTGAACTGTTTTCCTTCCCTATCCTCTCCACTCTTAGACCCACCTCAGCCCTCAACATGGCAAGATGGCTGCCATAATAATAATAATGTCCAATTAGTATATAATTATATAATATTATAGAGGCTGTGAGCCTCTATAATAATAAAACCATGGGACATCTGACTCATTGAATAATTATGAATGATTTCACTAAATATTTTATTTCTATTGAAAGAAGAATTTTAAGAACTCTAGGCATAGAGAAGGAATAATTACATTTTGGGAGCTGACCAGTGCCTGAAAATATTTCACTTCCTTTTAAAAATGTTTCTCTTTTTATACATCCTGCTCCCATTTCTTGCTTTAATTTTTTCACAAAAGAAACCACAGACTGTTAGCCCCAAAGCCTGAAGCATCAAGGATACAAATAGTTTTAGCTGATGAAACAACATTATGATGGTGTCCTTCCAGTAATATCTTTGTTTAGACAGTACCCAAAATGAGCTAAGTTTCACCTTATGTTTTAGTAATGATGCAATTCATATAGTAATTAGTATCTTTTCAACACTATATCCAGCCTTTCCGTCACCAAAGGGAATGGGCAACAAAAAATAAGCTCTTCTGTATATCCCTATACCTAAGAGTCCTATATCCAATCATAGGCAAAAACTAAGAAGTACCATAAATAGGCAATCTGAGATTTTCAGTTGTTTGTGTTTCCCTCCTAATGGGTGGTACTGACATTGCTTTACCAGGGACTCAAGCCCTTTTTAATTCAAAAGATGAAGCAAAAGATCCTCCTCAGTCTGGCTATCCAGGGTCAGAAAGAGAACTGACTGCAGATCTGCCAGAGTACAACTACCATGCAGCCCTCAGCGAGGCACTGAGTGGAACACCAAGGGAAACTCTGAGTGACAGGCAGCGGAATTTAAGAGCTATTTAAGATTCAATTGTTATGCATTGAATTTCTACTCTGTAGACACTAAGGTGCTTTTGCATTTATTACCATTCTGAAAGTAGAAACTAATTCAGTAACTAAATCAGCCAGAGTGGCAAAAGAGGCAAAATAATCAAGAGAAAGTGAATAGACAACATCAGGATATGTGTGGCTCCAAAGAACTCAGTAGTGAAAGAGCTGTGAGAAGGAGAAACAGATTCTATAAGGATTTGCATACAGGGCAGCAAAGCCTTAGTAGAAACATTTTTTAAAAACTGAGCAGTCAGCCACGCCCAAGAGGATGGAGTCTGTGAGAACACATGTAAAAAGATGAATAGGATACTGAAAGGGAAGAGAGTGAATATAGTTAAGCAACTATTGTATATTGAGCACTAAATTGTACACAATTTCACTTAGACTCCACAACAAATTTAAGAGATAGATATTGTTCTGTGTTACAGATTTAAAAAAAAAAAAATCTAAAGCAAAGAGGATTAAATAATTTCTTCCAGGAAACATACTGGAAGAGTGAGGAAAACAGGACTTTCTACTAGGTATTCATTCATAAATTCAACAAATATCTACCGAGTACCTTCTATGCGCCAAGTTATTTACACTTACTTAATCATAGACAAAGTGTTAAAAAATTATTAAAGATAAAAAAAGGAATCAAGAACATAAGAAAAGTGACATGAAGAAAGTATAAGCTGATTGAGAAAATAACTAAATAGAATTTGTCGAAATGAAAAGAAGGTCATTGAGATTTTTTAAAAATGCAGTGGATAGACTCAAAAAGGAAACTGACATTTCCTTGGCACTTACTATGCACCATACTGTTCTGAGCATCCACTCTTTTGTCCTCAAAGTCCAGCTTGGAGGTGGGTAATATCATTATTCACATGACAGAGGTGCAAAAAGATGTGGAGAAACTTGCCGATAGTCACAGGGCCGACTGGAAACGCCAGTATTTGAAACTGGACATTCTGACTCAAGAGTCCTCAATCATCTGTTGTCATTCAAACAGCTCAATAAAGATATGAAGATGGAGATGCAATTCACATATGATGTAATTCATCCGTTTGAAGCATAGAGTTCAACGGTTTTTAGTAAAATTCAGAGTTGAACAATCATTATCACAATCTAATTTTAGACATTTTTATCACCCACAAAGCAAAGCCTATTGCTTATCCCCTCCCACCACCAGCCCCAGCCCTACGCAACCACTAAACTCCTTTCTGTAGTTTTGCTTGTTCTAGGCATTTCATATAAATGGAATTATACAATAATACAATACGTAGTCTTTTGTTACTAGCTGCTTGCACTTAGCATACTGTTTAAGAGACTCGTTATGTTGTAACATCCATCAGTACTTCATTATTTTTTATTGTCAAATAGTATTCCATTGTGTGGATAGACCACACTTAATCTAACCATTAATTAGTTGATAGACAATTGGGTCGTTTCCACTTTTTGTCATAAGCCGAATAATTCTGTATGAAAAACACAGCTATGAATATTCATGTACAAGTTTTTGTATGGACATATGTTTTCATTCCTCTTGCATATATAGAAAAGAGTGGAATAACTGGGTCATATGGTAAATTCAAGTTCAACATTTTGAAGAACTATCAAACTGCTTTCCAAAGTGGCTACACCAGTTTACATTCATTTTGCATCCTAATTGGGGGTGAAGTGGTATCACATTGTGTTACTGATTTGCATTTCTCTATTAACTAATGATACTGAACATCTTTTCATGTGCTTATCAGTCATTTGTATATCTTCTTTGGAGAAATGTCTATTTTGATCCTTTGTCTGTATTCTGGATATGTGTCATCTGGTTTTCTCCTTTAACTTTTTGATTCAGTTAATTGCATTAATATATTTCTTAATATTAAGCTCTCTTCACCCTCCTTGAATAATCCAGCTTGAATCATGGTGTATTCTTTGAAGGCTGCTCAATTCTGTTGAATTATAATTGTGTAGGAGTTTTATACTGATATTCTTAAATATATAATAGTTTGCTACTATTTTATCAATAAATAAACCTCACAAACCTCAGCCACATAAACCCAACTAGAGATTTTCATCTTTTTCCAAGATTTAAAATGGTTTAAATAATGGTATAGTTATTTAAAAAAAATATTAGCCTTTTTAATGGCACATTTTATGCTATCTTCCAAATCTCTCCCATAGTTATCATCTGCTCAGGTTTTGTATTTTTACTTAAGTTAGTTTTGATAGTGTCCTCAAAAATCATCCAGTTCATTTTGGTTAGAAAATTATCTAGTTTCTCTTGGCTCTCAAATTTATTGCCACAGGATTGCAAGTAATATTCTCTCACACTTCTAATCTCTTTCAAATCTTTTGTTATACTTCCTTTCCTACATTCCATCTCAACACATCAAGATAAAATCTTGAGATTTCTTTTACTGCCCTCCACACCCACATCAAGATCTTCAGAACATGAATCCCTTAATCCCTATGTTTTGCTGATCTAACATGGAGGTGAAGCTAACTCAATTTACATTTTAAGTCATGAAACTGCATACAGGAAAATTAGCCTTGATCATCCTTGACCACAAGATGAAGCTACCCTTTGGCTTTACAAGCCATGCTGCGTAAATAATACATCTTTAAACACTAGAAACCTTCAGCAATGGAGACATAACTGTCAGAGGCACATCGGAAATGCTGCTGATGGAAGGAACAACAGAATCCTATCTTCCATTTCACTTCATTCAAAGCTATCTGCTTATTAAGCAAAATGAACAATGATATTAGTAACAGTATTTCTCTCTCACCCTCACTCTGGTTTGTTAAAACCGTCTTCTGACTCTTCTATTGATTCTTCCACAAAAGGAGTCACTTACTCTTCTGCTCAGTAACTGGGTCTCCTTAATTAAGTTGTTATTATTCTTTATTTGTTGACAGATTTATGTCCTGGTAGCACATGCGTAGTTCAGGAAGTGACAATATCTTTATCATTGCTCTTTACCAGGTTAGAGCCACAGTACAAAGAGTGGCAAAAAGCACATTTCGTATTTGAAGGCCAGTACTGAGGGTGTCAGTAGCTGTTAACATTTTGATGAGGCACAGAGGAGCAGTGTGGCTTTCAGTTTTCAGTTTCCTCCCAGGGCCAGCAAGAGCTCTGTCCAAATTGTAGGGCCAGGAGAAATTCAGCTGACAGTGCAGTTTACCTCCAGGTTCACAAGAATTCCCAGGTTTTTATGGCCTTTCCCAGAAAACACACAGGAATTGGGCTGTTGCTAGTACCCTGAGCAAATGAAGGTGCTTCTTCAGTGACCCTGTTAGAACCCAGGAATGCCAAGTCTTCTTTGCAGTCTCCATGCTTTTCCACTACCATTAATCTCTGGACAAGGATAAGTAATACCTGTACCTATATAGGCTATTAGTCGGCTACTAAGTATTTGTTAAACGAGTTACTTACTATCATGTGAATTGGTCTGACAACCAGGGCAATGAATATGTCTTCTCTGCTCTCGGTCAAGTGACCTTTCTACTATAAACTGTTCCTTCTTAATGCCATACTGGGTCCTCACGGTTAAGGTGGTTAAACTAACTTTGTTTCCTATGCTGTGGCCTCTCTTTGCACCTGTGTTCACATTCATCTGTGACCGTTCAATTGATTTTCAGAGTCACCTCTGGAAATAGGTTTTCCGCCTTCTTGTGCCTCAGTGTTCCAAAAATAAAATGAGTACAAAATGACTTCTGTTTATTAAGGCTTTTGATCTTATAAAAGTGTAAAATGTCATTACTTTAATACTGGGGTTTTCTGATTGTTAAAAATATAATAACACCGTACACCTTCAGTGCCTTTCATCTGAGAATGTCAAAGTGTTTCATAAACTTTTACTAATTAATCAAGCCTCCCAGCACATTGTAAGGTAGAGACAGTATTATTATCTCTGTTTACTGGCTTGGAAACAGTAGATTACTGAGGTACAGAATGAAGGATGGACTCCGGTCAGGGCAATGGCAGAGCAAGAGCAAAAGTGGCCTTTTCTGGGGTTTGTTCTAAAGGATGCCCAGCCGGTCTGAAGGACTTTTTTCTGCACGACAAATAATTATGCACTACACTAGTTCTACTTTGCCCTCAGGTCAGAAAAAACTGTTTCCTACTTATTCTGCCCTTCTCCTGAAACTAATCTTGGCCAAAGGAAAAGAAGTCAAAGACTCTCCCCAGCTCTCTGTATCTCAAGCAGATCTCCCAAAATGCAACTGAGAAAGCCACAGAGAAGATGCTCACAGACTTTTGAGCAGTTTTTATAGACTTGGTTTCTGTGAAAACTCACTGTAAAGCAAGAAATCTTAGTAATATATTTTTCGATAATTAAAATACTTTCATACATTCATTGGTTGAATATTCATTAGGCACCTACTAAGTGTCAGACATTGTTCTAGGCAATAGGGATGCAGCAGTGAATAAAAGTCGTTGCTCTCACAAGCTCACGTTTCAAAGGGAGTGGAAGTGCAAAGAGACAAAAGCAAAGAACCACATACGCGGTAGGGAAAACTAAGAAGAAAAACAAAACAAGGTAGGGAGACAGAGAGGAATGAGAAGGACATGCTATTTATACAGAGGCCAGATAGTTGGCAATTAACAGAGGCATAAAGGAAGTAGGAAGGCAGTTTATGGATATGTGAGGGGAGATTTTTTTGGCAAAGAAAACAATAATGGCAAAGATCTTAAGGAAAGAATGTGCTTGGCATATTCCAAGATTAGCAAGGAAGGCAGAGTGGCTGGAAAGAAGCAAGCGAGGTAAAGAGTGATGTGAGACTAGAGAAGTGGGACATAGAATAAAGTAACTCCAGATCACATAGAGCCTTATTGGTCACTGGAAAGGTTTCCATCTTTATTCTGAATAATCACTGAAGCAATTGGATGGCTTTGAGTAGAGGAGTGACATGATCTGACTTACATTTTTTGAAAGTCACTCTAACTGCACTGTGAAGAACAGGCCACAAAGAAGAAAGCAAGTGGTTGTTGCAATACTCTAGACTTGAACTAGGGTGTAGCAATGAGACCCAGAGGGAAGATTAAGGAGCAGCTGAGTAGATGAGTCTTGAATGCCAAGAGGAGGGTCGGGCTGGGCATACGACTATGGGCTACATAAGATCACCAAGTGCATGAATGTGGAGGGGACAAGAAGGAGTGCAAAGCTGAGGCTTTGGCACTTCAAGGTGTGTAGATGGAAAGTAGAGGAAGATCTCACAAAGGAAACAAGGAGGGACCAGGGCGGCAGGAGATAAACTAAAAGAGCAGTATCCTAGAAACCAAGTAGGAAAAAAAAAATGTTTCAAAGAAGAGAGAATCACCAACTGCACAAAATGATGCTGAGTAAAATTAGGCCTGAATATTGGACAAGAAATAGTATGACATAGATTTCATTATAGATCTTTGAAAGATGATTTCAAGTGAATGAGGAGAATGAAAGTCTGTACAATGACGGATATTCTTTGTGGAAATTTCTTATCTCTATGCTACTAAATCCTACAGTACAGGTCTCTTATCAGAGAAATTTTGCCCAATGTAGTATTTGCACAGGTCTGACTTAACTTACACTCTTTTTTGGGGGGGTGGGCTATTGGCCAGGAAAATGTTATTTCACATTTCACTCATCATTCGTTCAACATTACTTATTCAGTGCTTTAAAAACACTTTCATAAAGAGTTGTAATGAATTTTACAAGAAATATTTGAAAATTACTGGCAGGTACCAGGTAATAAAGAAAAACCTATTAGTAAGGACACCTGGGTGGCTCAGTCCATTAATTGCCTTCAGCTCAGGTCATGATCCCAGAGTCCTAGGATCAAGTCCCACATTGGGCTCATTTACTCAGAGGAGAGCCTTCTTCTCCCTCTGACTGCTCTGCCTGCCACCCCCCTGCTGTGCGCGCTCTCTCTCTCTCTCCTCCCCCAACAAATAAATAAAATCTTTTTTTAAAAAACCTACTAGTAATAACATAATGCAAAATATATAAACTGTCACAATTTTTTTTGTTCAGTTATTATTCTAGAAATATCATTATCTTGATGTACTATTTCCTTCCACTGTAGATCTTAACTGCTAGAAGCAAATTCATTACAATGAAGTAGCTACAGAACACTCTTGGGTTGAGCAAACTTTGATAGCAAAAAATCCAGATGGTTGGGGAAAAAAAAATCCAGATGGGCCATATAACTTTTACCTTCTTGACATAGATTCACATATTATGAAATAGATGTGTTGAGTGATAGGAAAATCACTCTCCAAACCCTTCATCAGGTTCTTAAATACCATGTAAAACAATTATGGAAGAGTTAGCTGGGAAACTCCTACTTAAAAGATAGCAAAAGATCATCACTCTTGAAGCCACACTGCTGAGTGTATCCTGGTTCAATTACCAGCTGCATGAGCCTGTACAAGTTGTTTAAAGCCTCTGTATCCTAATTTCTTTATCTGTAAAATGGAAATAATATGTATGCCTAATTTATAGGGTTAATGAGTGGTTTGAAATGAGTTAATGGATATATCCTTAGAACACTGCCTGGTACATAGTATGAGCTTACTAAATATTGTATCTAAGAAAATGGTCTGGATAAAACAGGAACAGAGATAGAACTGCTATTTCACAGTAGTATGTGAGTTTGGATTCAAAGACTAACCCTTCTGATGAAGAAAAAAATTTTTTTAATCTTTCAAAATGTACTTAGCCAGCTGGCAAGAAATCCAGGACCCACTGTCCACCTGACCCTACAAGAAAAGCGTAGCAAGAACCCAAAGGAGCAAGAGGAGCACAGAAGCTGCTTTTCACTCTGTCTTAGCTCATATTTCCTAGACATAGAACTGAGCAGGAATTTGGTTATGTGGATATAGTCTCAGTTAAAGTCTGTCTTGGTCTGAAAAAGGGGGTAGAGAGTGGAGGAGAGGTAGAGCATACATTTGACTGCAGGATTATTCCCCCCTTTAGACAGAAGGACCAGATCAGAGGACTGACCAGTATCAGTCAGTCATTGTCTGTGGGCCAATGGGGGCAATCCCCTGAATGAGTCAGCTCCCATCAGCCCTAATTGGGACAATTCTTCAGAAAGACAGACATCTACAAACTTGCGTCAGCTGGGAGACGGAAGCACCAGCCCAGTAAAGAGATCTGAAGAAGTGAGTCACCACAGAGACTATTACAGCCCACTGCTTGCATTTGCTTTTCATATTAAATTCATTCTAACAGCTACAGAACCTCTAGGGTACTATAATCATAACTCATGGAAAAATTTATGAGGGGTGTCTTACTGGAATGAATAGAGTCCATAATGCTATAGTTGCTCTCCTAGACAAAACTGATACTTATCTTCCAGTATTCCAGCACCCTAGGATAGCAATTCTGGATAGCAGGCAATCCATTGGCTTGCCTAGTCAGCTAACCCGGATTCTCAACGCTGAGAATGTTGAACACCTGGTTATCATGGCCTCTTCCATGCCATGACTGATTTGCATGCCTATATACAACTAAAATGGGGCGTAAAGGTACTCAAAAATGCTCCAGTGGCTCCAGTGGGCCACCTTTGTACCCCACATTCTATCCAGCCCCCAAACATAACAGCAGTCATACCTCCTCATGAAGATCAGGATCAGTTACACCTGCCAGTACATCTCCTTTCTGTGCCTGCTTTTCCAAAGACTCCAGAACTCACAATCATGAGATAGCAGCCGCATCTTTAAATTTAGGCAGACTTTTACTCTATCCCTTAGTGGAAGCACCCTATCCCCACCACTAACCAATACCTCTTTAACCACTGAGTCTGTACATGTGGGGACAGGAAATACTTCTCCAAAGTAGTCCACTGGCAAGGAGATTAAATAGGCCCACTTTTATTTTCACCCATTGGTTTTTTTGAACCTGTTCATTCTACATAGTGGAGACATGTCAATAAATAGTGATTGTTGGTTTAGGAGTAGACTGCATCTTACAGGATACGTTATAGAGGATGCCTCAGTGCCTTGGCCAGATTTTGGCTAATAACAAATCACATCTGCCCCATCATTAGAGAATGGTCTTCAGCTAACAGGGGCCACCAACCCAGAAGGCTATCCTCTATTTTGAGGAGAGGAAAAGCATGGACTTTGGCCAATGACTGATTGACACAGGGTATAAAAGGTCAGCACACTTGATGAAAATAGAACTAACTTGATAGAATCTGTGGTCCAAATCTTCCCCATGAAGTCATTTATATGCATACAACAGATGTGTCTATAATGAGCCAAACCATAGACTGAAAAGCACTGAAGAACACCTCTGTCATGGAGAATAATAAAAATATTAGATATGTGGATATATATAAAAGATTAAAGAAATATTATTGAAAAATTTTTGAAGCCCATTATCTGTTTAAAGCAAAAATTAATATTTTAATGGATTATGGAGTTTAAAATATATGTAGAAGTATATAACATGAATATCACAATGGATAGAGGAAAGGTAGTTGAAATTATACGGTTGTGCATTTCTTATATGTGGTGCTATAATGTTAATTCAAATAAACTTTCATAACTTAAAGATGTATATTATAATCTCTAAAACAACCACTAAAATAAAATACCAAGAGGTATAGCTAAAAAACTATCAGAAGAGCTACAATGGAATCCTAGAAAGTCATTGATTAAGTAACTGTCAGACTGCTTAAAACTCAAGGTTCAATTACATACTGTTTGAAAGAGATGCACTTTAAATATACAAGTGCACACAAGTTGAAAATAAAACAAAGAAAATAAACATACTATTCAATCTACAAGTCTAAGAAATTTAGTGTGACTAGATTGTTTCAATACAAGAGGTACTACCAGAGATAGAGAGTTATTTTATAATGATAAAAGGATTTATTTATCAGGAAGGCACAATTCTAAATGTGTACTTATCTAACTACAGAGCTAAAAAGTTCATGAGGCAAAATGGACAGAACCAATAGGAAAATTATACCAATCCACAATCATTGGTAGAGATTTTATCTATCAAAATAATTGATAGAGTAAGTAGCCAAAAAAATTAGTAATGATATAGAATACTTGATAGGAATGGCAGTGGGCACATCGGTATAAATTCTGTGGGCTTCATATAAATATTATGAACATCTGTATGCCAACAAATTTAATAACAGATAAACTGGACACATCCCTTAAATAATATAACTTTCCAAAACTGATGCAAGTAAAAATGAAAAATCTGAATAGCCCTAAGACTATTAAAGAGATAGCTATAATTAACTTGTCAAAAAGAAAATTCTCAGGTGGCTTCACTGTTGAAGTCTATCAAACATCTAAGGAAGAAATAGCAATCTTTGCAAGCTCTTTCAAAAAAGAGGAGGTTGGGGCACCTGGGTGGCTCAGTGGGTTAAGGCCTCTGCCTTCAGCTCAGGTCATGATCTCATGGTCCTGGGATTGAGCTCCACATCCTGCTCTCTGCTCAGCGGGGATCCTGCTTCCCACCCCCCTCTGCCTGCCTCTCTGCCTAATTGTGATCTCTTTCTCTCTGTCAAATAAATAAATAAAATCTTTAAAAAAAAAAACAAAAAAGAGGAGGTTGATGCTTCCCAATTTGTTTTAGAAGGCTAGGAAAACCTGGCAAAGATAGTACTAGACAAGTATAGACCAATAGTTCACATGAGTATAGACACAAAAATCCTTACAGATTATTAACAAATTAAATCTACCAGTACATAAATAGAATAATACATCATGACTAAGAAGAATTTACAACAAATTATACGATTATTTCAATAAACACAGAAATCACTGATACAGTATTACAGCAGCCATTTATGCTAAAAATCCTTGGGAAACCAGGGAGAGAAGAGAATTTCCTCAACTTGATAAAAGCATCTATGAATAACCTATACTTAGTATCATATTTCATAGTGATTAATCCCCCTGAGACTGAGAAAGGCAACAATGTTTGAACTCACCACTTCTTTTTTTTTTTTTTTAAAGATTTTTTATTTATTTGACAGAAAGAAACACAGCGAGAGAGGGAACACAAGCAGACGGAATGGTAGTGGGAGAAGCGGGCTTCCCGCCTAGCAGGGAGCCCAATGCGGGGCTCGATCCCAGGACTCTGGGATCATGACCTGAGCTGAAGGCAGACGCTTAACGACTGAGCCACCCAGGTGCCCCTGAACTCACCACTTCTACCTAACATTTCACGGAAGGTCCTAGCCCATTAAGAAAAAGAAGTAAAAAGCATCCAAACTGCAAAGGAAGATATAACTATTTGCAGATATCACTGTTTATATAGAAAATCCTAAGAAATCTACCAAAAATCCATTTGAATCAACAAACTGAATTTAGCAAAGTCAGAGTATACAAAAGAAATACTAAAAAATATAGAAAAATTGATTGGAAAATATAATGTAAGAATGTTTTAGCAACAAAAACATAAAAATAGTTGGAAACACATCAAAGAAAATGTTCAAATTCTCTACTTTGGAACTATAAAATCGTGGCTGGGGGAATTTAAAGAAGAGCTAAATAAATGGAGAGTTGTACTTGTTCAAGGATTGGAAGACTCAGTGATTAGAGAAATGTAAAGTACTTAAAGTAGTTCTTGTTTTCAAAAATTTCAAAACTTTTTTGAAGAATAACAATGTTGAAGGACATATGCCACCTCATTTCAAAGTATATGGTAAAGCCACATTTGCTTAAAAAGGTAGGAGCAGTGTAAAGAGACAAATAAATAAATGGAAGAATAAAAAGTCCAAAAAGACAAACATTTATATGGTTAACTGATATTTTTCTTATAATGTAGTGAGGTATTCTACAGGAGGATAATTTTTCAGTAAAGGATGCTGGAGCAACTGAATATATATGGAAGAAAAAGCTCAACTTCTACCATCCATAACAACTAATTCAAGATGTATCATAGACCTAAATATAAAACTAACTCTAGGGGCTCTTGAGTGGCTCAGTGGGTTAAAGTCTCTGCCTTTGGCTCAGGTCATGATCTCAGGGTCCTGGAATCAAGCCCCGCATCAGACTCTCTGCTCAGTGGGGATCCTGCTTCCCCCTCTCTCTCTGCCTACTTGTGATCTCTCTCTGTCAGATAAATAAATAAAATCTAAAAAAAAAACCTAACTCTATAAATTTCTATAAGAAAACATAGGAGAACATCTTTACAATATTGTAGTAGGCAAAGATTTCTTAGGACAGAAAAACTCTAACCTTTAAAAAAGTAATAAATTATACTCCTTCAGAATTAAACTTGTGCTCCTAAAAACCATCATTAAGATAATAAAGGCGCTGAGATAATAATTTTATATATTCCAATTAAATAGAAAACTCCTCTAATGCAGTAATAAAAATACAAACTAACAAAAAATGTGCCAAAGATTGTACAGACGCTTAAGAAGATATAAAAATCTTCTCATGTATGTATAAAACATACATGAGAAGATACTCAACATCATTAGTTTTTAGAAAACTTCAAATTAAAAACATAATATCACGTCACGCTAACTAGGGTGACTAAAATTTTAAAATACCAACCGCTGAGGATTTGAAATACATAGATCTCTTATAGATTGCTGGTGGGACTGTACCATAGAACAGCCACTTTGGAAACGAGCTTGCAATTTCTTATAAATTTAAACATACACATATCCTATATACCATCAATTCCATTTCTAGGTATTTATCCAAAATAAATGAAAACATATCCACAAAAGACATATATAAAAACATTTGAGCAGTTTTATTCCCAGCAGCAAAAACTGAACAATTTATATGAAAAAATCTATATGTTGATCAAGATGAGATTGGACAAATGGTGGTATAAGAAAATAGAATATTTAACAATAGAAAGAAACTACTGATATGCACAACAAAAATGAATTTTACAACCATCATGTTGAGTGAAAAACGTCAGATATGAAAGTGTATGTTCTATTCAATACCATTTATATGAAGTTCTAAAAACAGACAAAATAAAGCTATGGTTTTAAAAATCAGATTGTTTTTTGGGTGTGGGTGGGGGTGAGATATTGCAAAGTACATCATGGAACTTTCTGGGGTAACAGAAATGATCTATATATTAATTAGAATGCTGATTACACAGGTGTATACATTTGTCAAAACCTAATGAAGTATACGCTTAAAATTTATGCATATTATATGCAAAGCATATTTGAATATATACAGGACTAAAAACATTTTCAAATTAAGAATGATACTTTTCACAACTGTTTTCCCTACCAGTAGAAAGAGCAACAATAAAAAAGCTAGCTCTTCTTGAACACCTATTCTGTGTAAGACACTACATAAATGTGTGTTAACTAATTTAACCCTGCAGAGAATTCTGATACTTCTTATCATAGGCATGATATTCCCCCACTTTCTCGTGGTACAGAAGATGTACAGCGGATGTACAGAATATTGTATTAATATGCTCAGTGGCTCACAGAAACTGGTGGAGCCAGTCTATTAATCCAGGCATTTTAGATCCAGAGCCTGTTTTCTTAATCACCTCGCTGTGTTCCCTTTATTTTATATATGACAGTTATAACTGATTGATTGAAAGATAAAGAGTTAATTTTTTTTTTTTTTAGCAATATTAGATTCCGCCAGGTTGAAAACTCCCAAGGACTATGACACTAAGACCCAGTTAGGTGTGGGTAAATCCAGATTAACTTCTCTAGGGGTCTGTGTAACATGGAAGTCCAATAGGTGAACGTCCATCATTTCTCCAGGTGTTGCAGACAGACTGCCAATTCCTCAAAGCTGGCAGCACTACCGGCAGCTGGTAGATCAGGTTTGAGCAGCATCACTGTGTGGCCCCCCAGAATATTTTGGATGCTTTCTATTCTCCTTTCCATTCCTACATTTCACTAGAGGGTCTCCAGGTGTGACTATTCCCCAGGTGTTCCCTAAAAGGACCCACTCTCATCTTCCCCTTCAATAACTCATGAACTGAACCAAAAGAGAAAAGGATACAGGTCTGTGTTAGGTTTCTGAGTGGAGGAATATCTATACTTAGGCTAGAAGGGTAGGCATTTTGCCATCTCTTCGTGGAGCGTATGCTGACTTGACAGCCAACAAGTTGGAACATATAATAGAATCTTACTTATTAAACTGATCTACACTATAATCTACAGGTTTGTCTTTACCAAGACACTTTTTAAGAATTGGATTCCATGACAGAGAATCAGGTTTTATGAAATCTCTGTACTGTTTTCAAATCAAACCAATGAACTAACTTGCTTTTTCCATTACATGTTTGTGCATAGTACTCATAGTTCCCATTGGAAAGCAAGGCAATTATACTTCCTTTCAAATATAATTTTTTTAAAAAAAAATCCACTATTTTTTCTTTTTAATGACTATTTAGAGTAAAAGAGAACTAATCAATTAGACCTATAAATATCTTGCAAATGGGTGCTGGGGTGGCTCAGTTGGTTAAGCAACTGCCTTTGGCTCAGGTCATGATCCAAAAGTCCCAGGATCAAGTCCTGCAACAGGCTCCCTCCTCAGCAGGGAATCTGCTTCTCCTTCTGACCCTCCCCCCCCTCTCATGCTTTCTCTCTCTCGCTCTCAATAAATAAAATCTTTTCAATAAATAAATAATATCTTGCAAACAAGCTATCTAGAACCCTTATGTTCACTTTTTTTGGCTATTATTGGCTATTTGGAATTAGTTTAGGCTAGTGTTTTTCTAAATGACCTCTCGTGTTGGGGTCAACTGAGTGGTCACTTGAAAAGTAGGTTCCTGGATCCCACTCCCAAGTCTACTAAATCAGCGTATTAGCTGAGGATCCCAGGAATCACATTTTAGCAAACACTCCAGGTGGTTTTTATTTACCCTTAAATTTGGCAATTTCTGCTTTAGGCTTGCTTTCAAAAGGGAAAAATAGCCATCAAACATTTTATTTGTAGGAAGCAACCTCTAAAATGAATGGAGAATTAAACCACAGCCAGAAAAAGAAATGCTTCACATCAGCACGGCAGCTTCTCTCTGCAAAAGGCTGCTTGCTGGCTTTAAAAACAGATTCTTTAAAACCTATAGCACACTATGCCATTATCTTCGAGTTCACAAAGAGGTTTTTAGATCTGCTACATGAAAGATGTTGTAATAAACCACACAAATGCTACATTGAACGAAAGCAAATGCAAGGGGAGAATTTAATACCTATAGATATAAAACCTCAGTTTGTTTTTAAAGGTCCTTTTCATCTTGAGAAGAAAGAGAGATTTAATCAATCCTTTTGCAGAAGTTATCCCATGTCAGACTTGTGCCTGCTTTACTTTAGTTCAAAGGGGACAAAGGTAGTTTCTTCTTCTAAACCAAGTTGGGAAGGGTCAGGAACTAAAATAAATGAGGAGCTACCTTTATTTCCATGGATCAAATGATGTGTAATATAAGAGGCTTTTCTATTTTGAGGAAAATGAAGAACGTGGATCCTATAGAAACCTAAATATAGTTGAGCTATGGTTTCTTTTCTGCTTATGTGTTTTTCACTTTTCCATTAAAATGAAAATGAAAATGAGTGAATGAATAAATGAACAAATATTCTTAAATCGTTTGATTGAGTATGTTTTATGCATTTCCTGTCCTTTGCATGATTTTTCACCTGTGATGGGAGATGGCCTGAGCATTACAAATAAGCTTCTCCTACCTCCTGAACCCTGGCTGGCCTCAGTAAACATGACAAGCTAAAGAGCAAGGAAAAGATCTGTGGAAACAGGTGGCTCCAAGCAAGACTTTGTCCTCTCAGAGCAACTCATCCACTCTCATCTGTAAAAGGCTAGATCTCAGGGTGCGACTTTTCCATCTGGGCTATTGTTAACCTTGGTAGCAGACTTTACACCAGCTTCTTGTCTTACTCTTTGTTCCTCTGAATGCAGCTGGAGAATCAGTCCTGCAAAACTATGATACAAGACCAGAAAAGAAGCAAACTAGCATTTTTTTTTTTTTTACAAAAAGAGGTACATTCATTGAACACCAATTTAATAAATGTCCACACTTAGTACAAACTGCAAGTTCTAGAAGAGAAGGAGAAAAGGTTTTGAAGTTTGTATTAGAATGGGAGGGCCATATAATGAAGTATTGAATACTATAAATATTTTTCTTATACATTCTAAATCAAACAGCCACTTCATTTTTAGGCTGACCACTAAATTAGACATCTAGGGATCAGACTTGAGTGGTTAAAAGTAGTGTTGTAGAAAATAAATAGGCTTCTTGGAGAGATGCTGATAGGAATTAGAAAAGCAATTCTGGATTCCTCACTTAATTGGCAAGAATTTCTAAATCTGCTTTCATTGATATTATTTCTTTCCTTTTCAGTCACACCAGGAGCCATTTCAATTCTCTATCATCCTGAATTTTCTTATTTATGATATTAACTACACAGCAATCACCTGCACTTCCTATTATCTTAAAATAATTGACCATCAAATTTCCCCTGACCTTGACATATAGGATTTACACAGATCAGTGTTCGTCTAATCTAATTGCACTAATTAAGAGGGAAAACCAAAACAAAGCCTGTGCTAAGGTGTTGAAGAAAGCCCCAAGCCACTTGGAAGGAAAGGTATATTATGTCATAGGAATTAGAGAATTTCATAAAAATATGAGTGTTTTTAGGACTCAAATTGACTTGCTCCTCACATCTCCCCTGGTAACACCTGTTACAGTGATGGGCGTGGACACTTACTGAAGCAAACGAGTCTATGGTATATTGCAATTAAGAGAAAGGATGTATGACTTATGAGGCTCCATCAAACGCTCTTCCTTGAGCTGATTTTAAAGTCCTCCAAAGCCATAATCCCACAACTCCAGGAGGTATGATGGAATTACAAAGTCTCATGATTTAGACATACTACAATCTGTACCCTCTGTTATTACAGGGACTGAAGAGCCTACAAAAACTAAAAGAAATGAGCTAAGGTAGAAGCCTGGTACAGTTAAGATCACTAACATCACATCAATGCCAATGATGGAGGAGCATACATGAAATGACTAGGTATAAAGTAAATTAAAGTATATCCTCTAAATCTGTAAAGTGAAATACTGATTGCCATTCAACGAGCATTTGTTGAGCACCTAACACCATCAGTGTTCTCCTAATTGCTGTGGGGATATATGCATAAAGAGCAAAAATATGATGCCTGCCCCTCCAGGAGTTTGGATCCAAGAAATGCATTGTGATAATGCTTTATTTTTTCTACCATTCCATGAATAATCACCTCCCTTCTTGGTAAGAACTTAATTTGAATGCATTATCTGCACTCTCTGTCTATAGAAATTCAGTCCCATGAATGAAACAAAGAGTTCATCTGATTCCCTGTGGCTTGTTTGTTCTGAATTCATTTCACAGATCATCAAAATCTCATGCATTAAAAAAAAACAAACAAAAACTTATGCACTGGTAAGAGTGTTAAAGGAAATAGACCAACTGAATATTTGGCTTCTCCACATTCAAAACATTCTTTTTTGAAATATAAAGTTGTAACTAAAAAGTCTCTGTAAAGCATACCACCAGTTATAGATTTGAAATTTTAATTTGTCACTTTAGGAAAACTGGATAAGCCATGCTGAATATTTTTGGTCTCAGCTAACTTTATGTCTTGATAAAATTTGCCAAAGCAGTTGCCCTAGACCTGTGCAAATTCAACAAAATCTTCCTAAGATCAAGATTTTTGTTTTATTATATAATATGTAAGTTATTTCTCAAGAATCTTATAATAGGCTAAATTTGTATCATCTTTTTAAATTCATATAAATATGTACACTTTTCTATTCCAGCTGACAGTAATCATGGTATTTGTCATACTACCTTTCACTCTGACTGTATTTTTCCAAGTTCTATAAGGATAGAGTCCTTGTCTCATTTGTCTCTGTATCCCTAAGGTTAGCACATAATTTGTCACATGGTAGATATACAAAAAATATTCAGTGAATAATTAAGTGATACGAACCCCTGAGAAGATCAAAATTTAGTTAGGCTGACAAATATGCATATAACTATAATGCAAAGCAAAGTGTGACAAAAGGGCCATTACTTAAGACGAGAGAGATATATTTTTTCTTTTATAGAAGATCAAATTATTTTTGCAAATAAATTATAACCACTAAATAAGATATTTGTTGGCAGAATTCATATAGATAAGTTCATTGCACTTTTTTCTAAGTATGCTATTTTCCTGGTAGTTATTCCTTCCCTGATAAACTACATATTTCAATTTTTAAATATTGACTTTGCATTTTATAATCGTTACTTGAAGAATTATAATGAACCTAAAGAAAATGAAGAGTTGTCTTCTTCTGTTTTCTGACTTTGGGTATATCTGGGGAAATGGGTATATCTAAACTTGACCATAAATAAAACAAAATTATGTCATTTATTTCCCAAGAAAAGAAGGAAGGAAGGAAAGGAGGGAAGAGGAAAATAAGAAGGAAGGAAAGGAGAAAGGAAGGAAGGAAGGAAAAGAGAGAAAGAAAAAGGAAAAAACCTTTCAGGTAGAGTCATGAAAAGGCAACCTCACTGTACAGAAAGAGCAGCTTAGTCAAATATTTGCCAGTATTAGTGCTTAAGCTCTTCAAAATGGTACTTTTTTTTTCACCATAATGATTCTAGCATCAAAATAAACACATGTGGTTTTTATTTCTTTTAGTATGTACCAAAGATATTTACTAAGTACAGTGAAATCTTCAGAAGCTAGGGGATTTTTTAGATCTTGAAAAACTTCCTTTTATTTCCATTTCCATCATTTCCTCCTATGATTCCGCATCCCTGTCTGGTTAATTTTAAACTAATGACAGCAAAGAAGGCCAGGTTCTTCACCATTTAACAAATATGAATTTAATCTTGATTTTTTTTTTTTTGGTATAGACCACTGACTCCGTCTTTATAGATGATGAAAACTCCTCTTCCTTTTAAAACAAACCAGAAATAAGATTCTTCTCTAAAAGATTTATCATTTTGTTACTTCAACCTATTGGATTCAAGGTTCTTTCTTAGGAAGAGTAAGTTTGTAGGTGGTGGATGACTCATTTGATACCATGCTTCAAATGTCCTTTTGAAGAATACTTTATAGTGGTCATTATTGTCCATGGTCAAAATTCAATCCTATTTATTTGTTTGTTTGTTTGTTATGTTCAATTAGCCACTGTCTAGTACATCATCAGTTTTTGATGTAGTGCTCAATGATTCATTAGTTGCATATAATACCCAGTGCTCATTACAACATGCGCCTTCCCCAATACCCATCATCTGGCCATCCCATCCCCCAACTCACCTCCCCCCGAAACCCTCAGCTTTTTAAAGAAAACAAAATCTTTATTACTATTTATCATGAAACTTTCAGCAACATAAGCCAACATCAATTAAGTTTCAGAACAAATGAAATATAAAAATAATACTTATATTTTACAATGATATATATGTATTCTGAGAGGACCTTATTTTTTTTTTTTTAAGTAATTTGCAATTTGTGGCGACTTTCTCCCGAGTGATAATTAAGAGCATGGGCTTCAAATCCTGACTCCAATAATTTTTAGTTATGGGACCAAAGTAAAGTGACTTACTACTATCTTTAAGCCTTAGTATTTTCTTTTTTTTTTTTTTTTTTATTCATTTGACAGAGAGAAACACAGCGAGAGAGGGAACACAAGCAGAGGGAATGGTAGCGGGAGAAGCAAGCTTCCCACAGAGCAGGGAGCCCGGTGCGGGGCTCGATTCCAGGTCCCTGGGATCATGACCTAGGCCAAAGGCAGACACTTAACGACTGAACCACCCAGGTGCCCCAGTATTTTCATTTTAAAAATGGGAATAATAATACAATTACCTCATAAGGAAAAATATTGGGAAGATTGCATTAATATGTAAAAATATTTAGACGTATCACTGGCACATAATCACCCAACAACATTCAATAAGATGGCAGTAATGTTTATCACCATTATAATTACTCTTTCCAACAGATGCCTATAGATTTGAACGCTAGTTGCCTTATATATTTTATCATGTAAATTCCATTTATGAATATCCATGTCTTAGGTTGGTTTCTTTAAAAGTAGACCCTGAGGCAAGAATTTTAGTATAGTTTATTTGGGAGATGATTTCGGAAAGCATCAGTAGGAGAGAGGAAAACAGACAAAGGGGAAGAAAGAGGAGGAATCTTGCAAATGTCAACCAAAGCACACAGAAGCTTAAATAATCTGCATGTCCGAGGTATTCTTCAAGTTAGCTTTAGTATACACGGGACCCAGACTATGAATGGTGCACCTCAAAAGACAAATTAAATGACTAAAGGAAGAAGTATATCTCTTCTTCAGAGATACTATCCTAGCATAGTTTGCTGCTTAAAATCTTACCCAAGTAAGTAGTGCTACAGAAAATAATTTAACAATAGCACCTACTAATAATGTATCATTTACATTTCCTTATCTTATTTAATCATTGTTTAGTATATAGGAAACATCAAGGTGATCTCATTGAAAGGCTTGTTAAGTAGGAAGCTGAATGGCCTAATGAGCTACTTTCTACATCCTAAATCTTAAGAAGTAAGTGTCACCCTTGTGCTTTGTTCATTCATATGCAAAATATAAGTTTCCCTATGGTAATTATCACTTTATTTATAGGAAACCTATAACTGTAACACTGCATCTATTTTGTCAGTTTTCTATAAATATAATAATTATTATTAAAACTGGTGGTTAAATTTTGAAAATAGCTGACGATAATAAATAAGGATGCCATTTACACGCTAAAAATGCAAAGGGAGAAACTACACAATAAAAAGTTGGTAATCATGATCTCTTTGCTGAATTCAGCCTGTAATTTCCAATGTCAGAACTCTATGTCCCTGTAGTTCCCTACAGTCCCTATTTTGTTAAATTGTGTGCATTAAAACAACAAGGACACCTGGGTGGCTCGGTCTTGGGAAAGAGCCACCCACTTATTTTCACTTCTCACCTCTTATCTCTTCAATTTGCTGCTACCCTTCGTAGTTCATAACTCCTGACATAATAGCAAAGGTAACTTTATTTTTTGTCTCCCATGGGTAACTTTGAAATTCCTTCAGGGTAATTTCCCCTGCCCTTTGAGGAAAACTTTGACCAATTCCAAGGCTTTTCTGCTCAATACAAGTAATAGATGGCTGTGCTATAGTTTTAGGTCTCAAACTCAATCTCTATTCAATATGTAGTTAGAATGTCCAATTCCACATTTTATTTTATCATTAAACATTCTTTCCCCAACTGGGGCCTGCTTCAATCCCTCTTCCTTTTCCATTATGCATGAAAGGGAAGAGGAAGGCATTGATAGAAAAGAGGAAAAAAGATGATAGGAAAAGTCTTACTTGAAATTAGACCAGCTTGTGTAAAAGCCAATTCAAAGATGGCTTTCCCTGGGGACCTATCTTCTTACAGGTCCCACCATCCAGGTCCGTGCTTCTTGATTCTAGGTGGTTACCTGAAAGATTACTTGATAAACCCCATTCGATCAAGCATCATGAACACAGAGGCAAGTATCTCTTCTGCTAATATTTTATCTTCAGTGTCTCACCTGACACATGTAATCCCTCATTAAGAATTGGTTGAGTAAAAGATAGCCTCCATATTACCAAATTCAATGATCACTTTCTGCCTTTAACTAAATTAGCCTTGAAACACATTTTACACTATTGGTCACACCTCTCTTAGGAAATTCTCTCCTCCCTTCTTGTGGAACATAAATCTCTCCTGTTTTCTTCTCTCTGGTCACACACTTAGTCTTTATGAAGCCTTCTTTGTTTGATTGCTTCCTAAACGCCAGTGTTCTCTAGAGCTGAATGTGTGGCTTTTCTTTTCTTATTACTATATACAGTTTCTCGTAACCATTTTCTCGGCTTTAAGTAACAAATCCATATTCCCAGCCCAAAATTTGCTCCTCAGTTCCAGATCTGTATGTTCAGCTGCCTTTGGGATAGCCGCCATCTCCTAGAGACCTTAAACTTCTTGTGTTCAGATTTAAATGCATTATCTTTTCTCTCGAGGTCCTTGACATCTGGTCCTTGATTTCTATAGTGTGGTAAATGTCATCATTAATCACTCGGTCCCTCAGATTAGAAATCTGGAAAACCATCCTAAACTACAGCTCTCTCCTTCAAAACTCACATCCAATTGGTTCTCCAAATCCTTTAAATTTGATCTTCTAAATATGTTTTTAATCCATATTGTCCTCTTGATTTCTACCACCTTATTTTGGGCCCTTATCCCTTTGCCATTTAATTGTTGGTAGAATTGCAACTGGCTGCCCTTCTAAAGGGTTGCCCCACCTCTTCCAGTCTATCCCCTGTTCTGCTGCTAGTGTGATTCTAACACTCAAGTTTAATAACAGTACCTTTTTAAAAATAGTTTCCTGCAGAGTATCCAAAATAAAGCATAAGTTCCTTAGCCTGGATCAGAAGGCCCTTTGTGATCCATCTGTGACTTACCTCCCCGGGCACAATTTTAACCTCTTCCTAAGAATGAGAACCACACGCAAATACTGTAGTTCGCTTAAAGCAGCAAACTATTTTTATAGTAATGGGCCTACAGACTTTTTTCCCTCCTTCACTTTTTTCAGCTTCAAAAATTTCAAAGAGTATATAATTTTATTCATCCTAGAATAGCAAATAGGCTTCAGGCTAACTCTTCTCACACTTCAAGGCTTAAGTCAAATGCTTCACTGAGAAGCATGTTCTTTTACTTGTTTGGAAGTGGGTTTTCTCCTGTATCCCCATAGCCCCATCTGTATACCTCTATTTTAGGGCTGAGGACACTACATTGCTCTTTTTTTTGTTATTTCTCCATATTTCTGTTTCTTCTTGTCAAGCTCAGTACAGGTGACAAGTTAGTGCTTAGAACTATGTGGTGTGGATTCAGACTATGGGATGGAATTATTTTATTGTCAATTCCAAACTGCTGACTTAAGTTGGACAAGTTATTTACTTTATTGTTCCCCAGTTTACTCATCTGTAAAATGAGTATAATAATATATCCTGCCTCAGAGAAACATTACAAAAATGAAAGAAATCTATATACATAAAGTTCTTACAACAATGCATGATTTGTAAGTGCTCTCTAAAAGTTGGCCATTATTTTTATTTTTATACCTATAGAGAAAAATCCTTAAGTCTTAAATGAATGAATGAATTAATCAATGAACAAACCTCAAAATGATTAATTTTTAAGAAAATTATAAATGTTTAAAATATATGCAACTATTTCCTTGGAGAGCATGTTTCTGACTCCCTCCAAAAGTAAAATACATTGCCCCTTTACTCCCTCTCACACAATCCAGTTCTTCTCTTTTATATTGTTTATTACAACTTCTAAGAATGAATTTTTTCATTACTAGGTATGTGTTTTATTCATTTCTTTATTTCTTATCCAAATTGACTTGATGTCCAGGCATGTCTATTTTGCTCTCCACTGTTTACTAGCACAGTGTATAGCATATATTTTAACTGAATTGTGTGAAGGTATAAAGTTACAGGAGCAGAATTCATTTTTCTTAGATGAATTAGAATCCCTAGAAACTGTCAGTGCTTCTGCATTATCCTAATACATAGCAGTTATTATATTACTCACATCAAGTTCTACAATCTAAAAATTAGTCTCAGTTTTAGTGTTATCCTTAATAACTCTCAGAATTAGTTTAAAATTTAGTTTTCATTATTTAAACTTCTTTCTATTTCTGTTTTGTTAATCATAATGGACATAATGGACATAATGGAGATACATTACTTGCAATGTATCTCAAATCTGTTTTCAGAAGTCAGGAAAGAAAAGATGAGAATAAGGGGAATGGAGTGTTGTTGATTATAGTGGAATATGAAGTTGTATCATTCATAAAATTTAGGAACACCTCATCAAGAAAGGTGCTCTGAACCCAAATGCAATAATAATACTACCACTAATAAAAGACATTTGTTTATTGTTTTACAATATATAAAGAAGTTTCAACATATATTTTCTCTCATCTAATGCTCACAACAGCTCCAAGGAACAGTCATGGATTTTGGTCTACATTTCACATGTGGATCAATTTAGGCTCAGAGAAATTGCCTGACTTGCTCAAGTTCTCATAGCTGTTGGATTGGTCAAGCTATGACTCAGATATAGGTCAGCTTTGCTATGTCCATTGTTCTTTATAGGATACCACTACACTTCCTTCAAAAGTGAAATTTCTGTGTGTGATTGAAAAAAAAAGAAACAAAGCTAAACTAGGAACAGAATTTTAATTAGGATTTCTTTTAGGGTAATAGGTTCTGCTCATTATATTAAATACCAAAAGGAATGGATTTACATGTACCCACCCATTTGAGTTTATTCAAGCTACTGAAAGAAACTGTGCTGGGAATTTCTGAAATAAGTGATAGATATTTTTGAATTTTGCATTTTATCAGATGTAGATATAGTATTTTCAATAGTGTTTGTGAAGTGATAATGTCTAAAGCAGATCATTGTTTAATTACAATGAACGGTGAAGTAAACAACTTGAATGATTTCTGAAAACCTAACCACTGAAAACCACACCCTTTGGCAACTCTCCTAAGACTCACAAAAAAGACAATAGGGTAGATTGTGTTTAGAGAAAATTTTAAAACAAGCATTAAGTTCTATGCCAAGATGTGGCAAAAGATAGAATCCTGAGGAAAAACTAATGAAGTACTTGAAACAAAACAAAACAAAGTATTTCAAGTTATATAAGGTACTCTTTTTTTCATTTTTTGCACACATTCAACATTTCTCTATGTTTTGTGATTACCATGTGAAAGGCATGATTTTAAACAGGAGAAGTTTTCAAGTCCAGTTTAATTTTTAAAAGCATAAACTTGGAGTTGTATGGATATGAATTTGAATCATACCTGTTAATTATTACTATTAGCTATGCAAATGAAAACAAACAACTTAAACTTTCTGATAACATTACATAAAAGGCTATCAACAGGATTAAATAGTCTTTCACTCAGAACCCATTTTGTGTCAGGCACTGTCCAAAGCACCTAAATACAGTACTTAACAAAACAAAATTCCTGTCCACATAGTTTCCATTCTAGTAAGTGTAAAATGAGAAAGTTCCTAACATAATGGTCTATACATAAAAGGTACACAAAAAATATCAACGTTCTTACTCAGTTCCCTCCATCACACCAGCTAAAAGTCTTGGTTCTTTGTTAAAAAGAAGTATATGGAGGGGGAGAGAGGCAAGATGGTGGAGGTGTAGGAGGCACAGAGAGCCCTGGGAATCAGAAGTCCAGCTAAAGAGGAGGAAATCACTCTAAAAGCCGGCAAACACAACAGCAGAGAGAAGAGAATAAGAACAGCAATTCTAGGAGCAGAAAATCGACCACTTTCAGGAGGTAGGACGCGCGGAAAAGGTGAATTTAAAGCGACGGGAAGAGAGACCCCGGGGGGAGGGGCCGGCTCCCAGCAGCCGCAGAGCCACGGAGCACAAAATCCGGAACTTCTAGTCCGCTCCGCTGAGGGACATCGCTCCGGAGACTAACCGGGGGTTCAGCCCTCGCAGGAACAGTGTGGTTTCGGGACCCGTGGGGTCACCGAGGGACCAGGGGAGCCCAGTGCGGCAGAGCTCCCAGGTATCAGGGCGGAGAAGCCGTCGGCAGAGAAGGAGCCGTGCAACGCCGCATAGGCCTACCTTGGACTATAGGAACTGAGACATATAGTCCATATAGGGCTGCCGTACCTCAAGCGGGGACCCCACGGGAGGCAGCTCCGGAGACACCCCCTCCTTCCTCCTTCGGGAGGAGCGGTGCGGGCGCGCGCAGCAGGAATCTGCTGGCCTGGGGACTCCAGACAGGGCCACGTGCCACAGATAGAGACGCTCCGCCGCGGGCCAGCTGAGCACAGAGCACGGACCGGACCGCGGGCAAGGGAGACGGGAGTGATAAGGGCTTTCCCCTGACAGTGTGTGGAGGATCGGAGAGCCCAGCACTCGGCTCCTCCGGGCCAGAGACTGGGAGGCCGCCATTTTCATTCCCGGCCTCCAGGGCGGTACGGAAAGCGCTCAGGGAACAAAGACTCCTGAGAACAGACCTGAGCAAAGTGCTTGGCCCATCCCCTGGCAAGGGCGGTGCAATTCCGCCTCGGGCTAAGACATTTGAGAACCACGGCAACGGCCCCTCCCCCAGAAGATCAGCTAGAATACCCAGCCAAGACCTAGTTAATCAATCAGGGAAAACTGCAGAACTCCAGAGAATCTTTCTCTCTCACCCATCTACTCTTACCTTGACAAAATGACGAGGCGGAAAAACTCACCACAAAAAAAAGAAAAGAC
>CM053611.1:83263693-83281016 GCA_028646535.1 Procyon lotor
CCAACAAATTGTTTCTTACGATTTCTTTCAAGATCTACTCTCTTAATAACTTGCAAATATGTGATACAGTATTATTGACTATAGTCACCGTGCTGTACATTACATCCCCATGACTTATTTATTTTATGATTAGAAGTGTGTACCCCTTGCTCCCCTTCTCCAATGTTGCCTACCTCCCAAACCCCCTCCCTTTAGACAACCACCAATCTATTCTCTGTATCTATGAGTTCTATTTTGTTTGTTCATTTGTTTTGTTTTTCAGATTCTACAGATAAGTAACATCACATGGTATTTCTTTTTTCTCTGACTTATTTCACCTAGTATAAAACACTTAAAGTCCATCCTTACTGTCCCAAATGGCAAGATGGTAATTTTTTTTTTTTATGTATAGTTGATATGTGATGTTACATTAGTTTCAGGTGTATAATACAATGGTTCAGTAAGTCTATAAATTATGCTATGCTGGAGCACCTTGGTGGCTCAGTCCATTAAGCATCCAACTCTTAATTTTGGCTCAGGTCATGATCTCAGGGTTGTACCATCGAGCCCTGTGTTGGGCTCTACACTCAGTAGGGAGTCTGCTTGACACTCTCTCTCTCCCTCTGTCCCCTTCCCAACTCTCTCTCTCTCTCTAAAAAAACATGCTAAACTCCCTACAGGTGTAGCTACCATCTTTCACCCTGCAATGCTATTATAATAACTATTGACTATATTTCCTATGCTGTGCCTTTTATCCCTATGATTTATTTATTCCATAACTGGAATGCTACTCTTTTTGACCTATTTTGACATCCCTGCAATCCTTGCCCCTCTGGTAGCCATCAGTTTGTTCTTGTATTTATGGGTCTGATTCCTGTTTTTTTATTTGTTCGTTTGTTTGGTTTTTGTTCTAGATTCCACAAATAAGTGAAGTCATATGGTATTTCTCTTTCTTTGTCTGACTTATCTCACTTAGCATAATATCCTCTGGGTCTATCTATGTCATTGCAAATGGCAAGACCTCATTCTTTTTATGACTGAGTAATATTCTATTGTAAATACTACATTTTCTTTATCCAATCATATATTGATGAACATTTTGGTTGCTTCCATATCTTGGCTAAATTTGGGGGGAAACTTCATGCCGTTTTCTGTGGCTGTGACCAATTTACATTCCTACTAGTGATGCATGAGGGTTCCTTTTTCTTCACATCCTTGCTAACACTTGCTATTTTTTTTCTTTTCTTTTCTTAACAAAATAAATCCTAACAGGAATGAGGTCATATCTCATTATGGTTTTGACTTATATTTCCTTGGAGATTAGTAATATTGAGCATCTTTTCATGTGCCTGTTGACCTCTGTATGTCTTCTTTGGAAAAAATGTCTGCTCAGATTCTCAGCCCATTTTTAAATAAGATTTTTTTGCTGTTGTTGTTATTGAGTTGTGTGAGTATTTTATATAGTTTGGATATTAACCCCTTATTGGATATATGATTTGAAAGTATTTTCTCCCATTCAGTAGGTAGCCTTTCATTTGATTGCTGGTTTTCTTTGCTGTGCTTTGGTATACAAATGGTCCCTGACCTATAATAGTTCAACTTACAAGTTTTCAACTTTATAATAGTGTGAAAATCATACCGCATGTAGTAGAAACTGTACTTCAGATTTTGGCTTTTGATCTTTTCCCAGGCTAATGATATGAAATATAATACTCTCTCATAATGCTGAGCTGTGAACCATAGCTCCCAGTCAGGTGAATCACAAGGGTAATCATCTAGTATACTCACAATGATTCTGTATCCACACATACATTCTGTTTTTCACAGTACTCAATAAATTCCATGAGATATTTGACACTTTATTATATGATTTTTCCTATGTTAGTGTTTTGAGTGTGTTTAATTAGGTTAGGCTGAGCTATGCTGTTCACTAGATTAGGTATATTAAATGCATTTTTAACTTGGGATATTTCAAGTGATGATGGTTTTATCAGGACATAACCCTATTGTAAGTCATGGAAGATCTGTGGTCCCATTTGTTTATTTTTGCTTTTGTTGTCCTTGCCTTTGGAGTCAGGTCCAAAAAATCATTGCCAAGACCAATACCAAGAAATATACCACCTATTTTTTTTTCTAGGAGCTTAAAAGTTTCTGGTCTTGCATTCAAGTGTTTATTTTAAATTAATTTTACACACAGTGTAAGGTGTGGTAGTCAAGTTTCATTATTTTGCATGTGACTGTCCAGTTTTTTCAGCACCAATTATTGAAGAAACTGTCCTTTCCTCACTGTATATTATTGCCTCCTGCTTGCATTTTCTTATATTTTAGTAACTTTTAATTCCTTCCAGTTGACTGTTTCTTAAGAATCTGTCAGAGCTGAACAATAGATAAAGGAAAATATTGTTATCATTAGCAAAGCTTTTTCTGTACCCAGGGGCCACAAAATGTTAGGGTGGGCTTCAAAGTATACACAGATCACACATATAATGAGATAGTGGCAAGAAAATAATTAAAAACTATAACAACATTATAGTGAAAATTAAAAACATACACCTAAAAACATTTCGAAGACCTGGAGAAAATACCAGCTCAGAGAAAATACTCTTAACACAGAGATACTGTGCTTATTATATAAGTGATAAAGGAGAAAAAATCACTTTTCACTTTTTCATTTTATTACTTTTTTAAGTGATAAAGGAGAAAAAAAGTGATAAAGGAGTTTGTCTTTATCTGGTTTGTTGACTATTACTATTTATTTGGCTCAAATTGCTCACTGACTAGGAATGTAGTGTTAATTAGGCCAAAGTTACAGGTTTAATTCCTGTGTGAGTTGGTTAGACAGAGTGATATATTGGTTCAGGTATAGGAATTGGCATCTTTCCAAAGGCATTTCTTCTAGTACCATGGCTGTATTTATTAGATAATTGACTGGAGAAACCTATTAAACTTTCTGAGCCTCAGGTTCCTCATCTGCAACATAGGGATAGTAAGTAGTCTCTTGCCTTTTAATCTCAAAGGAGTGTGGAGATAATGTAGTTGAATGTTTTCTTTAAAACTGAACAATGTGACACAGGTACAGGTTATAGATTAGTGCTATTCTAGTCTCATATGTTACAATCTCCATTGTCTTGCAAACCATGCTTCTAACGTGCAGGGATGGCCAATCATTTCCATCTTCTAGACTGTCCTGTTTTCAGTAGTGAAAACCCCATGTTCCTGGGAAACCCCACTATTCTGGGAAAACTGAACTGTTGTTCACCCTATAATATGTAGGAGTCTGTAGTTTATAGGATATAACTAATTCTCAGTTCAGTTGTGGTTTCCATCTTGAAGAGCATGTTCATTAATTCACTCACTCCTCATAAATTTTAGATAATCTACAATGCAACAGCACTTTTGAAGACAATGAGTATATAATGGTAAACCAAACAGATTGGGCTTCTGCCCTTGGAGAAAAGGCCATTCTATTCTGAGAGGGAGAAATTAAAGCAAGTAAACATACGAATAAGAATACAACTGCAAGTTGGAAGAAATGTGCTAAAGAAAAAGAACAGGCTTCTATGAAAGACAATAGAAGAGGAGATTTTTATCTGAATGAAAGAAAAATTGATTTAGATACTACAAAACAAAAGTGGAAATTTTTTGAGAATAATTAAAGCAGAGAATTGATGTTTTGGGTGGGGAAAGAGGGTTTCTGTTGATAAAAAAAGTAATGGTAAACATTGTTGCAGTGTGGCTGCTACCACGATAAGGGTAATTAAGGCAAAGGACACCATAATCACGGATCAATCAGAACTCTGAGAAGAGAGCAAATGAGTCTTATGTAAGAGGAATTATTATAATCCTGTCAAATTAGCCCAGTATTTCCTGGGGTGTTTGAAGACATCTGCCTTGGAGTTAAAACTGGCAAAGCCTATATTCAAAGAAAGAGGATGGGTTATTGCAACCTATGAGGTGGTGTTCCTCTTAAGACTTCCTCCTCAAGAAGGAAGACTTCCTCCTCCTTCCTCCCATGAAGGAGCTGAATTCCTCTATGCTCTTGAGTGCCACCAGCAGGTAATTGAAGAGTAGAATGAGCAAAAGCATAGACTCTAAAATTGTAGAGGTCAGCACATGTGTTACTTTATCTAATTTGTTAGTCTAACCATATCAATCATTATGATTCAGTGATAATTGAATTTTTTAATTTTTCACTTATAAATTAGATTAAATAATGGAATAAATCTTTTTTTTTTTTTGTATTATTTACTTTGCTGATAGGTGTATAGGGCAGCCCCTTTGAGAATTTTAGGTTCCCAAATCTTTCTCATGCCATAGAATTAAGATCTGAAACTATATTTTATTGAGGACTTTCCCTCTCTACCATATATTTTTCTCTAATTTTTAAGTTCTTTTTGAAATAAGCATGCATACATTTTTGTACGATTTTGAAAATAATCGTATTTTACATGTTATGAATATTAGATTGGATATTGGGCAATTGATGTACATGCATTACTATTATAAAAAGAAAAAAATAGAAGTTAAAAAGAAATTCTTATCATTAGAGAGTAATTTCTTAGATTAGTTACGTGATTCTCAGTTGTTTTTTTTAACCATCAGTTACTCCTACCTCCTTTTGTGGATCCCACATTTAGAAAGTCTGGAAACTATCAATAATGAAATGTTTTTCCATTTTTTATTAATTTTACATGTGTGATTCAGAACTTCTGCCATGAGATATCTAGAGTTACTTGGTAAATTGCTATAATTCCAGCCAATTACAAGAAACAACCTTATGACATGTTATCGATCAGTAAGTGTTAAATTAGATGTCAGAATAGAGAAGTAATAAAATTGCTGATGGGAAGTGTTATTTGAAGTTTCCTTGAGGTAAAAACCACTGTATTCAAGCAACTATTTTAATTTAAATAATACTCTTATTTTAAGGTAATACTATTTCCGAGTCTACAAACTATCAGCAGCCAGTTGTATCTTTCTAGGAACTAAAGATACAACATCTACCCACTTATATTTTTTTCACACCTGGCTATATGCTGCTTTGCAATAATTCATGTTTGTTCATAGATTTATGTGTGTCTTGCCTTCCTAAGAAGGTCCATTTATTCCTTTGTCCATGTGTCTATCCTTTCATCCATCTAGAAATCCTTCAGTAGTAGGCATGGTGTCAGGTACAGAGGAGTCAGAAGAAAAAGACACAGCCTTTTCATTAAGTGTTTAGAAGAGCTCATGGTACCTGTAACATAGTAAATTACCTGACAGACACCATGGAAATAAAGGAAAAGCATTGCAGATATTGGCTTGCATAAAGTTGACATCTTTACATGACATTATATTTTTGGATTTTTCCTTCTCAGGACTTGTTCCCATAAGTAGTTAAGATAAAAATGAGATTAAACAGAACCATTGAGTATCCCCTATTTGGGCCTATTGCAGAGTGGCTCATTAAAAAAAAAATCAGATTCTGGTAAACATTAAACAGATTAGCTTAATAAACTACCTCATACCTTAGTGAATAATTGACATTTCTCTTCAGACGTTAAGGAAAATGTCAAAGCTCCTTTTGCAGTTGTAAAAATCAGTCTTCAGTTGGGGAAGTGCCTTTTTGAAGATTTTATTTATTTATGTGATAGAGAGAGAGATCACAAGTAGGCAGAGAGGCAGGCAGAGGGAGAGGGGGAAGCAGGCTCCCTGCTGAGCAGAGATCCCGATGCGGGGCTTGATCCCAGGACCCTGAGATCATGACCCGAGCCAAAGGCAGAGGCCTTAACGCACAGAGCCACCCAGGTCCCCCAATAAGTGCCTTTTTGAGGGAAAACTTTGCTTGTATTTGAAGAAGGGGCATCTTTAAGGGAAACGTAATACATTTTGATCAGAGACTTATGCTTTCCTGACTAGACTCATTAACTATGCATTTGGGTCTAGAAGAATGACACGAGTGCCAGGGTTTAACAGAGGGCCAAAAAGGAACACCAACTTCCTAGACTCTTAAAGCTATTTGAGATATCAAATATTAAGAACAGAAGTAATTTCAGGTCATGGTCAAAACCACAGAAGTGGCATTCTTCCATTTAGCACGCTCCTTACCTGTTTTAACTTCTCAACATTGTGAATTTGGTTCATTTATTTGGTTTTTTATGCCAGCCTAAACTGTCATGTTTAGGGATACATACATGTAAATATATATGAACTCACAAATCATTACATACTTAAATATATTTGGAAATTTAAATGACCTCCTGTCTGTTATTTAAGCAGATTGCTCCAATTTCCCACCAGCATGACCTGATCTAGGTCTGGAAATTAGTTACTAATAGCTAAAATACGTTTTGCAAGACATTATGCTTAGTGCGCCACAAGGTCTTCTCTTACTGAACCATCATAACTACTATGTATGGTTTGAGTCAGTGTATCCTCAGGATATGCTCAAGAAATTAAGATTAGCCCAATATTTCAGAGAAGTATGTGATAGCGCAATGATTTGAAAACTATTGCCATTGTTCATTTTAGCTGACGATAATTGCAAAACTTGGTTAGTTTTAGAAATTAAATAAATAACAAAATAACAAAATAACAAATAAATAACAAAACTTGGTTAGTTTTAGAAATTAAAGATTTAGAAATTAAAGATACCTAATCCTTTAGTGCTTTGTTACTTTACATATGCAGAGAATACATGCTACCCCTTCTGGCTAGACTGCTATTTCCTCTTAGTTCTTCACTGGACAAACTTTCTTGCTAATTTTTCATTTACAGCTCAGGATTACTTCTCTGAAGAAGATATCTGCGGCAACCAAACTGGGTTGATTTCTTTTGTAACACTCTGCAAGTAGCTTTTTCTCAAATACTTTAAAGATTTTTATTTATTTATTTCACAGAGACAGGGAGATCACAAGTAGGCAGAGAGGCAGACAGAGAGAGAGAGGAGGAAGCAGGCTCCCCGCTGAGCAGAGAGCCTGATGTAGGGCTTGATCCCAGGACCCTGAGATCATGACCTGAGCCTAAAGCAGAGGCTTTAACCCACTGAGCCACCCAGGTGCCCCTCTCAAATACTTTAAACTCTGTTCACAACTGTTTGGTCAGCTTCAAACATGGATATGCCATGGAATAAACATTTGTTGAATGAATGGACTAATGAGTAACCCACCTATCAAATTATTCTGAATTAGGTTAGAATTATATGTTGGGCATGCAAAATGGTGCAGCAAAGGATGAAATTGTGAAAATGCCCTAAAGAAAGAACAAACATAGCTGAATCATGAGACATAATAGTTTGAGGAGATCAAACGTACCCATAGAAAAAATAGTATCTATTTAGAAAGCAGAAACAGGACAACAAGTGAGACAAATTAAACATCTAATTGTTGAGAGCATGGGGAGTAAAACAAGGATGAGAGTAACACAGCACTAAACTGGAGATATTTCCTGGAGCAAACTGTTAATCCCATAATTTCCCTTTCTGAAACACCAAGGTGTTTTGGAACTAATGTTGATCAAAGAGTTCAGTCGTGTTCTTAAACCATGGTGCAGCCACTAGCAGATTGAATATTGTTGTCTTTTTTTAAAGCAGTATGTAAATGACCCTATAAATATGCTAAACATTAGTTCACCAACTGCTTATTTTTGCAGTCCATTAGAGAAGAAAATTACCCCATTCACAGAATGTTTCATTTCCTTGTCCACAGAGCCGATAGCTAAAGCATATGTCTTGCTGACATGACAATTTATTTCAGAACAATAAGAAGAAAACCATTGTCTAAATTATTGAATTTTTATAAAATCAAGGTAGAGGTCAGAAGTAGGGTGGAATCCTCTCCCAATAGCTTAGAAAGAAATACTATTAAGATGCTTATACAATGATGTCATGAGAAGATGCCACATTGGGCTGTCTTCCCCATCTTGCTATCTTGGCCTCAGTCTGTTGTGAAGAGAGTGGGCAAAGTGGTCTCCACCATTACCTCCAACTCTAAAATCTAGGACTATCCTGCTTTTTGACATTTCTTGCTCCAACTGACTGCCCTTTAGTCATTTTGTTGGTCATTTGTGCTAAGATAGGGAAACATTCTCTCATCATACAGTGTGACATCTTGTTAGCAGTTCCGGATAAGAATAGTTAAAAGCAGGCTTTGGAGATGGATAAATGGTACATTCATTGGAGTTTGCCAATTACCAACTATGTGAATTCAGGTGAATTTCTCAACTTCCGTAAGCTCTGCTTTCCTCATCTGCAAATTGAGGTTAATAATAGAGTCATGCTCATAGGTTTGTGGCAAGTATTAAATGATATTGCACGGTATACATTTATTGACTAATAAGAACTGTTTCTTATGCATTTATTGACTAATAAGCATTGTTTCCTTATTTTTTTAAATTTTTTAGGAAAAGATGTTCAGTTTCAGATATTTGAATTTTTATGTGTGAATTTCAGTTATTATTTACATGTTCTTACCTATTATCCCAGAGTAAAAGAGGAAATTACTTTAAAAATAAAGCTTCATCATAATTTATAAACATTGAATTGCTATGCTGTATACTTGAAACTAATGTAACATTTTGTGTTCAATATACTTCTATAATAAATAAATAAATAAATAAATAAATAAAGTTTAGTCAGCGATTACAAGAGCCACATATGTAGTGTAATTGCTATATAAATGCTACAGTGTTCTTTTTTTTTTATACTGAGATCCCAATTAACTTTAGCTGAATATATGTGAAGTATGAGTTTCTGCTAATTCTGGACAGAACAATTGGATATGTCATAAAGTGTGTTGTTAAATAAATCATGGTTTCTTCCCGTGACTCAAAGATGTCACAGCACACTATCATAAAAATGGGCAAGCATGTTATTTTGCTTATAAGGTGATTCCAAAATCTTGGTCATTTGTTTTGAATGGCAAACTTTAGACACACTCGTTAATTATGTGTGGATTTTGTTGCTTTGCTAAATTGTATTTACCACAATTAATGATTTCCCATTGTGTCTATAGTTTCTTTATGCTTTCTACTTTTCTTCCTGGAGATAGTGCTTTTTTGCATTAGTGGTCTTATGCCACAAAAGGGATTCTTCCAGGAGCCAATTATCTGCTGTTTTGGTAAAGGCAGCCTGTGATCCTGAGGCAGTCTCATAAACCACATTAATTTCATAGATTGTTTATTCACAGTTATGATTTCCTCAGTGGGGTCTAAGATATGAAATCCTGTATAAAATAGATAAACAAAGTTACTCTGTTGCTATTTACAATGAATGTCTGTGTATGTTAGGGGTTGGAACTAATATGGAAATGTCTTCTACATACCAGATGCTTTATGCATGTTACTTATTACCCACAGCTACACCCTGGCTAGTTAAATTCTATACATTTTGCTTTTATAGATGTTTATACTGAGGCTCAGTGAGGTTAAGATAGCTTGCTCAGTACACACAGGTATGTAATCGAGTAAGCATTTGAACCCAGGTTAATTTTATTCCAGAATATATGGTGTTCCAATATGCCACCACTGCAAGTGTTATACACTCATGTCCTGCTGGATGCATGATTTTTAAAATAACTCTGTAGAATTGATATTAATTACTACTCAAAGCAAAAATTAAAGGAAACACTATGAAAAGGGACGTTTAATTCAAGAATTTCCAAAATGAATCAAATGATGCTGATTTAGTGAAAAGGTGTTCATTCATTCATTGGATAACTACCATTCATTCACTGATAATTATATAGTGCAGTCATACTCTGTGGCAGCACTGAGCACTGAGGTGCCAGCAGTACCATAATAAGCAGAAGCCAAAATAGTCCTTGTATTCAGATTGCTAAGATCTTATTGAGAACTGATATCAACAAAATTATTTTAAAATTATATTATTGCTTATATTAACTACGATCATGTTTTAACTGAAAAGTATAGAGGCCTATGAAATTATAATAAGGGAATATGGACTTATATTTGCTATGGGAAAACAAATTTAAAATAATGAAAACCCCAAAGGATCTTACCTATTATATATATTTGAATATTCAGATTTGCAATGTTTTTTTTTGTTTTTTTTTTAATTTTTAATTTTTATTAACATATAATGTATTATTTGCAGATTTGCAATGTTGAGGTAATAATAATATAAACTCATGTAATTGAGCTTGTTTTTTAATAATCAAAGTTACACATAAATGTTTGCTAATTTCATTGTGGCTTTATTAGAATGGTAGGATTATGGGAATTTTTTTTTCTCCTTTTTTGTTTTCCATTATAAGAAGTTTTGGCGGCATGGTCTTTTAAAAAAAAAAAAGTGGAAGTAGAATGATTTCACATATTACAGAATTTCCTAAGAATTCTAATTGTATCTTGGAAAACACTGTGGTGTGTGTGTGTGACTGTGTGTGCTGTGTAGTATGATTTTTTTTTTTCCTTCCTTGTTTTTGACTAAGTGAACTTTGTACTCCTGATATGCCTCATCTTCAATTTTGGAGGTAAAGGTCTACTGCTGCAACTTAGCTGTTATGATCTCCTTTCCTGGCTTCTTGGCTCATAGATTTGATTAAAAGGAAAATTGAAAATGTATTCAACCTTGAATTAATGCCTACAAGATTAGGGCAAGTCTATGGAACTCAAACTTCTAAGGTACCAGCTCATTTCTGCTTTTGCTAAGCTTGAATGCAAAATGGAAATGAAAATTATTCTGTTGATTATATATTTGCAATCCTATCAGTCCTGGATCAGAAGCAATTTTGCATTAGGAGACATTTTCAGTGTCATATCTTAACATATATATCTGATTACAAAGTAGATATATACAATTTATATACACTACACATAGAGCCATATATAGTCATTGTAAGTGAAATATATGTTTTGTCTTTTTTTTCCTGAAGGTTATCAATCTTATTAAAACATTTATTCCCTTTCAAGTTAGAAAATACTTATAACATGTTTACTATAGAAATTTTAACAAGGCAGGTAAGAAAAAGAAGACACTAATAATCATTCATAATTCCATCACACAAAGATAGACTATGTTTGTATTATTGTACATGGCATTCTGGTACTTATATACACACATATATAGTGTCTTCTATATATATATACGTACTTATGCACAATAAATATATACACATATGTATCTTATAACTCTAAGATATTTTATGATCTTATTTTCTTATAATTATATCTTCCAATGTCTTTTAACAGCTATGTAATATTCTATCATCTTTATTGATCAGTTAACCTCTTAGTGCAGGACTTTCAAGTGGTTTCCACTTTCTCACTATTATATACAATGCTATGATAAACATCTTTAGAGAAATTTTGAAGATGGAGTTTAGATGTAGCTTCATAAATAGGTTAAGGAATACCTGGCTAGAAAACACACAATGTTCCCCACCTCTCCTTCCCTCTCCTTATGTGTATATATGTACCCAATCCATCCTCAAAAAGACTTCTCAGAAAGCTTTAAAAATAAGCTGAATTATTTTAACATTCAGGGAAATCATACAGGTATTGACTTTCTGATTTGGGGATGTATTTTTCTGTTTTCTTTATGCTACCGCAGGACATAATTTTAGGTTAAAAAATACAAATAAAGCTGATTTATCCTTGAATGTTCTGTGACTACTTTAAAATTATGAATACACTAGACCATCCCCAAATGAAGATAGTGATAGAGACTTTCAGAATGTTAAAATGACTGGAGTTGTAATATAAAGGCTTCAAGAATACCGGCTCTGTTTCTGGTCCACAGAGTCTACATTCTCTTCTGTCTCTGTGATGTTTAGTTGACCAGCATTACTGATTGAAAGTGATAGTTACTTTTCTGTTGTTTTCTGTGTGACCATGGATATAAATCTACAATAAAATTGCCAACTCTGAAAACATAACATGGAGGAGGAAAACCAAAGTAAGTTGTTTTATGTGTGTGACATTTAAGAATTGGACGTTGCTTAGCCAGCACTCTGTCCCAATTTGTTTACACATCTCTGATAGAGTTAATATATAAGGGCTAGTGCAAATGAGTGTTAAATAGCCAAATAATCATAGCCTGAGGCAAGAGAAACAGGGAGCTGCCATCCTGACATTTATTTTCAAAGTAGCTGAACGTTTTCCAGGCACATTTTGTCAGTCTTACTGACAAAAGTTCTTCTGTTAACCATTTAGAATGAAATGCTTCTCCACATGACATAATTGAGGATTCGCCTTAAAACACTTTGAAAAATAAAGACCTTTTCAAATTCAGATTGACTTTTTGTCTCTCTCAGTTTTTATTTTATAAAGACACTGAGCTTGAAATTTGTTTGAATATTCAGAAATATTTGAATATTTCTGAATAAATATTCAGAAATTTGTTCTGAATATTTGTGAGTGTAAAAGAGTTGGAGAGCTAAAAGGCTCTTTAGTGATGGCTGCTGTATAGACTGTTTTTAAGATATTTAAAATTTTTAAATCAAAATAAGTACATGAAGAATTGGTTATTGTATTGATTTTTTTCCATGAGCCTTTCAATATTTTATATTTTATACTGACAAAATATCAGCTGGCAGTGAGGGTTATTTAAAAAATAGTGCAGCTGGTTTTAAGACTAAACTTTCAGCTTTGGACAGCTGTTAAAGAGTTTAGATAGTGATGTAGAACAAAAGTTTTTCTGGCGGAGAAAACTTGGGATGCATGTGGGGACATCATAACAGAAGTGTCAGATAAAGTATGCCTGAAAGGATCATGAGTGCACTAGCTGAGGGCCAAGGAAGGTCAAGGAAGGGCTTGGCGTTAAGAAAGTCACATGACCATATTGTGAGAAGGATGGAATGAAAGTGAGTGATCCTGGAAGAGAGAAATTAAGAATTGGAGACTCTTGATTATTTTTCACCTGGAGTGAGTAGGTGAGAAAAATAATAATCAAGTGCTTTGCAGTAGTTTGGAAAGCCATAGACAAGACCGAGGGCAATTTAGTCTAATTCTTTAAAATAAAAATAATGAGGAACATGGGACGCCTGGGTGGCTCAGTGGGTTAAAGCCTCTGCCTTCAGCTCAGGTCATGATCTCAGGGCCCTGGGATGGAGCCCCGCCTGTGTGGGGCTCTGCTCAGCGGGAAGCCTGCTTCCCCCTCTCTCTCTGCAGGCTTCTGCCTACTTGTGATCTCTTTCCACTCTGTCAAATAAATAAATAAAATCTTTTAAAAAATAAAATAAAAATAATGAGGAACAGTCAGGATTTTGAGGAGCTTAAATATTTAAATAAAATGGATACCTGACCAAATAATTTGAGTGCCTTGTGCAAAATGCAGACGCAAACTACACTGCTATCTTTTTTTTTCAGTTATATGGCCAAAGCCCTTTTTTATACTTTCCATTCTTTCACTTTACCCATAACTTGAAATTTAAGCAGAATTTAGATGATATAATCTATCAACATGGGACAAGATGGGGAAATTAATTATATGCATATTCTAGGACCTTTCCTAATATATTATTTGACCATTTACTTTCAATATAATTTTAGGATATTTAATTTATATTATTTAGTGAGTTAGATGTCTTTACCAGAAGAAAAAAAAGACAAAATGAAAATACAATTTAATGACACCTAGTTTTCCTTCTTTCTAACTTGACCTGGTGAGTTATTATTTTAATTTTATTTTTTACATAGAAAGCTTCCTCTAATTGCTTCTAAATGTTTGTATCCCTTTGAATTGTTTTCAAAGCAGAGTCTTTTCCTAAGAAAGAACAGATGTGGATCTAGATCTGAATCTAGAAATGTCTTTGGAGATGTCTGTCTTTTGGCCCCTTCTTCCAAATATCTAGTGTAGAGCAATGTCTCTGGGGAAACATCATGCTTGACAACTTCTGTGGTGACATCATCCCTCCTGTAAGAACTTTATGAGAAAAAATGTCCTTGAAGACAACTCCATGTGAGCTTAGAAAAAAACAGACTAAGCTGCTTAAATAATAAAGCAAGGTCATCCTCTGCTTCCTTAGAAAATATTTTTATTACTCTGAAAGGAACTTTGGAATTGAATCAAAAAATGAATGGCAGCCCCTCCCAGCCTAGGAGTCATGTTTAGATTATTAAAAGGATTTGTCTGGTGTTAGTGAAATTAAAATGGGAAATATGTGGTGCCATTTCAATTTAAAATCCATAAAAGCTTTGATATGTAAGTCATACATTAGTATTTATTTGCATATCTTTTAAGATTTTTTTCTATTACATATTACTAGAGTAATAAGACATTAAAAAGTCATATAGCCCCAGTAACCATAAAAGAATCAGATGCAGACTTTAGTATAAAAAGATTTAATTATGCATCTCAAAAGATTTATTTTAATATTCTCCCCAGATATCAAAAAAGAGAAATTTTATTTGAAAATTATATTAAAATGGAATACTATATAAAGTCAAAATAATAATATGGATTTCACTGTTTATTTCTCTTACTTTTACCGTATCATTTCAGTTAATTTTTATCAAATGCATGAAAAATTAAAAAAAATATACTATTTATTTTATGTCTCCTACGTTTATGCAAAAAAGTGGATTCATTGAAAAACATTCCAGATAAGCAGAAAGCAAAATCCATGTTTCGGGGGGAAAAATAATCCCAGCTACTTATACAGCTGTTTATTTTCTCTCTTGCTCATTGTTTCTTCCTATTTTCAAATAATAGTTGCTCTCTTCTTAATCACTCTCATATCTTACTTTTACTTTAAGAATTAGTTTTAGATACATTCCAAAACAACTCTACACTCAATAATCATTAACAAATGTCACCCTAGCCTGACCCTTCTAGTCAGACAGCCACCAAGAGATAAACGTTTTATAAGGCTTCACCTTTAAAAGGGCTTACTTTTGCCCTTCAGGCAACTTGAACTCTGGAGCCCTTCATTTCCTACCAATCTATCTTTCTTTGCATTCCCAAATCAAATGATTTATGTTGATTCAAAGGTTTTCCAAACTTTTTTACCACCATAGTCCTGATTTTATAATTCTCTGATGCTCGCCACCAGTTTCCTAACCTTAAATTAAAAATACAAATTTGAAATGTTTCCCAGCACAACAGCAAGCTGGAAAAGGACATGTACTAGGACTTAATCTTTTTTTTTTTTAGTTTTTATTTTAATTCCAGCTAATATACAGTGTTATATTAGTTTCAAGGAATTAATCATATTCACACAAATTGCCCAAGCATGTTTTGTGAACCCCAACTACGTATGAACTGATCTCCTCCACTCAGTTGAGATCCTAGAGGGCACAGATCATATGGTTTAAAAATTTTTTTCCGTATGTCCGTATTTCCATCGTATTGCTTTACACAAATTAGATGCTCAACACAGTTGGCTCTCATGGTCACCGCTGATGACAGTTTTCCTCCTGTCCTTTGTTATTTGTCAGATGATTGCTTGGTTGTCTAACTGGTTTCCTGGCTTCTAGGCTTTTCCTTTTCTAACTCCTCCTACAGGGCATTACCAGTTGAAGAACTACATTAACTATGTTATTCTGTTGCTTAAAAGTCCTTCCATTCTTGGTAGGAAATCACCTGACTTTTCACTTTCTTTCTTGGACTTTAGTATATTCCTTGAAATGTTTACTATGAGCATGTAGTTTTACTTAAATATAATTAAGAATAAAAGTTTTTATTTTGAAAAAAAAGCTATTTTTATTCTGAAAAGAAAAATATTCAAAGGAATAGAATTTGCTCTAATAAAATAATTCTGAATATAATAGCATTTCCAGTTCCCAAATGAATACCAGTCTCTGCACTTGAATCTGTTGCTGCAAATGTCTAAACTCTTTATCAGTCACTGTGGGGAGAAAGAGAAATATATGTAAATATACTTAAGGATTCACATGTAAAACCAATGGATTTTTTTAATGCACCATATCCTTCCTACTTTCTTATATTTTATATTTGAACATTTATTTTATTTTTATTGTTGACAGATGTTTTTATATACATATACCTATATACCTATGACCAGAGATGGAGGTCTAGAATGATATGTACCAAAATGCTAGTTGTTTCTGTACACTAGGATAATTTACTGTATTTACAATTGTACATTTTTTTCTGAAGTGAGGTTATAGCCTTCATCAGAGTCATGATGAAAGACATGAGCGATCACCCAAATATTAAAGTCCACTTTTCAAGGCATACTTTAATCTCTAGATAATTGGTCTCCTGTCTATATTTAGAAAAAAAATCAGTTTCCTAACCTCCTGGCTCTTGCTGATGCCTAATCATCTTCCCTTTAATGTTTCATTCCTTTCTTTCAAAGGAAATCATGATTATCTGACCCTTCTTTCAAGCCCCAGACCATGTACCCACTCCCTCCCTTCACAAATCACGCCCAAATTTCTTCTTTCTCTCAATTCTGACAGCACTAATGATCTTATTAGGTGTTGACTACTTAATGACATTTCACTTTTATTTTTATGAGACTATGTAGCATATTCCCTTCTGGATGGTAAATTAACCAAAGGCAGGAATTACGTCTCTCTTTTTTTTTTTAAGTGTGGTTGACACACAATGTTATGGGAATTATGTTTCAATCAAATCTCTAACTGTGTTCCTTTCAGCCTAATAAATCGTATTTGAGACATGAACTGTTTCACCTGATAAAGAAAGCAAGCATCATATGGAATGGTCTAAATAAGAAAGGAAACATTTTATTCTTTCAAATTACTGAAAAGAGTAAATGATAAACTCATGTTCCATTTTTTACTTTATCTAAAACCCATAAAGTTACTTGGGAAGGGTATGTCTCTGACAGACTTTTTTACAAATGTGTATATTTAAGTACACAATGAAGTTTTAAGATGAATCACTTTAAAGACATTTAAAAAAATACTATTTTCAAACTAAGTGATTTGAGATTGTGGGAAAGTGTAACAATCAGGAATTTTGTAATGATCAGGAATTTCAAATCCATCCTCTTCAGGTCCAATGGGAAAGTAAGTGTATTTTCTGGCCCTCTCTTGTTCTCACTCTCTCATTGCTGCCGCAGTATTGTTTAAGGACAAACTTTAGGTGAGAGAGCGAGTATTTATAATTACTGAACAACACATTTTATGTGAACAAAACTAATTAACCATTGAGTCAATGAGTCCCTATAATTTCAAAACATGTCATAACCTCAGATTCCCACTTTACCGCTGAGCCCTGATCAAATCCAGTAGTTAAGGACATGGGTTCGGTTTTAGGTAATTCTGGGTTTGAATTTTGAATCAACCACTTAGTAGCTCTCAACTTGAACAAGTGAATTAGTCTCTCAGAAGTCATTTTCCTGGGGCACCTGGGTGGCTCAGTCATTAAGCGTCTGCCTTCAGCTCAGGTCATGATCCCAGGGTCCTGGGATCGAGCCCC
>CM053611.1:83281516-83341950 GCA_028646535.1 Procyon lotor
TAAGTTCCATTAGAGGATGCGTAGGAGTTTTCCAAACAGACAAAGGCATCTAGATTGGAGAAATCATGTTTAGGAAAGATATAAGTATGTGAACAGGCATGACTCATTTGAAAAACCAAAAATAGAATTATTGGCCCTTTGGGTTGGAGGTGGTAGAGAATATAGAGAAGGAAACTGGAGGATCCCGTGTATCATAATGGGAATTTAACCCCTATTGAGTAGGCAGGCAGTGGAGAAACATTGTGGAATTTGTGGCATAATGAGATTTGCATTTTAGAAAGGAGACTCTAACAGCCAGGTAAAAAACTGATGAGAGAAGTCCAAGAGAGAAGGAAAGAAAATAAGAAAATTATTTTTGTAGCTCAAGGAAAGATAGGACAGGTAATCTATGATTTCTGTGAAATTTTCTATTTTCCCCACAGATGTCCTACCTTTTACTGACTCAGGACCACTACAAATGATATACCTTTCTTCCTGAATTTTTTCTTTCTTTCTTTTTGTTTCTCTTTAATTATTTAGCTCCTTCTCATCCTTTAGGTTTTCATTTTCATTTTACTTCTCCAGTTAAGCTCTCATTGAACCTTCAGGTAGGATTCACAGCCTTGTGATACACAACTTTAGGACATTACACTTCTCTGTATCAATGATCACACCCAGGAGATCAGCTCTATGTTGGCCTTCTGTGCTAGACCATAGGCCACATGTCCTATATCCCAGTGCCTACTAGGCACTGTAGCATCACTAGATGCTCAGTGAATATTTGCAGTGGACATGAAGTTGAAAGAGAGGATATTGACCAAGAAGAACTGACAGGATTATCTGACTGAATGGCTGACTTGATGGATAATATGAGGTTAAGGGTAATTCCTAGATTTGGGTGACAAAGTGGTTGGTCAGAAAGGAGAGATAACAAAGGATAAAAGTCATATTTGAGGCAGTTGTGGGAGGATTGATTGTGAAGTTCCTGTAGCATATCTATCTGAGGGGACACACCAGGAAATATTTTGTCTGCTTCTCACTAGACTAAGCTAACCATTTTACAGCTGTTCTAGCAATTGCAGTAACCTATGCCTTGGTTTCTGTTTTGAACTCTTTTCACCCAACATATGCTAAGACTTAAAACTCTTTCCCCAAAACATCACTTCTAACTGAGGGTTTTGGAAGGGAGGGGATAGGGGGTTGGGCGAGCCTGGTGGTGGGTATTGAGGAGGGCAGGTATTGCATGGAGCACTGGGTGTGGTGCATGAACAATTAATCTTGTGACACTGTAAAAAAAAAAAAAAGAAAAAATCACTTCTAATATGTTATCCCTTGCTTCAGAAGTTAGTAGAAGGCATTTCTCAACATGGAATCCAGGCCCCCTAAAGTGATTTCATTTCTCTATTTTGCCTTATTTCCTTAATTCCCCAACAGAAGTATTCTCTGGTCAGAATGACCATCCTATTTTCTTCCATTTTCACTATTGTTTTCCCTGCCTTTACTTGTTCTGTCCCTCTGGGGAAAAATTCTGTTTGGAATTCTCTTTTTAGCTAACCTAAAGATAATCTTCCTCTAAAAACCAATTTAATTTTCATCTTTCCCTTGATGTTTCCTTGAGCAAATTAAATGTACAAAACTTGTCCTTCCTTGATTTGCCTTAGTGCATGTGGATTATTTCTCTGATAATAATAATGCCTTCCATTTTGGGGTTCCTACTGTGGGCCAACCCCTCATGTAATCTCATACCATTCATACAACAGATCTTCTGAGGTAGTTATTACTTACTTTTTGAAATATGGAGATTCTAAAATTCAGAAAGTTTAATTTTAACTCCACCAAAAACTTACAGTTGGTAAATAGTGCCTCCAGGTGTGACTACAAAGCCCACACTATTACTTACTATGTTGTGTGAAAGGAAAGTTGTTTTTGTTTTCTTTTGTTTAATTTAGGCTTATGAAATGTGAGGTCTCACTTTAAATATTTTCTCATAGAGTCAATATAATGTCATAGGCTCTGGGCTTAGAAGCCCAGAATTTGGATGGCCCTTTTCCAGATGGATGACCACAAGGAAGTCACAAAGAATTCTATGACCTCTGTCTATTCATCTGAAAAATGAGAACCCAGACTGCTTAAGAAATTAAAAAATGAGATGATTATGTGGCAATACTTTGAAAATTGTGAAGCAATAGACATTTTACAAGTTCTGTTGTTAGTAAAGGTGTTGAATAGAATCTCAATATAAATTAAAAGTTTAAAACTGATAGATAAAATGAAACTGAAGGAAATAAGAAGTTGGCACAGTTTAAGCATTCACCAAAGAGAATAATTTAGGCATTTATTGAGGATCAGCTATCAAGAATAAGATAAATTCAGTGGATGATTTTTTAAAAGTTAAATATGTTACATGGTCCATGCTCTCAAGAAGCTTTCTTTCCTAAGGCACATACTCTGTATGTATATCCTTGTTATATATATTTGTATATGTCCAACATATATAATAAAAATTTGGGATATCTATAAACAGATATAGATTTATAGGTATGTATATGAATTATATATTTATATATTTAATTTGTTCAATTCTCTTTACTTACTCTCTACATTGGGAATTTCAACTGCTCTTTCTGCTTTCTTAGCACCTGGTAAAGAATTGATTATATTTTATAATTATCTCCTTACATGTGTGTCTTCCAAGATTCATCACTGTAGTCCTATTATCTAACATAGAACCTTGCGTACCGGTAATTAATTAACGTGAAAGGAAGGAAAGAAGGAAAGAAGGGAGGGAAAGACAAAGGGAGGGAAAGAGAGTAAGAAGAAAAAAATCTAGGTCACTTTGTGAGCATTTGATTTTTCCTTGGAGAATTTCCTAAGTAAGGAGAATTTTCAAATTCTAGAGTCACAATGATCATCTGTCTACAGGTCTTCCTTTTCACTTGCACATAGATCATCTTTCTTCCTGTGGCTTTTTTTTTTTTTTTTAGTTTCATTGTTTGTCTAGCCCATAGTCTTGATGATTCATTGCTTAAAATCAATGACTAAAGTCTTAATTTAATCAAAAGCCAAGTAAAATTCTATTGAATGAATAAATCATAGAAAATACCAGGTTAGTCAGTGAAATTTTAAACTATATTTCCCTGAATATGAAGACTTTTCAATAAGGTTTGACAACTCTTAAACATGTGGTCTAATAAAAGGAAGTGAGCTGGGCCTCAAACAATCAAGGTTTGGAAAGCCCCTCCCCCACTATTAAATCTGTGACTTGAGGTATGTCACTTAATGTCTATGGGCCTCCATGTCTCAGTTTTAAAAAGCTGAAACATTTTACATTTAATTCCTACTCCGAAGAGATTTTGGGGAGGTTTAGAAATGATAGACATAAAACATTTAGCATAGTACCTGACTCATGGAAGAAAAAAAAAATTTTTTTTTTTTTAAATTTACAAAATACACAAGTTTTTGTTAAATAACTATTACAGATATTACTATAATAAATTGTTTAGTAATTTAAAGAGAGACATATGATTAGCTACTAGCAATGACTGGGAATATAATAAGGACATAATTAATATCAATTAATTATTGAAAAATGGATATTGAATGCATTCCCAAAACATATGAAATGATTAATATGTATTATTTGTTTGGGCACTGGGGGAGGGGAGATGCTCAGTTGGTTAAATGTCTGACTCTTGAGTTTGGCTCAGGTCCTGATCTTAGGGTCATGAGATTGAGCCCTGCCTCAAGGCTCGGCAGTAAGCAGGGAATCTGCTTGAGATTCTCTCCCTTTCCCTCTTCCTCTGCCCCTCCACCTCTTTCTAAAATAAATAAATAAATCTTTTAAATACATAAATAAATAAGTATTATTTGATGATGATGATCCTGTTTGCCAGATTTTCCCATCCTGTTCACTCCCATTAAACATGGCCTATCATACTGCTAAAAGAAAAAAAAACTAGTCTGAGGATCTTATAAAAATGTGACAAGCAGCCAAACCTAGTGAATATTGGCAAGAGAAAGTCCTTCAGAATGGTCCTGTTATGTAAGTCTGGCTGAGCTATTGTAAAATCGCACAAGTTATGTAATGTATCAACCTTGTAAGGTTTGAAAGAATCTAAGAGAAAAAGCAAGTGCATGCATGCTGGAAATTGATGTAAAGAGTGAGGTGCACACCACTGTTCTCCCTATCCTCATGCAAACTAAAAGGGCTAAAAGTAGCTTTTCTCATGGAAAATGCTCTCTACCTGCCAGAAAGAGAAATGCATGTTTTCTATTTAGCTGGTTGCTGTATGTACTCATTTCTCTATGACTTCCTGAACACACCTTGAAAACTAGTGACTCTGAACTCATAATGAATTCCAGAAATCATCTTTTATTCATAAAACTATGTTCATAAAAACACTTCCAGGAATTCCTAAAGCACATTCACTTCTCAGTAAGACAATGGATCTACCTGCCTTCTACAATCTTGAAAGTCTTCTTTGTCTTCCATAGCGTTAAGAAAGACTGACGCCGTCGCTGTATGAAAGCATGCCTATCCATTATGGTTTGCTTCGTGTCCCATCCACTTGTGCATATTGGTTTTCATTTGGCACGCTGCCTATGCTCCCTGTGACTCTCTCCTATCACATCACAAGCTACGGGACATTTGGGCTTAAAACCCCCTCTTTAATTGGAAGCCTAAACCTTACAGGATTCTTTTTTGTCACTCTAAGCAGGGATGAATTACAGAAATGGAGTAAATGGATCTTGTTGCACATATTTGCTGCACTCCTTTGGTTTTGTGCAAAAGCCTTTTAAATCCAACCATAGGATGTCAACGAACTGAGCATCCAAATATATTTGTAAGAGCCAGGGCTTAGGCCACCTGAAAGTATCTGATATCTCTCTTTGGTGAGTTTGCATATTTTCTTACAAATAGAGCTACTTTCAAATCCTTCTACTGTACAATGAGTTCATGTGAGGACAGACATTTCTTACTCAATACCACACCTTTTCGGAAACTTTAAAGGCTGGATATGGTTACCTTGTTCATAGGTCTGATAATATCAAATGTTGTTCTAAGGTTGATTTGTATTTATGTAATCCCTGGTGTTATAACCTAAATACCTAAACCAATCTTTTGTTTTTGTTTTCCTGAGCTACAAAGCCTATAACCTGGCCATACGAAGACATAAAGAATCTATAGTCACATTACAGTCTTGGAATGCGTGCTTAAGAATGCATTTCTGGGAGACTCAAAGGTTTAGCTAAGCTCTACAAGTCGGTTTACAATTTCCATCTCCTCTCCCCTCCCTTTCTTTCTTCCTCAACTCAAACATGGCACCTGCACTGATTATTAATCGGAAATGTGTGCTTTAAAAAATGGTTTCCAGTTTTTCATTTCCTCTCTCAAGAAACATTTTATGTATGTGCAGTTCTTTTCTTCTTTTTTTTCCACTTATTTAATTTATTATTATTATTATTATTATCATTGTATATACAGTTCTAATCTTATCTGTCCTTTGAGGTTTTTGAGAAGTGCAGTCCCTGAACTCTAAGAACCAAGAACTTTGGGAAAGGTGGCAAAAACAGTGACGTCATCTGCCCCAGACAGTCAATTGTGTAAAATTTTCTTCAGGACCCTGATAACTACACACTGAAGATAAAGCAGCAGTCTGTTGTCACTACCATTGGTGCACGTGCCTGTCTCCTGTGGATGGCAAAGCATCTTAGAGAAAGCTAAGTAACTTGTCAGAGGTGTATTATCATCTGCAAAAGTAGTCTCTATGAGACAGTTTATTGGGTGCTGGAGTCATAATATGAAGAAATATCACAGGAAACATTAAATTAGATAATTGAAAGCTTTCCAAGAATCCAAAGCATCTGCTTATAACCATGAATGCTGTTTTTAATGTTTGGAACTAGAATAAGGCAAATTAATAATAATAATAAAACACTTTTGATAATCATAGTAATAATGACACTGAGTAAAAGTTTGAGAGTAGATATTTTTTTTTGCTAGTCATTGTGCTGTTTTCCAATACTCCTTCTTCCCTCTTAATCCTCACATTAGCTATATGAGACACTACCTCCATTTTCCAGATAAGAAAACTAAAGAAATACACATCTAGGGACATCTGGGTGGCTCAGGCAGTTAAGTGACTGCCTTCAGCTTGAGTTATAATCCCAGAGTCCTAGGATGGTTATGGATTATGATCCCAGAGCCTCATTCAGGCTCCCTGATCAGAGCTTGCTTCTCCCTTTCCCCTTACCACTCCCCTTGCTTATGCTCTCTCTCTCTCTGCCAAATAAATAAATAAAATTTTTTTTACAGAAGAATTACACATCTAATTAATAGCAAATTAATAATGGTAACAATAGTTATGATAACAATAACAATACTAATCACTATTTTAAGAAATTTGCACATATTACTTAATTTCTTAGTATCCTTAATAATTATCCTCAATTTCTTAATCCTTAATAACAAGTCAATGACATAGGATCTAGAAATAGAAACTTTACACATGAGAGAACTAAGGGACAGAGAGGTTAAAAATATTGCCCAAGGATACTCAACAAATAAATGGAAGAGCTAAGATTTGGACCCAGGCACTTGGCTTCAAAATCAAGGTCACTAAGCCTTGTGCTATACCATCTATCCAGAAGCAAATTATAAATTAACATAGATATTAATAAATACCCAGCTCATAACAACAACTTCTCATTTAAATAATAGAACACAGCTGCTACTAGGAAGAATAAAATAGTGCACTCCTGGCTGCTGAAGCTAAGCGTGACATACAGACCAGCTAGAGAGAACAACCCTTCCCAAATTGCCCAGTACCTCCCCAGTTTTATTACAGATCCCGCATCCCAGAAAATCTTTCAGTTCTAGATAAAATGAGACAGTTGGTATTAGTAGTGTGGACTGTCACCATTGTTTACTTGGTAGCTTAGCTCCACTCCAATATCAATTTCAACTGGAGTTTACCAAGCAGAGAATTAAGATATCCACCATATTAAGTTGGTAAATAAACTCCTGTTTTAACACTTAGCAGCTTTGTAACTTTCAACATGCCCAATGTTCATACCTAGAAAGGACTCAAAAAAACTGAATTGATTTTAAGGAATTTATCAACTGCTAAGAAAGAAATATACCACATGTACCATTCAAATATTTCTGATTTCTTCCCCTCTCTACCATACTTATACAAAAGCCAGCATTTACTAAGAATGTTTACTAGGAGTTTGGGCTTTCTGTCAGTGGACCCAGAGAGTGGCCTCATCCCTGGATAATCTGTGAGAAAAGCATCTCTAATTAATTTTTTGTGTGTTTGAGAAAGCCAGTCCCAGTAGCAAATGGTGGAAAACACAAAGATAGTGGCTTACCTTCACCTGATGAGGTTTGGCAGGAAATAGGACAGGTATACTTAACAATATCTGCAGTCACTTTTAGTAAATAAAGCCCCACCATCTGAAAAAACTGAAACAAATTTAAAGAACCACATGAAAAAAAATCCATATTATGCTAAAAGAAAACAACCTACTCTGTTGGATTTACACATTCTCACCATAAGCATTTTGTCGGTGCCTATTATATGCCAGATAGTGCTTTCGAGGCTTGGAAGGGGTAAAAATAAATAAGACAAAACATGAAGTAAAATGTGCTAAAAGTATTATGTCCAAGGTTCTGTGAGACAGAGATTGACTCTGACATGGAAGCCTTGAAGTTGGACTGTGTATGCTGATGACTAGGAACAGAAGAGCCTTTCTGGCACAGCACATGTCATATGCAAGGGTTATAAAGTCAAATGGATTTGGTGTTCTGGAGGAATCTCAAAAAACTTTCTGTGGATGGGGCATAGCATGGGATAGAGGGGCTGTAACATGGAACTTTTGAAATAACTTTAGATAGTAGGTTTTCACATTTGTCCCAAGAATGGGCATATAGTAATAATTTTATTTTTATTTTTATTTTTTTAAAGATTTTATTTATTTATTTGACAGAGAGAAAGAGATCACAAGTAGGCAGAGAGAGAGGGGGAAGCAGGCTCTCCGCTGAGCAGAGAGCCCGATGCGGAGCTCGATCCCAGGACCCTGAGATCATGACCTGAGCCGAAGGCAGAGGCTTTAACCCACTGAGCCACCCAGGCTCCCATAGTAATCATTTTAATAACAATAATACTAATAAGTAGTTTATTGACCACTTACTATGTTGCAGGCCATGTGCTATTTACTTCCATTTTCTCTGGTTGGCATAATTGACCTACAACTATGAAAAGTAAACATAATTTCCAAAATAAAAAAGGAAAAGTTAGTGAGATGAATAGCAATGTTTTAAATTCTTGCAAATTTTACCCAGCTTTATGAAACATAACTGACATGGAATATTGTATAAGTTTAAGATGTACAATGTGATAATTTGACATATATTTATGATTACCATAATAAGATTAGTTAACACACCTATCACCTCAGAGTTACCTTCTTTTGTAGTAGGAACTGTTAGCAACTTTCAAGTGAGTGACTCAGTATTGTTAACTATAGTTACCACATTGCAGGTTAGCTCCCCAGAACTTATTCATCTTCTAACTGGAAGTTTGTGCCCTTTAACTACGATCATCCATTTTCTCCACATACCCTTCACCCCTAGCAGCCACCAACCTATTATTTCTATGATTTCAGTTTCTTTTTAGATTCCACATATAAGTGAGATCATATAGTATTTATCTTTTTCTGACTTATTTTACTTAGCCTAATGCCCTTGAGGTTCATCCATTTTGTCACAAATGACAGAATTTCCTTCTTTCTCATGGATAAGTAATAGTCCATTGTGTGAGTGTGTGTGTGTATCACATTTTCTGTGTCCAGTCATCTACTGAAAGGCACTTTGGTTGTTTCCATGTCTTGTCTTTTGTAAATAATTCAGTGAATATGGAGGTGTAGATATATCTCTTCAAGATAGTGATTTTATTTTTATTTGTTTGTTTGTTTGTTGTTGATTTATACCTAGAAATGGGATTGCTGGATCAAATGATTGTACTATTGTAAAATGTTTGAGGAACCTTAATTCTATTTTCCATAGTAGCTATAACAATTTACATGCCTGCCAACAGTTTCTTCCTAGGATGAGGAGCAAATTTGCACTCCAGCCCAAATGCTGAACATAGCCCCTCTGGGAAGTGTGGTTGCAGATACCCAGCAGCAGCAGAACACATCCTGTGGCCTTTATGATTAGGGAGACAAGCCAGCAACTGTGCCCAACTGTTAAGCATACCCTCTGGCCCTCGATAACCAGGGAACCTGAACAATGATCCTGAGTAGCCTCAGAGTCCAGCCTATACTACCATGGAGTCCAGTCTACCACCCAGCCCCACAGTGAAGCTTAGCTTAGAGCTCTGCTCAATTGCTGAACAGAGCTTGCAGCCTCATCTAGCCAGGGAACCCAACCAGTGACCCCAGGCACTCATGGAGCATAATCTGTGACCCCGTTCAATCAAGGAGTCCAAATAGCAATCCTGCCTGACTGCAGAATCCAGCTATGGTACCTTCCCTCTAACCTCTGAGCATGGGCAGTGGCCTTGCCTAACTATGGGGAACCCAATAGCAAACCCTGCTTGCTTACAGACACTACTAGCTGATTCATCAAGCTTACTCCCAACTAAGCTGACTGGCTAAGGTCTTTTCTTGTGAACAAATCCATAAATTCTAGTAGAGGAGACCTATACTCAAAAGTGCAAATACCAATGCAAGAATACAAGGATCACAGAGGATCAGGTAAACATGGCACTATCAAAGAGAACTAATATAGCTCCAATAACTGACTCTAAAGAAATGGAAATCTATGAACTGTCTGACAGAGAATTCAGAATAATCTTAAAGATGTTGAGTGTACTACAAGAACATATAGATGAGAAACAGTATTAGGAAAACAATGCATGAGGCAAATGAGAAGTTCAACAAAGAAATAAAGACAAACCATTAAAAAAATAAAAACTAGACAGAAATTCTAAAGCTGAAGAGTACAATGCCTTAACTGAAGAATTCAATAGAGAGCTTCAACAACTCACTTGACAAAGTAGGAGAAAATCAATGAATTCAAAGATCATTTCAAATGACCCAGTTAGGAGAAAAAAAAAAGAATGAAGAAAAATAAAGAAAGCCTACCTTCTTTTGATGGTCTGTCATTACAAGAAACAATGTATGCATTATGTATCCTGGAAGGATACAAGAAAGGGAAAGGGGCAGAAAAATCAATTCAAAGAACTAGATGAAAACTTTGCAAACTTGGGGAGAGAAGTGAGCATCCAGATTCATGGATTTCCAAGTATGTTGAACCCCCAAAGGGCTACACCACACTTACCATGTAATTCTCATGGTAAACATGAAAGAAAAACCCATAGTAGGTTCACAAAAGGTAATAATAGAGGAGTCAAAGCATACCTCCACACAAAAAATCAATAAGTCAGAGACAACAAAAGAGAAAGAAAAGGACAAAGAATCTACAACAGTCTGAAAACAATGAACAAAATGACAATATTAAGATCTTACCTAACAATAATTACTTTAAACATAAATGATTAAATTTTCCAACTTGCAAATTTCTCAAATTAATGTTTGGCTTAAATATAGTTGATTCTAATATCTACATCAGCATTAAAAGTGTGATCTGTTGGTTTAGATTGAAGTTTACTCATCATATATTGGGCTCTGTGCTGGATGACAGAAATATGATGAACAAAAACAATGTGATCTCTTTACTCATGGAGCCTACAATCTACTGAGGGATGAAGTCCATCAACCATGATTATACCAATAGCTTCCTACCTGCTTCTGCAATAACAATTCTGTGATAAAAGCAGAGGATGCTGTAAGGGTGTGTGACCAGGGAAAGTGATGTAGACTGAGGAAATGCAGGTATAACCACACTATAATCTTCAGAAAAAAGGAAAAGCACCTTTTCATATGTTAATGAATTTGTTCATTTTTTGAAATAAAATTCATTATTAGCAAACTCACATTGAAGCAATCAGCTAGACAGATGGAAACTTTGGATTCCACGCAGATTCATGTCTTTCTATCAGCTAGCAATTAGACATGTGAAAGCATATTCTTAAACCATAATGTGTCAAACGTTTGCAGTTTTTAAAGCAATACTGTCAGGCTGCGAAACTTAAAAAATTATCCAATTTTTTATTACTGCTTTTGACTTACATGTTCCCAAAAAGCAAGGTTTGGAAATCTTCCCATTTTAGTTATTACAGTCACTGGAAAAAATAAAAAAACATAACATATAGTTTTTACTTTCTTAAAATTATATTAGAGTCTTTCAAGGCATCAAACTTTATTAATATATTCTCTTTGGAACACTGAATAATCTGCTTTCTTATTAGCAACAATGACAATAAAATGAGTATTTTGGGATTCTGGAGATGTCTAGTCAACCTCCTGAATTTTGAACTGGAGATAAATGAGCAGCCCTATAATGTTAGACTGGCAAACACAATGCAAGCTGGTGGATTAAAATGAGCGTCTGCAACATCCCCTCTCCAATCTAGATCTGGAAGCCACCTATAGATTTTCAGAGCATCACTATAACCAAACTGACCACAAGGAAGATTGCAGCCTGCCTCTGTAGGGCAGAAAGCTCTGACCTGGTGAACAGAAGTGGAACAGAATGAAGATAGGCAGATCCCAAAAAGCCAGGTGGGAATCTGAGTAAGGGAGACCTGTGATCCCTGTTTTTACTCTCATCAATGGGCATCTTTCCTCCTCTTCCCCTATTCCTCCTCCTGCCCCTTCCTTTTGTAGGAATAAGCTAGTGGAAGAAGAGAGAAAAGACTAAGGAAATAACTTGGGAAAAGAGAGAAAATATTTGCTCCCTCCAACTGATATGCCAGCTATTTATTTATTTATTTATTTAAAAGATTTTTATTTATTTATTTTTTTAACAGAGAGAGTAAGAGAGCACAAGCAAGGGGAGATTCAATAGCAAACTGAGGGAGAAGCATGCTCCCCACTGGGCAGGCAGCCCAATATGGGGCTCAGTCCCAGGACCTTGGGATCATGACCTGAACCAAAGGCGGACGGAGGCCCAACTGACTGAGCCACCCAGGTGCCCCTAGCATGCCATTTAAAAACAGGGTCTGGGAATAAATAGTTTCTTTTATTTGCTACTTTCATGTTTCTCTCTGTTGTGGCTAATACTAGAAGCAGTGGAGTACAAAAGAACCTAAGAACTTCATCTTCTCTCGTCTTCCCACCTCCAACCAACCCGTGAAATCTGGCTTGAAAAACTGACATATTAGTATGCAATCTAGACTTGCAGAAACCAGTCCTAGAGATTATTTACTTTTAAAAATAACAAGGTTTGGATGTGGTATATGGCAAATAAAGAGCTTTGTAATCAGAGACCCAACTCTCCCTCAACACATTCCCCAAACTGGTATAATTTTTAGTGAGTTACTTAACTTTCTGAAACACAGTTGGGATGGGGGTCGTTAAAGTAATATTAGCTTATTTTTTTAATCGAATGAGAGAATTCATGCACAAGCAATATTCAAATAAATCACTATTCAAGTAAATATTCTGTTACTGCTTATTGATACAACTTTATTTGAAGGTGGATAAGAAGTATAATGTCACTGACATTATGCAAATGTGCTTTATTTGGTTTTTCAGAACTTTCAGTAAAGTTCCCAGGGAAGAGTACTTCTTAAGATACTCCTTCCTCTCCTCCTTCCTCCCTCTCTCCCTTTCTTCCTTCCCTTCTATTCCTTCTTTCTTTCCTTCCTCCCTTCCTTCCTTCCTTCCTTCCTTCCTTCCTTCCTTCCTTCCTTCCTTCCTTCCTTCCAGGAAGGTGCTAGTCCAGAGAGTATAGTACGCCTTTTTGTATTAAGTGTTGTGTATAATTTTAAAACTCCCTTGAGAGTAAGATCTTTTTGGTGCCATTTATTTACATGAAAAATTTTTTAGTGCTTTATTTACAAAATGCCCAATTAAAATCTGATCCATCATAATTCAGCCTTAACATGAGAATTAGAAAAACATGAAGTAATCTATGTTCTTGTCATTTAAGACTTACTTAAATTACTAATAGCACTCTCAATGGAAGGCTTTTTATAATCCAACACTGATTTATTACACCCCAGACATCACTGCAAAGGAGCCATATATTTTACAAAGTAAAATAAACTCAACTCTGAGGTCCTCAAAATATTACTGTTTAGTAACTAGTGTTGGTGTTTCTAAAAACACACACAGACAAAAATGGGTGCTTGTTATTATTTTAGACTTAATTTGTTGTGTTTTTTAAATTTTGTAGTTTTTTTTAATTTAACCATGTGACTTTAATCCACTGTCAGTTTATTACAACTTTCTTAAGTAAAGTAGTATACTTTAATTACTTCTTTGTCCCTTCCTTCCTTCTTTTCCTCCTTTTTTTTGGATCTTAGTCTACACATTTCCCTCAAATAAATTTGTCTAATAACAGCATGTTATATATTTAAAATAATAGCAAAAAAAAGAAAGTGGATCTATGAAGATAATACAAGGTGGTATAGACCTAGGAGAAAAATGGAGAATGTGTTTCTCCATTTGCCTACATACATACATACATATTCCATTGTTATTATTATTATTATTATTTTTGCATAGAAGCCAGTGAGTCTGTCCATATGTGGTCATACAGCAAGTCCATCTTCAGGAAGGAAAAAAATGCATTTTTCAATTTTAATTATTGGTCCATAGAGCCCAACACACCACTTATTCATCTGCAGTGTATATGTATAGGTGAAGTAAAATTGATCCTGGCAAAAAAGAAAAAAATATATGTAAATATATGCTAAGATATCTTCTAAAACCATTGTTAGGGGAATTCTGCTTTTGCAAAAAATACTTCTGTCACAATTGCCAAGATAGTTTAATTTCAGCATATGTAGCACCAATTAGTGCATTCAATATGGTCCTACAGCTTTGTAATACCCCTTTTCCCAAGAACCTCCACCCCCATATCAGAAAGATGCAGATGTTCCCAGATCCTTGTTGTGCATCACAGCTAAAGTGGGAGGGCCCAGCAAATAACTAGCCTGAATATTTTGGGTCTGTAATTTATTTTTTGTTATTGTTATACTCCTAACATACTCTGGGCAATAGTTCTGCCAAATTGTTGGTATTTTTTTCTTTGTTTCAATTAACAGGCTAAAAAACTTGTTAGTTAATATTAAGTTTAACTGCCATATATGTTTATGAAAAGAGTGCTCATAGATGTTAAAGGATCTCATATACTGTTGACATCTAATAAATATTAAAATGAAGTATCATGATGTGCTTATGTAATTTTAAATAAATTCAATTATACATGTTCAGAGGGCAAAGAAAGAAAGATCGACTGATTTTATTCACTGCCCACAGGATGAGTTTACGGCCTGAGTGAGCATGAAATGGAAGATATGACTCTGCTGTTCTCAATTATTTCTGTTCTCAACTACCTGAAGGTAAGCATCTTGCTGTGTGCAGTAAGTATCATCTTTATTTTTAAACATGTAGTTAATACTTTTTTCTGAGACATCATCCCTAAATGCTGTCCACTGTTGCTTAACCAAGGAAATAGCTCTCTTCTGCGACTAGAGAAAAATTTTACTGGATTTAATGAATGTTATACCTGAAGGTTATTTTCAAGTACATTATTTATTTTATTTCATTTTTACTTTAGGTAATGACCATAAAACTAATTCCTATTTGAGATGCTACTATGCTATAAATCTGTACAGTTTAGAATCATCACTAGTTTTATTTTGAAGGGTTTTTTTATTTATTTATTTAGAGCACATGCATGAGTCGGGGAAAGGGGCAGAGGGAGAGGGATAGAGAGAAACTCAAGCAGATTCCACTCTGGGCACGGAGTCCCACATAAGGCTTGATCTCACTAGATAACGACCTGAGCTGAAATCAAGAGTCTGAGGCTTAACAGACTGAGCTACCCAGGTACCCCTAAAATCATTAATAATTTTTTTGATAGAGATTTAGAAGAAAATTATAGTGTGAGTGGGAAAAAGAACCGCGTTGTTACACTAAAGTGCCAATATTTTGGTTGCCATTTTATAACCCCAAAGTAAGATGTTGAAGAGATTTATTAAATTGAGACCAAGCTTCAGTACAAATCTAGAATTCACTGGGACACGAATCAAGGACATCATCGATTTATAATTAATGAAAGAGCTAAAAATGAGTGAATGCTAATAAATGCTATAACTTTGTAGAAATTGAATTTTAAGTTAATAAAAACAGTGTTATGTGATTGGACAAAGTAAACAGACATCTTGGTTTTTCTCTTTTGCATTTTGTTATTGTTAATTAATGATGCCCAAATAATATATTGGAGTATAAATATAAAAGTGTAGTTTGCATGCCACATGCTTCACTATACTTTTTTTTAACCTAGCGCATTGTGATATATTATTGAACAAAACTTACCATTTAGATATACTAATTAATGCACAATGAAAATGGGTTAAATAAAAGATGTAATAACCACAGCAGTAGTAGGAAACATGACTGAATACTTCGTATGTGATTAGTGTGGTGATAAGTGCTTTTCTTACATCATGTAACTTAATCTTCAGAGCCCGTGTATGTAGTGGGTATTATTATTATTAGCCACCACCCTTTACCAATGAGGAAGTCAAGATATAGAGAGCTTTGATAATTTTTCCAAGAATCACAAATAGAAAATATTAGAGCCAGTTCTGAATCTAAATGCCAAAGTCCATTTAATAACTACTAAACAATTTTGACAAACTCATGAATATTATATTCAGACCTAAACACAGTTTATAAAAATTTAAAGATAGATGCTTATAAATTAGAAATGAATATGCTTCATTAAACACCTTTGTAAAGGGGTGCCTGCATGGCTCAGTCGGTTAAGCGTCTGCCTTCAGCTCAGATCATGATCCCAGAGTCCTGGGATGGAGCCCTGAATTGGGTTCCCTGCTCAGTGGGGAGCCTGCTTCTCCTTCTGCGTGTTGCTTCCCCTGCTCATGCTCTCTCTCTCTCTTTCTCTCTCTCTCTCTCATAGATAAATAAACCTAAAAAAACCTGATATGTATATGTTTTCATTCTTAAACTGTCTCACATTCCTTCTGCCCTGTTACGTTAGGAACCAATGTGGTCATTGTTTCTGTCATCAACTCTTATCTTTCGTTGTTGTTGTTGTCAGGGTGGTGAGTGTCATTCTCCTCCACCTCAAAATGAGCCAGCAGGCTTGCACTACAAGAATGCAGAAGCCAGAGCCAGAAGGGGTGACAGTGGTGATGGCAGTCCAGCCGCTGTTCATTTTGACTCTGTCGGTGGTCGCTTACTTGCTCCCAGAATAATGCAGCTGCAGTTGTGAACGTAACTACCATCCTAGTCTTTACCTCTTCTTCACAGTCAAAAGAGTCATCTATATTGTACCACTTCACCAAATTTTCATTTGTGGCACTCCATTTTCTCTCCTGACCTGCTACTCACTGAAACTTCTTTGCCAGGGTTGTAAATCATCATTTTGTTGCTAAATCAAGTAAATATTTGCAATTCTTTTCTCAGTTGAGTGAACACTATCATTAGCCACAGCTAACCATTTCCTCCCTCTTGAATATACTCAAGTGTGTTTCCTAGTGCTTTAATTTCCTATCACCTACCTGGCCATTTGTCTCAGTTTTCCCGTGTTAATCTTACAAATGTGTGTGTCACATCACTGCAGTCGACATTTTCATCCCTTCCCTCTGACCACAGAGGTCGAATTAGAGATAGCCACATGACCCAAATCAGGTCAAATAGAGCCAAAGAGATTCTCTGCTAGGACTTATGCTGAAGCCATCAAGAAATAATTATGTTCTGTCTGCTGACAGTGAAAATGGTATAAGCGCAGTGTTGCTGGGGGTCAGGAAAATAAGACCGTTACTATGGAAAGCACATAAAAACCAAGTCCTAACAGTCAGTGAAGTCTCTGGATCCAGATGGGTCTGAAGCCCTAAATATACATTTGGATTTTTCCATAACTTGAGCCAATATATTTCCTTGATTGCTTGAGTGGGGTTTTATATCATTCACAAATGAAAGAGTTTTTGATGATAAAATACTCCCCTCCCACCTGCTCACCCATCTCCACTGAATAAATGTAATTTTCTATTAGAAATCTCATTTTGGATGTTCTCCTGGCACCACACACTCAACACTCCCATTTCTATTTATCCAATGTTCTAACCAGAAATTGGGCGTGATAGTTGACTCTTTCCTCTCCTTTAGCTCACCTCTTCATCCAAAGAAATCATCTAGTCCTATTAATTTACTCCTAAATTTTTGCTTATTTCATCTAATTCTCCTCATTCTTGCTGCCCTAATGTAAGGTACACCACTATCTCTTGCTTGGATTACTTTAGCCATTTCCCAACTGATTTGCTTGCCTCCAGTCCATCCTTTGCCTTGTAACCAGAGTGATGTGTGTCCAAAGTGCAAATCTGACTATACTAATCTGTTTAAGATTGTCTGGCTCTCCTTTGCCCACAGAGTAATTTGACCCCCCAACTCCTTACCATGACTCCCCTCATGATCTGGCCTCTACTTACCCCTCTAGCCTCAGTTCCTGTTATCCCCTCCACCCTCACAGTCTCCTACCTGGAACTACTCTTAATCCTTCAAATGGGCCATGTCCTCTCTGTTCTTGGGTTGTGCTTAATCGCTTTCCTTGCTTTAGCATATTCTTCTCTGCAGTGACTGGTAGGATGCTATGCACCCAGAGGAACCCTTCCCTCAGATCTTCAATCCTCTAAGACAACTTCCAAGTCGGAGTTAAATGCTTATTTGTGTCCCATTAGCTTCTGAGCCATATTTACCCACCGTAATTGCCGTTTATGTTATCACTGCCAATTTATATCACTCAGCCTGAAAGAACCACTTGAAAGCGAACAGCAGTGCTACTCCCTACTTGTGTAAATGAATGAAGAAGCAGTGATTGAACAATCAGAGACTGATTGAATATAATAGACACCAAATTGACATAGATTGAATTTTCTGCTTATATAACTATATAAACCTCTCTCCAATATATTCTAAGCAGATCAGGCTCAAAAAAAGTTAAAAAAAAATAGTTTTCTGATAGAGGAATTTCAGATCTTACCTGAAACTTTTTCACTTCCCAAACTCATTTGATTAATATTATACACTTAAAATTAGGCAAATGGTTTATATCAGTGAAAATGAGGGCATGCCCTAACTTTCCAAATCCATTTTCTTGTCAAAACATGGACCTTTTGACCCCAGTTTACATATTCATGTTTAAGCTTAAAATAATAAAATTATAAAGAGATAGGTTGATAGTTCATGAAGGAAGTTACACTGCTCTATGATAGCTGAGTGAGTGCTTTATACAAAACATCACAGCTGACAAGCCCAGTACCTTAAGCAAGAGATCCCTGAGGGTGGGAGGACAAATAGCAAGAGAAATAAAGGATGTGGTGTGACAGATTTCATGCTTCCTGCCCTTCCTGACCTGTCCTCACCACACACACACACACACACACACACACACACACACACCTGTCCCTAACCTATTATTTGTTGGTTACTGAGTAGGATTTCAGATTTCAGTGATTTGGGTTTCTTGACCACCTAAGAAACAATCATTTACATCTTAAAAGCCTATCAAGGAAATTTTCTATTTCTTAGACCTAATTTCCTATTAAGGAAAATAAAGAACCAAACATAAGGAATAGAAAATTCAACAAAAAATTATTTAGCAAACTGAAAAAGTTCCCATCTGGCTTTCTTGAATTTGTTTTTTCTTTCCTCCAATTAATTCATCACAAAGAACTCAGAGAAATATTTCAAGAACTCAAAAGTCATCAGATTCTGTTTCAAACTCTTCAACGTCTTCCCATTACCTTTGGGATAAAGCCCCTAATCTACAATATACCTCTTAGTCCTGTAGAACCCGACTCCCACCTGCCATTCAGTCTGCAACAAGTTCCCTTTTCTCTCTTTCTCACCTCATGCTGGCCATAAAAGTCCTTTCACTTTGTTGAAGGCACCAATCTCTATTCTGTCCCAGGGCCTTTGCAAATACTGTTTCTCTGCCTAAAGCACTTTGATACCCACCCCTTTATTTATCATCCCATTAGTTCTCTGTTCAGATCTCACTTTCTTAAAGAAGTGTCTCTGAGTTATAAGTGGATTAAGTCACTCTTACCTTAGCCACCCCAGCCGATGACCATGATCTTTCTTGGAAGTGCTTATCACCCTTATAAAATTTCCCCATTGAATTATAAATTCAGTGAAGGCAAAGACTATATCTGGTCATTTTCTTTGCAGCTCTCGTACCTAGCACAGTACCTAAAAACTGCTGGTGGTTAATAAATGTTTGCTGAGGGGCGCCTGGGTGGCTCAGTCGTTAAGCGTCTGCCTTCGGCTCAGGTCACGATCCCAGCGTCCTGGGATCGAGCTCCGCATCGGGCTCCTTGCTCGGCAGAAAGCCTGCTTCTCCTGCTACCATTCCTTCTGCTTGTGTTCCCTCTCTCGCTGTATTTCTCTCTGTCAAATAAATAAAATCTTTAAAAAAAAAATAAAATAAATGTTTGCTGAATGAATGAGTGTGTAATTTTAGAGGGAAAGGGACTAGACAAGTATGTAACTCAATATCAGCAAAGACTACTGGGGCACCTGGGTGGCTCAGTCAATTAAGCAGCTGCCTTCAGCTCGGGTCATGATCCCAGGATCCTGGGATCAAGTCCCATACTGGGCTCTCTGCTCAACAGGAAGCCTGCTTTTCCCTCTCACTCTGCCTACTGCTCCCCCTGCTTGAACTCTCTCTCTGGCAAATGAATAAATAAAATCTTTAAAAAAAAAAAAAAAAGTCACAGTATGAGATTCACAGTATGAGATATATGCCAAGTTAATCATCAGTTAATCTTGAAAAAAAAAAAAAGAAGAAAGCCTAAGACCACCCATTAAGGCTTTGTTGTCAATTGCTCTGGCAGTAACTAGCACTAATTATGGCTTATTTCTTAGGCTATGCTCCATAGCATCTTGTCTTATGGGTCCCTAAAAATGTCACTTAAATTTTAATGCAAATATGGACATATTTAATTGACTTTTTCTCCATGTTATTAAATATCCTTCTGCTACCAAAATTCATACACTCACTGATAAGTTTGAGTCCATGTAAAATTAGGAAACTTAAATACTGAAAACCTTCTATAGTTGTGGTGAATTAGCCCATCAGAGCAGTATGCCAATCCTGTTATATTTTTTTGGCATTTTATAACCACAACTTGAAATCTTCCTGCCTATTTTTTGCCTTATTGTTTTCTGCAATATCTTTAGCTCCTGATAGCATATAGCCGCAAATAAAATATTAAATGCACACTTGAAAACCAGCCTTATCAGTGTGGTCTAGATAGACTCCTCTCTCTGCAGGTGGATCAAGATAATAACCTTTAGTTAGTTACCTCTGCCCACTACACACCCTCTTCTCTTCCAGGAAGGAGTCCAATTTTTTTAAAAGTTGCAAATCTGCTTGGGTTAATGCCCAATTTCCAGTCTGGTTCTTACACTTTTAATTTTTAAAAACTGGTTACATACTTTTAGAAGTGGAATAGTTATATAAAGTTTATAAAGAAAATCAGATTTATCTATTACTTCCTATAGTCTAGCTCTTTATTTTATCTAAAATATTTTATCTTCAAATCTATCTCCCAAATTCTCCCCTAAATTTATTTTTCTCCTTTATCTTTTTAATTTCCAAGACTAACTTTGTTCTCTGAATCTTATTGACTCTTATTCTTACATAATGCAATTTCATTTCACTTTATAATTTTTATAGAAAGTTTTCTCCTGCTTCTTTAATCATCTCTGTTTCAATTATTTTATTATTTATTTTGCTCTCTGCCTTTCAGATTAAAGGATTTCCTCTCGTATTTGGTGATTGTTGGCTTCTTCCTCATCTTTAAGAGAGACCAAAAAGTTGATTGGATATTTAATGTATTAAAGTATGCTTTTTCACTTCTGTGTTTCACTGTAGAGTGATCTGACTGAATTGTTTCTTTGGAGAAATATTTTGAAGACTATCAATATTTGCAGATTCCTTTCCTAAGTTGGTCAGTTTTCCAGAGAGGAATCCTACAATGGCCTGCCCTGAGAGAATAAAAGACTGGTTACCAGCCACTCATTTATAACTAAATGAATCAAGTGGGCCCACTATTTATATGTAGACTTTTACTTTGCTTCCTTATATTTATAGTGATTTCCTTGCTTTCATCTGTATATGGTGTCCCCCATTTTCAACTTCTCTAGAAAATAAACTCTAATCCTCTGCTGAGAGTAATTCTTAACTAAAAATAGCATGGGAATGGATCTGGGATTTGAGCTACTATTTTTTTTTTTTTCTGAACTACTCTTTATATAGCTTTTTGAGTAATCTTCTAGTTTTCAGACACACTTGTGTGCTAACCCAATTCAATATAACTGGTATTTCCAGCTCCTAAGATTTACTGGATTTCTGTATTGTGATTAGCTTACCTCAGAGGTTCACACCCTTTTGGATAAGCTTTAGCTTTCTCTGGTATATTAGGTCAATCATAACTTATTCATTTTCAGCTTCTAAAATTTAGAATTTAGAATTTACCCTACTCGTGTACATTGTCCTTGTTGACTTGTACTATTTTTGAAACCCATTTATGATCATTTTAGTATGATTTTTAAGAAAAAATATAGGAGTTATGGTCATTCCACTGTATTTAGTCAAAACTTTGTAAGTTGATTGGGTATACCTGAAATACTGAACTCCATTTGAAATACCCTGATTCCAAAAAGACAATGAAGGTCAATCCCATAGTTATTTCCAATAGTATTCTGATAACAAAACAAAATGAAAGTCCAAAACAAACAAAGAAATAAAACCAGAACTGATATTCCTTATGAATATAGACTAAAAAATAATCCCCAACAAAACGTTAATAAACTGAATCTAACAATATACATTAAAAAATATACAACATGTCAAGTAGGATTTATTTCAGCATACAGGACTACTTCAACATTAAAAAATGAATCACTATAATCTGCTATATCAACAGGCTAGAAAAAAAAATCACACGGCCATAGAACTGATGCAGAAAAAACATTTGATGAAATTCAACACACATTCATGGCAAAACAAAACAAAACAAAACAATAACTTCTCAGAAGATCATAAATAGAAAGTATGTTAGTTCGCTAACTACCATAACAAAATTCTGAAACCTGAAACATTTAAACAACAGAAACATTGTCAAACAGTTATGGTATTATACATTTAAGATCAAGGTCTGCTAGATTGGTTCCTTCTGAGGGCTGTGAAGAAGAATCTGTTCCATACTTCTCTTCTACTTTCCAGTGGTTTTCTAGCTATCTTTGACATTCCTTGGCATGTAGAAGTATCACCTGATATCTACCCTCATCTTTACATAGAATTCTCCCTATGTGTCTGCTCCAAATTTCCCCTTTTGATAAGAACACTGTTCATATTGGATTAGGAGCCCACCCTACTGGTACAATCTCACTTAACTTAGCTATTTACCTCTACAATTAGCTTATTTACAATAAAATCCCATTCTGAAGTATGAGGGCTAGGACTTCAACAATTTGGAAAACACTATTCAACCTGTAACAGAGAGTAGACTTCTTTAAATTTTTAAAGAACATGTACTAGAAATTCTATTCAGTGCCATAAGCCAGTAAAAAGAATGGGTATATTTCTACATGAAAAATTAAAACCTCCAAAAATTAATGAATGACTTCAGTAAGACTGCGGGTTGCAATATCAACATATGGAAATCAGTTGTATTTATATACCAGGGAACATGAAGAAAATGAAAATAAAAATACAATACCATTTGCTGTTTCTCAAAAAAAGAAAAAAGAAAGAAAGAAATATCTGAATGTAAACTTGGCATGGCATATATAGGACTTGTATGTTGAAGAAAAGTACAAAATAAAAAAAGTGTTAATGATATAAATCAAAGAAGTCAAATTAAACAGAGGGTCATACCATGTTCATGGATTGGAAGACTCAATGTAATAAAGATGTCAAATCTCTCAAAATGCAAATTAATGCAATTCTTATCAAAATCTCAGTGAGATTTTTTTTATAAATCTAGACAAGATTATTATAAAATTAATATGGAAAGAAAAAGGACTGGAGGACTTGTGTCAATTTTGAAAAAGGAAAAGAAAATGGGAAGATTCACTTTTTCTGATTTCAAGTTTATTTATACAACTACAGTAATCAAAGCTGTGTTGTACTGCATTATGGATAGAAACAGATTAGTAGAACAGAAACAGCACAAACCCAGAAACAGACAACACACGTACAGCCAACTTATTTTTGACAAAGATGCAAAGACAATACAATGAGGGAAGGATAGCTTTTTCAACAAGTGGTACAGGAGCAATTGGATATCCACAAGAAAAAGAGAGTCTTAAACTAAACTTACACTGTGTAAAAAATGAACTCAAAATATGTCATTAGTTCACAAAATATAAAACTGTAAGACTTTTAAAAATAGAAAACATAGCAGAAAATCTGTAGAACCTAAGGCTTGGTAAAGTGTTGTTACAAGTGATGCCAAAAATCATGATATATATAAAAGAAAAAATAAACAAATTGAACTTTGTCAAAAATTAGACTTTTATACTGTGAAAGACCATGTGAATAAAATGAGAAACAAGCTACAGATTGGGCGAATATATTTGCAAACAGCATATCTGACAAAGAACTCGTATCTAGAATATATAAACTCTGTAATTAAAAATCAAGCAGTCCAATTAGAAAATGGGCAAAAAATGCGTAGAGACATTTTGCCAAAAAGGATATATAGTTGGCAAGTAAGCACACAAAAAATTTTCAACATCACTAGCCATAACAGAAATACAAATTAAGACAAAAAGAGATAACCCTATATATTTATCAAAACAACTAAAATTAAAAATAGAGACAATACCAAATTCTGGTGAGGGTAAAGAGAAACTGAGTCTTTCATGCATTGATAATCGTAAAACAAAATGATACAGTCACTTAGAAATTAGTCTATTTAAATTAGCTTCTGTTTAAAAAAAAATTAAATATGGGGTGCCTGGGTGGCACAGTCCATTGAGTGTCTGACTCTCAGTTTTGACTCAGGTCATGATCTCAGGTTCGTGAGACAGCTCCATGTTGGGCTCTGTGCTCAGCATGGAGTCTTCTCGAGTTTCTCTCTCCCTCTCCCCCTGCCCCTCCTGCTCATGCTCTCTATCTCTAAAATAAATAAATAAATCTTTTTAAAAAAATTAACAAATAAATAAACATAAGCTAATGATATGGCTCAGCAATCACACTGCTGAGCATTTTATTCTAGAGAATAAAACTCATGTTCATACAAAAACATGTACACAATTGTTAATAGCAGCTTTATTTATAATAGCCAAAAACTGGAAATAGTCAAAATGTCCTAAAATTAACAAATGACTAAATAAACTGTAGTATATTCATACTGTGGAATACTATTTATTACAAGGAACAAATTCTTGATACATGCAACACTTTGGAGGATCTTAGGACATTATACTAAATGATGAAATCTAATTTCAAAAATAACATACTTTATGATTCTACTCATATAACATTATTGAAATGACAAAATAATAGTGATGATATTTAAACCATTGATTTCCAGGAGTTAGAATGGTGGGGAGAAAGGGGATGAGTGTAATAATAAAGGAGTACCACAAGTGAGATCTTTGCGATGAAACTTCTGTATTTTGACTGAAGTGTTGGTTAAATGAATCTAAAATGTGATACAACAAACAAACAAAACTCCATACACACATTGTATCAATGTCAATGATTTTAATATTATACTATGGTTATAAGAGAGATAACCATTATGGAAAACCAGGTGAAGGGTACTTAGATTCTCTGTACTATCTTTTCCTATGGATTTATAATTTCACAATAAAATGTAACAATGTATAATAGAGAGGGGACTGTGTGAAGACACAGATGAAGGAATACTGGTCACGAGTTAATAATCATTAAGGCAAAGTGATGGATATGAGAGTTTATTATACTCTTGTCTGATTTTGTATATATTTGGAATTCTTTATAATAAAACATTTTAAAAAATCAAGGACTATGTCATATTTATTTCTGTATCTCCAGTGTCCAATATGTAGATGATTAAAATTATTTGTTGAATAATGAACTTTAAGAAAGTCAACCTTTTCAATTTTTTTTTTCTCCAAAATGAACACTGTAGTATTTGTCATTGTGACGGGGTGAAAAGACAATAAATATTTTTTATATATAAAATATGAACAAAGCATCAGGGAATCCTGAGACAACTTCAGGCAACCTAATCTACTTGTATTTAGAAAATCTGAAGGATACAAGAGAGAAGGAAGGAGAGAAAAATATTTGAAAAAATAATGACCGAAATTTTCTAAATTTGATGAAAATTATTAACCCACAGTTAAAAAAAATTCAACAAATCACAAACAAAAGAAACATGAAGGAAACTACAGCAGACTACATAATAATACTAATGATCAAATCTTAAAGGTAGCCAAAAAAAGAAAGTTACATACAGAAGGAACAAAAATTAGACATAGCATTGTCAGAAACAACGCAAGCAATTGAGCAAGAAGAAGTAGATCAAATGAATTGAACTATAACTCTTAACATTTAGCAAAAATAACACAATCCAGCAATATATAAAGCAAAAGTACAACATGATCAAATGGGATTTATCTGAGGAATGCAATGTTGGTTCAAACATTTGAAGACTATTCAGTGGAGTTCACCTACTAACAAACTATGAAGAAAAATGATATACTCATCTTTATAGATACAGAAAAAGCATTTAACAAAATTTAATATCATTTCCCAATTGAAAACTCTCAGTAAACTAAGAATAGAATAGAAATTCCTCCATTATGACAGAGAGACAAAGGACATCTATGGGAAACCTACAACTAGCATGATATTTAATATTGAAGCACTGAATATTTTCCCCCTAGATTTGGAAAGAGCTGAATATGTCCCCTCTTTCCACTTCTTTTGTATGTTGTACTGGAGATCTTGCCGGGGGAATAAGGCAAAAACAAAACAAAACAAATAAAAACATATAAATAGAAATAGAGGAATAAAACTGTATTTGTCAAAAGCACAGAAAATCCTAAGTATTCTACAAAAAAGGAACAAAATTTATAAGTGAATTAACAAGATTGTACATTCAAAGGCAACATACAAAATCAATTGCATTTATACTTATATAAAAAGGCATAACTAGAAAATGACATTTAGAAAACAATACCTTGGGGTACCTGGGTTGTTCAGTCAGTTGAGCATCCAACTCTTGATTTTGGCTCAGGTCATAACTCCAGATCCTGGGACTGAGCCCTGCATTGGGCTCAAAGTTCAGCAAGGAGTCTGCCCCTCCCTCCACTCATACTCTCTCTCTTTCTATAAAGATTTTATTTATTTGAGAGAGTGAATTTGAGAGAGAGATTAGAGAATGAGTGGGAGAAGGGGCAGAGGAAGAAGCAGACTCCCTGTGGAACAGGGAGCCTGACATGGGGCTCAATCCCAGGACCTTGGAATCATGACCTGAGCCGAAGGCAGATGCTTAACTAACTGAGCCACCCAGGCACCCCCCCAAAATAAACAAATAAATCTTTAAAAATTAAAAAAAAATACTAGTTAAAATAGTATAACATAAAATCCATAGGAACACTTAACAAAATATGTTCAAATCCTATAAACGAGAAAACATTATTGAAATTAATTTCTTTCTGACTATCTTTCATGAGAGATAGTCAGGTTTTTGGAAGGATTAATAGTATGAAGACTTCAGGGGCGCCTGGGCGGTTCAGTGGGTTAAAGCCTCTGCCTTCTGCTCAGGTCATGATCTCAGGGTCCTGGGATTGAGCCCTGCATTGGGCTCTCTGCTCAGTGGGGAGTCTGCTTCCCCCTCTCTCAGCCTGTCTCTCTGCCTACTTGTAATCTCTCTCTGTCAAATAAATAAATAAAATCTTAAAAAAAAAAAAAGAATAGTATGAACACTTCAAATTTTCCCCAATATGGTCTAGAGAATCATAACTCCAATCAAAAACCCATAGGTCTTTTTTTAATAGAATTTGATAAGGTTATTCTTAAATTCATATAGAAATACTATCTAGAATAGCCAAGATGGTTCTTGATGAAAATAAGTTTTTTAATGAAAAGAAAAAAGTCAAAAGACTTATAATACCTGATTTTATGGCTTATCATAAAACTTTGGTAAACAAGACAATGTGATATTGGCCTCAAGATCAGCATATAGATCAGTGAAATAGAATGGACAGCAACAATTTCAGCAAAGGAACCAGAGTAATTCAGTTAGTTGGAGAACAGTCTTTTTAACAAATGGTGCTGGAATAATTGGAGAGTTCTATGCAAATAACAGGAGCTTTGGCTCTTATCTTATTTGATATACACAAATTATCTCAAAAGAATTGTAAGAATTAAATATAGGAATTAAAGCCATAAAAATTCTGGGAGAAAAGGAGGAGAAAGTCTTTGTGACGTTAGGTTAGCAAACATTTTTTTTTTTTTAAGATATGCCACAAAATGAATGAACCATGGGAGAAAATCGTGGTTATATTGGACTTTATCAAAATCAAAACTGTAGCTTTTCAGAAGCTACAGTTTAAAAAATGAAAAGGTAAGTCAAAGGGTAGGAGAAAATATATACAAAAGTATATATATCTGGGACGCCTGGGTGGTTCAGTTGGTTAAGCGGCTGCCTTCGGCTCAGGTCATGATCCCAGGGTCCTGAGATTGAGTCCCGCATTGGGCTCCTTGCTCGGCAGGGAGCCTGCTTCTCCCTCTGCCTCTGCCTGCCTCTCTGCCTGCTGGTGTTCTCTCTCTCTGACAAATAAATAAATAAAATCTTAAAAAAAAAAAGTATATATATCTGAAATGCATTTGTATCCATGTTATAAAAGGAACTGTTACAACTTAGTAATTAGAAGATAAAATTTTGAAAAATATAAAGATTTCAACAAATATTTCAGAGAGAAAGTCACATAAATGTCAAATAAGCAGAGAAAAATATGTCATCATTAGTCATCAGGAAAATGAAAATTAAAACCCCAGTGAAATGCCACTGCACCTCAACTAGAATGGCTAAGTAAAGAAAGCTCCCAGTACCAAAAGGTGGTAAGGGTGTGGGACAACTGGAATGCTCATTCATTGGTGGTAGTAGAAAGGTAAAATGATTTAGTCACTTTGGAGAAAGCAGTCTTACTCCTAAATATTTATTCAAGAGAATGAAAGCATAAGCCCACATTAATACTTGGATTCCTATTAACTAAAAATTGGAAACAATTCAAATGCCCAACAACTAGTTGAATGGATAAACAAATTGTGATATAGGAATACTTTGAACTAACTATTAAGCAATAAGTAGAAACAACATACTGATGCATGCAATAATGTGGATGAATCTCAAAAGCACTATACTCAATAAAAGAAGATAGACATAAGAACTACATGATGTATGTTTCTAGTTATATGAAACTAGAAAAAAATAAAACTACATTAGATCAGTGGTGTGTAGGAGCTGAAGGTTGGGAGATGGGATACAGTGCAAAAAGGCATGAGAAACTTTTTCAGGTAATGGAAATGTTCTGTACGGTGATGGCCACGGTGGTTATGTGACTCTATGATAGAGTTTTAAAATTCATCCAAGTGTACACCAAATACTGATTAATATTACTACATTTAAATTATACTTAAATTACATATATAATATGTATATTATATAGTACATACATACATGTTATATACAAATACTATATGTATACATATACATACATATAATATATAGTATAATATATAGCATAAATATATATGTAATATATACAAATACTATATATTATACATACGTAATATATAGTATAACATATAGCATAAATATATGCAATATATATGTAATACTGTAAATATATACGTATCTAATATAGTATATATAATACTTCAATTACATATATAAACACACAGACATAACTTATGTTTATACATCGGGTAGCAGTATGTAGACTGGATGAGATTAGAAAAAAAGACTAGAGAAGTCATTTATTAGGTCATTGCAAAAGTCAAGGTAATCCTGGTAATCCTGAAGAAAGCCAGTTGTAGAAGGAATGGGAGTAAAGAACATGAAACAGATGTTGGAGATATTTCAGAATTAGGACCATTTCACAGAATTTGCCAGCCCCTGTTATTTCTCTTCTCTTCTTCTGGTGTAAATAAGAAATTCCTCACCTTTGGTCACATACGGTGGTGGCAGTTGCAAGGAATGGACAAGGAAGAAGGAGTTTGGATATCCATGAGCCTAATAAAGCCTTTGTCATTTTGAGGTAGAGGGATTAAGGTTGGGCAAAATCACCCATAAGACTTTCCTCACTTTATGTCCACTTCCTCAATTCCCTGCCCCAGGAAACTCTGACACGTTTTTTTCTTTCTTTCTTTTTTTTTTAATATTTTCTTTATTTATTTGACAGAGAGAGATCACAAGTAGGCAGAGAGGCAGGCAGAGAGAGGGGGAAGCAGGCTTCCTGCTGAGCAGAGAGCCTGATGTGGGGCTCAATCCCAGGACCCTGAGATCATGACCTGAGCCGAAGGCAGAGGCTTTAACCCACTGAGCCACCCAGGCGCCCCTCTGACACGTTTTATAGAGAGAGAGCTTGCTTTGAAAACCTCCATGCATGATTCTGATTCAATCTTAACCTCCTAACAACCCAAGTTCCCTCTCCAAAACTTGAATTGAGAACCATTGGTCTATAATCTGATAAGAAATGCCCCAGGGGAGATAGATCAGTTTTTAGATATGCTGAGTTTGCAGAGAATTCCAGGTGCAATGTCTGGCAGAAAATTGAAAATGAAGATATGGAGTTCAGGAAATTTGTTTGGGCTTATTAGATTAAATTGGAAATCTTCAGTGTGGGGATGATATTTTAAGTCATTGAAGTTGAAGAAATTATCAAAACTAGAGCTCAGAATTGACTTCAATAAGTTATCTGCAATCAAAGGACAAGAGGAGAAAAAAGAGCAAACAATAGTGAATAATAGTGATGAGACACAGGGGAGATCAAGGACAGTGTTATAAGATTAAGAACTGGAACTAAAGTGTGATCCCAAAAAGGATCAGAGTTTATTGTACTTACATGATTTACCTGAAAACAATTCCTCTAAACACCTCTCTTCTATATTAAAGATAAAGGTGAAAGATCTTTGGAGGTTTCTCAGGACCACCTATATTATCTAGATAGAGTTGGGTGTGTAATGGAGAAGAATGATGATATTTTTAAAAAGAGATTTAAACTGAGATATTTTAAATATTTAAAGGTAGGTCTCATGCATGTAATTCATTTGCCAGAACATGACTGATGACTTTGCTTTCAAAGACAGAAAGAGTAAAACCCTGTCAGTTACATTTTCAGATATCTCAATTTGAACTTCATTTTAATTGTAAAATGCTGTTATGTCATTTTTAAACCAGTTTATGAAGGATTACTTTGGCATACTTATATAATGGCTTCTATCAATCATCTCTTTTACAATTGTTCAATCCCAAATTTAACTTACAATACATCCAGCTAAGTTGATTTAAATAAAAGCCATGCTATCAAAAGTAAGGAAACTCTAGAAATCTTTTTAATCATGCATAGGTATGTAGATTCCAAATGGTACCAATCATAATTCTTAGTCAAACAAATCAGTCTGAATGATCTATGTGCCAATATTGAAAAAAGTAATAATCTAGGGATTCTTGGATGGCTCAGTGGGTTAAGCCTCTGCCTTCGACTCAGGTCATGATCTCAGGGTCCTGGGATCGAGCCCTGTATCAGGCTTTCTGCTCAACAGGGAGCCTGCTTCCCCCTCTCTCTCTGCCTGCCTCTCTGCCTACTTGTGATCTCTCTCTCTGTCAAATAAATAAAATCTTTAAAAAAAAAAAAAGAAGCAATAATCTAATTCTTTCCAAGAAAACTTTAACATCTATACAATGCCAGGGAACATATTTGGTAAAAAGAAAAAAAAGAAGAAAGGAAGAAAGAGAGAGAGACAAACAGAGGAAGAACAGTCTTACTTCAAGTAGCTCACTAGTGAGGAAAGCAAATAATTCGTTGCCAATTCATCACTTGAAAGTCATGCATATGTCTTCATACTTGGTTTTGTGAATTTCCAAAAAAAAAATTTGTAGCCTTAAGTCTTTGATTACTTCTGATTTAAGATGGCACACATTGAAAGAATAAAAAAAATTAAATGCATTAGGAGGGCTAACAAAAATAAGTATAGAGGAAATGTAGATAATTAAACTTTCAGATGTTATTTTTTGTAAGTTGATGTCATTTATACTTCTGAACTTATTAAAGCTTAAAACTGTTCTAAGACTTTTCAAATATCCCTTTTTTTTGAAAGATTTTTCCATACCAATTTGTGTAAGTTATACTGCAGAATTAAAATCTTAGTAGCTTGACACATCAAAGTTTATTTCTTGCTAATACTACAAGAACAACATGGGTCATGAGGACTCTGATGATTATTGTTACTTAAGAAACCAAGGTAATGAAGGCTCCTTCTTCTTCACTTTTATTTTTTCAGGTTTATTGAGGTATAATTGACATATAAAATTGTAAGATGTATTTAAAGTGTGCTTCGTGGTAATTTGACACATGTATACATTGTGGAAGGATTCCCACCATCTACTTAACATATCATCTCACATACTTTTTTTTTTCACATACTTTTTTTTTGATGAGTTCTATTCACCATTTAAGTTCTACTCTCTTAGCAAATTTCAATCGTATAGTACAGTGTTACCAACTATAATCACCTTGTTATATGTTAGATCTTCAGACCTGACTCATCCTGTGGTTGAAAGTTTGTACCCTTACATTAACTTCTCTTTATTTTTCCCATCCCCTCATCCCTGGCAACCACTTCCCTACTTTTTTTTTTTTAAAGATTTTATTTATTTATTTGACAGAGAGAGATCACAAGTAGGCAGAGAGGCAGGCAGAGAGAGGGGGGAAGCAGACACCCTGCTGAGCAGAGAGCCCGATGCAGGACTCAATCCCAGGACCCTGAGATCATGACCTGAGCCGAAGGCAGAGGCTTTAACCCGCTAAGCCACCCGGGCGGCCCCACTTTTCCACTTTTTAAGAGTTAAGACTTTTTCTTTTTTCTAAGATATCACACTTGGGGCATCTGGGTGGCTCAGTTGGTTAAGCGTCTGCCTTTGGCTCAGGTCATGATCCCAGGATCCTGGGCCCACATCGGGCTCCCTGCTCAGCAGGAAGCCTGCTTCTCCCTCTCCCACCCCCCCTGCTTGTGTTCCCTCTCTCGCTGTGTCTCTCTCTATCAAATAAATAAATAAAATATTAAAAAAATATATCATGCTTAAATGATACCAGGCATTATTGAAGCCTCCTTTTTGATACATGCTTCTATTGTTGAACCAAATGGGGAGAAAAGGGAATGTAGTAAATTACACTCCAACTCTTAAAATGTTTATTGTTCACATTTCTTTGGTCCAATCTAGCCACATGCCTATCAAAGGAATGAGGAATTGTAATCATGCCACGTGCCTAGAATGAGTAGAGAATCAGAAATCTATGTGAACAGTTCCATTTCTTTTCTCTTCTTCAGAAACAACCATCTTGCATAGGTTAGATCTCTGCAAATTATTTTCTCTGAAATTCCCCATATAGAGTTTTTCGTTTCTTTCGGTGATATTTTCTGTATTTTTCTCTCCATATTTCTGACTTTTTCAGTTGTATTTATCCCATTTTGGGGGTTATTTCTAGAATGTTTTGTCCTTAATTCCCGTATTATAAAAATGCTTTTCATTTCTTTCTATGGTCTTGTGATCACTTTTTTGCACACCTGTATGATTATTTTTAACCTTCTAAATGTCTTTATTTTAGAGATGATAAATTATTCTGTAATTCTACTATGTAGAATTATGTGATTTAACAATTCTAGTGTTTTTTAGCTGCTTTTGTTCATGGTCCCTTTTTCTTTCTTGCTTCCAGTCTATTCTTTCCTTTCTCTTTATGCTTTTCAGGTGTAATCCCTTGATGATATCTTTTCTGAATATTACTGGGCTTTGAATCATGGTGGGACCTGCCAGAGGATAGTTTTGAAATTTATTACAAACACTGCTCTCATCAAGTTATTTCCTTTGCTCGAGGAACAAATGTCTTCTTAGATTGCTAAGTATAGCAACCTGGCCTTAATAATGTTTTTTTTTAAGTTCTTCAATTCTCCTTTCTCCTTGGCAGAGAAGCTAGGTCATGGACAATAGAAATGACATGGTTTTTCCTTTAACATACATTATTCAGTCAGTCTAACAGGGCATTGTGATAAAAACATACATTATAGTGTGTGTCCTTTAGAATGTGACAAGTGGGGGAGCGAAATTTGTTTCTGGTTCAATATTTTTAAAATAATATGTGTTAGTACTGCGCATGTTTTCTTCTCTTAGGCCAGGTGTGTGTCATAAATGTAAGGTTAGGAGTTCAGGCAATTTCTTTGTCTTAATGAAGATTTTCTTTTTACTTATTTTCTTTTTTTGATGGGCTTGAAGTAGAAAGGTGGACTAAAAAGTCCTTTAATCCATTGCTTTAATTAGACATTTTCATTCTTTAAAAAAAACCAAACCTGTTTACATGTTGTCTTCTCACTGAGTAGTGACCTCTTTCAAGGCAAAGTAATTACTCATCTTTTTATCTTTACCACTGAACATGGTGGGCCCTCACCAAATGTTTTTTGAATTGATGTGAAGTAGGTTGAATCTGTAAATATCTTATTGTCTACTGATGGTCAAAAATGGGAATTAATGGGCACCTGGGTGGCTCAGTTGGTTAAGTATCTGCCTTTGGCTCAGGTTGGGATCCCAGGGTCCTAGGATCGAGTTCCTCATTGGACTCCCTGCTCAGCAGGGAGTGTGGTTCTCCCTCTGCCCTGCACGCCAAACCCTCCACCCCCACTCCTGCTCCAGCTCACTTGCTCTCTCTCTCCCTCTCTCTCACAAAAATAAATAAAATCTTTTTAAAAAATGGGAACTAAGAAAATGTGGACATACAGCATATCTCAAGACATTACCGCTACTAGAAAAACATATCAAAACACATTGTACATTGTACTGGTTTTGGAATAGGATCATAATTTTTTTTATGCAAAAAGCCAGCAGGTTTAAGTTACAATTCAATTTTCAGTGTTAATAATAAGTTGCCTTCATTTCTACCAGGCAACTGAAAAACAAAAGCATTCAGAGGTATATTATTCACCCCAATGTTAAAGGAAAGCCTAGTACTACCAGTCAATAGCTACAGGAATTCTATTCAGCATCTATATCTATACCACAGTCCAGCATTTCTCAAGATGGTCAACCTGTTTGCCTCTGCAGGTGATTCAGACATGCTGATGGACAAACATGGAAGAGATCAGAGGGTTCCTCTTTTGACTGGTGTTTTAATCTATGTCCTGCAGAGAAACAGAATCAATTAGATGTGTGTGTATATAGACAGACAGAGAGATGGAGACAAAGACTTATTTTGAGGACTTATGTGATTGTGGGGGTTGGCAAATCCAAAATCTACGTACAGACCAGCAAGCCAGAGACTAAGAGAGGAGTTTATGTTGTAGTCTCCAAACCAAAGGCAGTCTGTAGGCAGAATTCTCTTTCCTCAGACCACCTCAATCTTTTCTCTTAAGACTTTCAACTGATTAAATGAGGCCCACCCACATTATGGAGCCTAAAAAGCCTTGGTCAAAGTCTACTGATTTATATATTAGTCACCTAAAGAAATATGTTCCTAGCACCATCCAGATCAGTGTTTAACAAAAACCTCTTTACTGTGGCCTAGCTAAGACAACACATAAAATTAGCCACTACTTCTGGCATGCTTAGAATTACAGATTAGCATCAACAGACCTGTCTTTTAATTCAAGTGCTGTTGTGCCACGTTAAGTGATGAGGGGGCTGCTGAGCCATTTTATTCCACACAAAGTATCCCCATGGGAACAATGCAGAAGTCAAAGTCTCAAGCAGTAGTCTTTGTTGTGGTATTCAGATTTATTCTGCCTAATAAGTATGTTATTGTAAAAAATTCTTGATAGCTTAAGGCATCCAGAAAGTAGCACATTTATAGAAAATTACAGCATCATTATTAGAGCCAAAGCTTCAACATCTCCTCTCCTCTACTTCACATGATGGATAATTTGGAGCTCACTCACATATGCTTTGGCTAAATTTTGAGATTTATAATCAACTTGCAAAACGAGTCCCAATTTCACATGAGCTGAATGAAGACTAAAAATCAAGCAACAAATATTAGGATTATCCTTCCATTACACTTCTTTTGAAAAATGACTCCTTACTGCCATATGAAGGATTCTCTAAGCTTTAATACTGAGCAGAGATTTAAAAGGATTAACATGAACCACCTTCCAGTAAATACACAGAATGTATTTTAACATCTAGTATTTCATCTTTATTTGAGTACTTTCAAACTGTAATGCTCTGATCATGTAGAAAGACTGGCTGGTATTGTCCATTATTATTCCTGCTAAGTTATTCACAGTTCCCCACTGACCTTTTTTCAGCAAGTTTTTTAGATCTTTTGTTTTGGCTGCTGTTTTGTGTCTTGCTGACGTTAGTCAGTCAGATTTATGGTGCTCTGTACAGGGGTTCCCACCATGCATGTCATTATTACTAATGTTTCTCCCTGTGTTTATAACTTAGCCATTTAGTTGCTATGCCCAACTCTTTGAATTCCTAGGACTTACACCTCACTGGAATAGCACTTCTTATTGCCAGGGTCCTTTGTAAAACACTTGACTCTATTTTCATGTATAACTATTTATAGAGCCCACAGTGGATTTGAACAGACCTGTTCTTTGATTGTTTATTTTTACCCAGACATTTATTTGGAAGATGTTAGTTCTCTTTGGGCTTCCACAGATGCCCCATTCGTTCATTCAGCGTCTTTTATTGTACCAAATATGGACATGACCAACGTGCTCTCAGATGAAATAAAAGCTAGAACTTTCTTATCATGTAAATATCTGCATTGTTGGGCTGTTAACTTAGGACTTTATGCTTTTAGTTTTCTCCAGTTATGCAGAATACTAGCCTTGTCCTCCAACAAAAATGTGTTTCTCACTGTAACTTTCAAATGGGTAATAATAGTGGACACAGGCAAATACTAAATGGTGTTGTAAACTTGAAAGAAAAGTGAAAATAACTAAGGATGATTATGCCATAGAACAGTTGGAATAGGATGTCTCTGGTATAGTAAGATTTGAGAGGCTTTGAAAACCTGCCTCCTTTTTTCATTTGTGTCAGTGAATAAAATATCTACATTCATATAACACTTTGGGTAAGTTGACCTATTAAAAATAAATACTTAGAAACTAGAATGGGATATTATCACCCATGAATATATTAACATTTATGCCATGACTTCATGAAGCATTCACAATACCTTTAGGTATATTATCACTCCTTAGAACTGTTTGAGCTGAGTATTTTATTAGTCTATGGAACTTATTACATAATTCAAGTTTTCATATTCATTCGTATTGTGCCTATCTTAATCAATTTTAACTGTAAGGTCCTTGGGGGTGAGGTAGGTGTCTGAAGTTTTCTTTAATATCCCCCACAGTAAATAGAAAAGAATTGTGTGTGTTGTGCATGCTCAAAAAACTGTTAAAGAAATGACTAAATGACTATATTAAAATTAATTAGCTTATCAGTTTAACTAGGAAAGATATATAAGTTAAGCATAATATGATGGTGAAGAAAGATACAGGCTGCTACTACAAAAGTTAGTTTCCAAGCAAAACGATAAAAATAATTGTCTGGGGGCTCCTGGACAGCTCTTTCCATTAAACATTGGACTTGGTTTTGGCTCAGGTCATGATCTCATGGCTTATGAGATCAAGCCCTTTGTCTGGCTCTGCTCCCAGCAGAGAGTCTTCTTGATGATTCTCTCCCTCTGCCCCTCCTCCCACTCTCTCTCTCAAATAAATAAATAAATCTTAAAAAAAAATAATAATTGCCCGAAGTGGAACTTTCAGAATGGCAGAATGAGAACCTTGGTAAATCTCCTCCATAAGAAGAAGAACAACAACAAAAAAATACTAGAAAAAAATATCAGAATCAATCATTTCAGGGATGCCTGGGTGACTCGGTCAGTTAACTGTCCGCCTTCGGCTCAGGTCATGATCCCAGGGTCCTGGGATCAACCTCCACATCCAGCTCCCTACTCAGAGGGGACCCTGCTTCTCCCTCTCCCTCTGCTGCTCCCCCTGCTTGTGTTCCTTCTCTCTCTGTCAAATAAATAAATAAATAAATAAAATCTTAAAAAAAAGAAAACTGTTTCAGAATTCTAGAAATCCACCATAGGCATACTATAAAATAGAAAATATTTTTAAAAAGCTATTGAACTTTAGTAACAAAAGTAGGGTCTGTGGAATTTATCTTGAGGATACTCCTGTGCCTACCTGCCTTTCATGGAATATTACCTATTGACAGCCACCACCCCACAGCCATGAGAGGCACAGATTCGTCTGAGAGTTCTGCAAATAGCCCCATTCCCCAGAGTGTTGTCATTATTTGACAAAACTTGCATTTCTCTGGAAAAGTTCCATTTCTAGAACATTGTTACAATTTATCCTGACTTGGAGTTCAGCTTGGTAGGAAAGCCCTATTTTCAGGTCATTGTCAAAAACAAGTGCAATTAGCTGCAATAGTTAATATTGCAGCTACCTAAGGTTGCAATACCAGTCGAGACAAATGAGACTGGCCAAAAGCTATGAGAGGAAGATCTAGCGAATGACACAACCTTAAAGGGTCTTGAAAAGTCTCAACATATTCCTAGGGATCTAGAAATTCACACGCCCAGGAAAACAAATAAATAACTCTTTATCAATATCTGGCTGACCTTGGGGCCCCGTAAAAGCAGAAAGGCAGGCTAATGCAGACATGAAAACTGCCTGAACTTGAGTGTGTGCCTCAGCGTGGTTACATTTGGAAAGAGTGGAAAGTTTATTGGCTCAAGGAAATCTCCTGACCAACTACTGATTGACCCATGGGTGAACCCTACAAATCCAGGCTTAAAAATACAAACAACAAAATAGATGATAGATAGATAGATAGATAGATAGATAGATAGATAGATAGGTAGATAAAAAGCAAGAAATTCAGGGGTTATAGTCTTCTGGAAATAGAATACTGTTTGGAATTAGTCCTGGAAAGTCACTAAACAAATAGCAGCAGCAGCAACAACAACAACAACAAAATAGTAACAACAAAATTGGGAGGAGATCTGATTGAAGAGTTGCTCCAATATGCAATTGATTCTTGTTATTCACAGATTTCATATTTAGTATGTGTGAAAACATACTTGTAACATCAGAATCAATACTCGTGGTGCTTTCTCAGTCATTCATGTGATTGTGAATGTGTGGAATGGCAAAAAAATTTAAGTCATCCAATGCATGTATTCCCAGATGAGGTCGCACAAGGTGATACACTTCTTTATTGTTTTAACTTTCATACAGAGATGATCAGAGGATGGAGACAGGAGCACTTGGGTGGTGCAGTTGGTTAAGTGTCTGGCTCTTGGTTTTGAGTCAGGTTATGATCTCAGGGCCGTGAGATCAAGTTCCCCTTTGGGCTCCATTCTCAGCATGGAGTCTGCTTTGAAATCCTCTCCCTTACCCTCTTCCCCTCCCGCTCATGCTCTCTCTTTCTCTCTCCCTAAAATAAATAAATAAATAAATCTTAAAAAAGAAAAAAAAAAAAAGAATGGAGATAGTAGTGGGGTAGCCTCACACAAATTACTTAACATTTCTAAACCTCATTTTCTCTTTTGTAAAATAAAAAAGGGAGAGTTGGGGCGCCTGGGTGGCTCAGTCGTTAAGCGTCTGCCTTCGGCCCAGGTCATGATCTCAGGGTCCTGGGATCGAGCCCCGCATTGGGCTCCCTGCTCGGCAGGGGGCCTGCTTCTCCCGCTACCATTCCCTCTGCTTGTGTTCCCTCTCTCGCTGTGTTTCTCTCTGTCAAATAAATAAAATCTTTAAAAAAAAAAAAAAAAAAGGGAGAGTTTACCAGGATATATTTTTTTGAGGATTTAAAGTTAAAATCTATGTGAGATATGTATATGTACATATATCCTCTAGGAAAAGTGGTTTAGTATTCACTAATTCAGTGTTTATAATGATTCTATAGAGCATAACTACCATGAATAAGGAAAATCAATGATATTATCTAGTTGTTCCAGTTTTTAACAAAAAATTATAAGCCATGCAAATAAATAGGAAAGGATAGCCCATGCATAGAAAAATCAAAACAGTCAATAAGAGCTATCTTTGAGGGAACCCAAATGCACTAAAGGAAATCATGTTTCTAAAACTAAGGAAAAGTAAAACAACCATGTATCACCAAATCAAGAAAATCAACAGAGAGAAATTATGGAAGAAAAGGCAAATATTCTGGAGTTGAAAAATACAATAACTAAAGTGAAAAAAATAAAAATAAAAGGGCTTAGCAACAGATTTAAGCTTGCAAAAGAAAGAACCAGTGAGCTTGAAGTTAGAAGAAAGGATTAGTGAACTTGAAGATAAATTAATAGATTATCCAGTATAAGGAACAGAAAGAAAAATGAACGAAATGAACACAACCTCAGAGACCAATGGAGCACGTATGAATTTACAAACTTATGCATAGTGGGAGTCCCAGAAGAAAAGGATTGGTAAAAGGGACAGAAAAAAATTTGAAGAAATAATGCCCAAGAACTTCCAAAATTGATGGAAAACATTAATCTACTCATCTAACGAGCTCAATGAACTCAATGAACTGCAAGTAGGAAGAACTCAGAGATCCACATCCACACACCTATGTGACATAGAGAACTACCTGAAAGAAATTCAAGTATAAATACGAGGATCCTCAATAAGATTAATAGCAACCTGTCTTGTTGATTCATTGTTCATGCACCATACCCAGTGCTCCACGCAATACCTGCCCTCCTTAATACCCAACACCAGGCTCAGCCAACCCCCCCACTCTCCTCCCCTCCAAAACCCTCAGTTTGTTGCTCAGAGTCCACAGTCTCTCATGGTTCATCTCCCCCTCCAATTTCCCCCAATTCACCCCTCCTTTCCTTCTTCCAATGTCCTCCATGTTTTTCCCTATGCTCCACATGTAAGTGAAACGATATGATAACTGACTTTCTCTGCTTGACTTATTTTACTCAGCATAATCTCTTCCAATCCCACCCATGTTGATACAAAAGTTGGGTATTCATCCTTTCTGATGGAGGCATAATATTCCACTGTATATATGGACCATATCTTCTTCATCCATCATCTGTTGAAGGGCATCTTGGCTCTTTCCACAGTTATGCTGCTATGAACATTGGGGTACATGTGGCCCTTCTTTGCACTACATCAGTATCTTTGGGGTAAATACCCAGTAGTGCAATTGCAGGGTCATAGGGTAGCTCTATTTTTAATTTCTCCAGGAATCTCCACACTGTTTTCCAAAGTGGCTGCACCAACTTGCATTCCCACCAACAGTGTAAGAGGGTTCCCTTTTTTCCGCATCCTCTCCAACACAGATAATCATGTCAAAAAATGGGCAGAAGACATGAACAGACACTTCTCCAAAGAAGACATACAAATGGCTACCAGACACATGAAAAAATGTTCATCGTCATTAGCCATCAGGGAGATTCAAATCAAAACCACATTGAGAAACCACCTTACAGCAGTTAATATGGCCAAAATCAACAAGACGGGATGCCTATTTAAAAAAAAATTTTATATACAAAGGCAAAATCCCCTCTCAGAAATAACAAATCAGTTTCTATCCCATCAAAATATAAGAATCTCTTTCCCAAAAAACATTTTATGATAATCAGCTGAGTGGATTATTCAGTAATTTATTTAACTACCATGCTATAGTTGGACTTTTCAACCATTCATTTAATAAACAAATATTTATTGTATGCCTGCTATGCATCAAGTTTATGCATAGAGTAATTATAAAACAGGCATACACTTCGCCCATGAGAACTTCACCTTTATACTACTTTGCTAATATTTATGGTGACTATCTTTTTACACATTTGGATTGTTTTTAAACAAGTCCTAAAAGTGGTGATGTGTTTTCTAACACTTATGAAAGTTCAGGGTTCAAAGATTGCCTTCAAATTCTTCTCTTTGGATATTCTGTGAGTATTGGAAAGGCCCCTAAAGGCAGACTAGAAGATGACTTGAGTGCAGGGACTATAATAAAGAAATTTGTTCATGCTTATTTTGAGCAATCTTCAAAAGAATAAAGTAAATGAAAATTGGTTCATGATATGTGAGGTAGGATAATAACAGACTTTCAGAGCTAGATCAACTTCAGAAATCTCATTCAAATTCTTAATTTTGCATTTTCACATTTTTAAGACAAATATTCTAGAAGATGCTCTTTTGTAATCTCATGACTAAAAATTTTAGAAATAACATAAAGAATTAGATAATAATTAGACAAACTTGAAATCTCACTAAACTTTCACTATGCCAAAATGCAAATACCAGTGGTCCAATAATTATTGATCTTAAGAGAAGTTTTACTCTGGGACATAAAAAGCATTAAACAACTATATTACATATAATGTCAAAATAGGGTTTATTTTTCCTTTGGCCAGTCTAATGATTAATGGATAATAAATAAACTTGAGATATTAAAACACTCAAATCTCTCCATATTTGTCTTTTCTAAAGAATGCAGAAATTTTGAAAGAACAGCCTAAAAAGCCTTCTCTGAGATTGTTCACATCATAAAAACACTAGTGCTTTGTTAGAATCATGAGTATTTTATGATAAATACTCATAAAATCATGAGTATTTTAATTTTGGGGGTCTCCTAAGAAAACTGGAGAAATTGTCCTGAAGGATCAGAAATTCTTTTCTGACTATTGAAAATTTTTCTATTTATACTTTTATATTATTTTTGTTTTTATAATTGGAAGTATTATCAATGAAAAAGATGGAGGATTTCAATACAAGTGATATTTTGTCATTTGCTGTCAGCAATGAATAGTAACACAGTTAGCTGCTTGTATCACTCCGGAGAACTCCGATTCATGTTGAAATAAGAAAGAAGCAAGTCAACATCCAGAAAATGAAGAAATGCTTCTGGTGATCAAAGTCACCAGAACTATGTTTGTCTGTATAAAACTATTTATTAATAGAAACTTGAAGTAAATTAATTTTAAAGCACTATGACATAGCAAACATTTTTTTAAATAATGTGATATCTTATAAACTTTCCAGAAATAGTTTCATGTGAAAGACATTTGTGAAGCAGCAATTGACTGGCCAAAGATCTAAAGATCACTTAAAGCTATAAACCCTTAAAGTAACAATAAAAATAAATCTTTATAGTGGAAAAACCCTTCCAGAATGACTGTCATCACAAATAAGAAAGAATCAAGAGTCCCTGTCCCTACTTCTTTAACCTTAATCATAACTTTGGCAGAACATGTCAATGAACAATATTTGTCTCTGCCAGTGAATTTTTTTACATAAAATACATAATATAATCCAAAATGATTAAGTTCTTGGCCTGTCGTCAAAGACAATCTATAACTTTACTTACTCATGTAACTGTCCTATGTTACTATTTCCTATTTTTTGTATTTTTTTGTAATATTGGCAATATGATAACTAGTCTCCTCAGGAAGTTTACATAATACATTGTTTTTGTTGATGATCTCATCATATTTGGATAATCTCATATGAATTTTTTTCCTGGGGAATTTACTCTGTGGTAGCCTTTAAGACTAGTTCTCAATGTTCTAGGCAATGGTCTAATTATACTCTTGATCCCCTTATGGTTGTATGAGACTGTGTGACCAGTCAGGGATTTTTGAGAAAAAGTGATGTGTGTAATTTCTGGACCAAACATTTAAGAGCTAACTTGGAATTCTCTGGAACTCTTCTTTAACTGACATCTCAAATGCTGGCTACTCTTTCAGCCTAGGTCCTTAAATGGCTGCAATGGTGAGTAGGGGGATCCACAAGGAAATAGATGCTAGAGATGGTAACATCAGTTATTTTTTATAAAAATGAATTATGTTGAATTGATATGAATTTTCCAGATTTAGAAATAACTGCACCTGATTATTTTTTCAGCTTCTTTTTTTCTCATTGAAGCAATTTTGCAATAAGATAGTACTATATTTACACACAATTTTGTATATTGCTTTTAAGATTATACCTTGGAGGTTGCACCACATCCCTTCATATAGAGTTGCTCCACTTATTTTTACCTTGGAGATTATGCCATAGACACTCCTAGGGAGCTGCTTCATTCTTCTTTACCATCTATATAATTTTCCATTGCGTGAATATATTTATTTTTATTTATTTATTTATTTTACAACTTATTTTTAATCAACGTGTAGTTGACATACAATGTTGTATTATTTTCAAGTGTATGACATAGTGATTCAGTAAGTCTATGCATTGTACAATATTCATCACAATAAATGTAGCTACCATGTCTCCATGCTAAGTTATTACAACATTATTGACTATGTTTCCTATGCTGTACTATATATCGCCATGACATACTTATTTTATTACTGGACATTTGTATCTCCTAACCCCCTTCATCTGTTTTTTTCTATCCCCCCCCACTCACCTCTCTGGCAACCACCAGTTTGTTTTCCATTATTTATGAGTTGGTTTCTGTTTTGTTTTGTGTTTCAGATTCCATATATAAGTAAAATCATACGGTATTTGTCTTCTTCTGTCTGACTTATTTCACTTAGCATAATGCCCTCTAGGTCCACCTGTGTTGTTGCAAATGGCAAGATTTCATTCTTTTTCCCCATTCATCTATTGATGGACATTAGGTTGGTTATTGCAAATAATGCTTCTATATCTTGGTTATTGCAAATAATGCTGCAGTGAATATAGGAGTGATATCTTTTTGAATTAGCATTTGTTTTGGGGGGTGAATATTCAGAAGTGGAATTACTGGATTGTATGGTATTCTTATTTTTCATTTTTTCAGCCACCTTCATACTGTTTTCCATAGTAGCTGCTTCAACCAACAGTTCACAAAGGTTCCCTTTTCTCCACATCCTTACCAATATTTGCCATTTCTTGCCTTTTAAATATTAGCCACTCTGACGGGTATGAAGTGATATTTTATTGTAGTTGTGATCTACATAGCTCTGAAAGTTAGTGACATTGAGCATCTTTTCAGGTATCCCTTAGCTGTCTGTATGTTATCTTTGGAAAAATATCTATTCTTATCCTCTGCCCATTTTTGAACCGGACTGTTGTGTGTGTATGTATGTTGAGTTATATGATTTCTTTATACATTTTGGATATTAACTCCTTATTAGATCATTTGCAAATATTTTCTTTAAAAATTAGCTATACCATTTTAAGGGTATGTTCGTTTATTTTGGCACATATTGATGAAGAAAATTTCTTGAGGATCACTGAAGCTAATAATATATGAAGAAATGAAAGTGACACAAGTAGAGTGGGTGTATATTCAAATAAAAATGAAAGCTTTAACATTTCTTCTCAATTTGGTTTAATCATCAGGTGAACAAGTAGGTCTCTGCTAGTTACCTTCTGGAGATCTTCTAGTCACTGCTCTTGCCAATTGTAAAGGGATATCTTATTTGTGGGAATTACTTTTAAAAAATTTTATTTATTTACTTGAGAGAGAGAGAGAGCAAATAGGAAGAGGGAGAGAAAAAAGCAGACTCCCAAAGTGAGGCTCAATCTCATAACCCTGAGATCATGACCTGAGCCCAAATCAAGAGTCTAACATTCAACTGACTGAGCCACACAAGTGCCCTGTGGAAACTTTTGATTAGAGTACATATAAATAAGCACTTTATTTCTAAGCGGCGTAATCTAGTGTTAGATACAACTGAGTGAAACTAATCTATTTGGAGGGATTGCTCCCTTTCTGTACACTTAATGTGTAAATTCATTTCTGGTGTAGTTTTTTCTTTTTATGAATTTGATTAATTTTTTAATCACCATATGAAAATTGGCAGAGACATTTTTATTTCAGTTGCTTTTCTCAGAAAGCACACAAAAAAATGAATGAAAGGTAAAAGGAAAATTTATGTTGTCACCAATTAATGAGGCATTTATACACTGAAAATCTAAGTTATTTTATGCATTTAGTATGGATTTAGCTATATACTAAAATGTATAAAATACAACTACATTGAAATTGGATTGAACCAGACAAAACTGAGAGGTGGAATATATTTTCTTCAGACTTTGAGCAGGAAACCAATTTCTCTAAAAGTACAATCCTATCCAAATATGATTTAAGCAATTAGATTTTGAGGTGTGGTTAGATCATGACAAAAGTAAGAGTATCATATAAACTCAGTTACACACAGCATAATGACAAAGGAAGTAGAGCTGAAAGAGAAACTATGTTTACTCTTCATTTACATTTTCTATAAATTATAACCCTAGACAAGGGAAATTTCCTGACAAGAGTTCGGGTAAATTATGGAGGTGGGGCAGTAATTGCTATAATTTAGCATCAAAATCCTGTCACTTAAGGGCTTTGTTTTAGGCTATTTAAATCTTTTAAACATCAAACACTAAAGAAAATTGAGCTATCAGGGCAAAGGAGATAAAATATTTGGTGGTATGGTTTCAAAATGATAAATCAGAAATAGAACCATGAGCCCCCTTTTTATTCACCCTATACCACCTACCCTGTTAAATATATTATAATTACTATGCCATAATATATAATTCCATAAATAAAATATGTTATAAATGCATAATGTAATATATATCTTAAAATGAGCAATAATCCAAAACAAAACACAGAATCTAAACATAAATGCTATAAATAAATGCAGGAAATGTATAAAAGGTAAAAGACAATGAAAGATCTATGTCATTTAAGATTTACCCAGAGCAATAGAGACAAAAACAGTTCAGTTCATTGTTCTCTGTAATTTCAAAGACTTTAACATATTAATCTGAGTAAAAAGAATCTCAAAGAATAAAGTAGCCAAAATGTGATAAAATAATGAGAATACTTGAAAGGATTTTCATGATTGTAGAAAAAGATTAAAGAGAAAAGAATAATTATAGAAATAAAAACCCTTTCAAGTACAAAGACCATAAAAAAAGAATCCTAATAACTATTACTAATACTAATAACTGAAAATGCAATTAAGCATAGGTTAATAGACTGGAGGAAAACACCTACACACACATGTGTGCACACAGATACATGCAGACATGTGCAGACACACAGAGGTATATACTTATTGGTAGATTTATTCTTAGATAATTTTTGTTTTAGTTGCTATTTTTTTTATGTTTCCAATTTTTGCTGGAGTATTGAAATGCAATTGATTTATTTTTAAATCTTCTTTATTGAGGTATAATTTAACCTGTATAAGAAAATGTATCCATTTCCAGTGTTCAGTTCTATAAATTTTGTTTTATAGATCCCTATGACCTTTAGCAGTCAATCATCCTGCCAGATCTGCTTTCCTTTATTTTGAGTAAAATTTGTCTTTCCTCCAGTTGCACATAAATGGAGTTGATCTGTAGACCAATTGCAGGAGAATCGGCATCTTAACCATGTTAAATCTTTCAGTTCATGAATATGGCATACTTCTCCATTTATTTAGATCTCTTAAATATCTGTTAGCAATATTTTATAATTTTCAATGTGCAAGATGTGCACATCTTTTGCTAAATATATTTTGAAGTACTCTACATTTTTATGGCTTTTTAATAATTTTTTAAACTTTAACTCCTATATATTGTTAGTATAGAGAAATGAAATCAACTTTGTCCTAACTTTATATCTTGTGATCTTGCTTAATTCACTTACTGCTTCTCTTCTGAGATTCTAAATGCAGGCTAGACAGACTGCTTGCTATTGTCCCAGAGTTCACTGAAGCTCTCTTTATTGGTTTTGTCTTTTTTTCCCACTCTTTCTCTGTGAGCTTCAATTTGAATTGATACTATTGCTAGGTCTGCACAGTCTGATTTGCTCTTTATCTCATCCTCTAAATTTTTTATTTCATATAACTTGCTTTCATCTCTAATAATTTCATTAATTTTCTGTATCTTTTATTTCTCCATCATTTCCTACTTTGTTTTTAAATCTCTGAACGTATTAAGTGTATTTGTTATAGCCATTCTAATATCCTTGTTTTCTAATCTGTCTCTCTGTCATTTCTTGGTCTGCTTCTATTGACTCATTTTTCTACTGATTATGTGCTATAATTTCCTGCTTCTTTGTATGTACAGTAATTTTTTTTATCGTACGGTAGACATTATGATGTTAAATTGTTGAGTGTTTATAATTTGATATCTTGTTTTAAGGAGTGTTGTGCTTTGTTCTGGTAGGCAGTTAACTTACTTAAAGATTAGTTTAATCTACTCAATTACTATTTTTAAGCATTTCTGTGGCATATCTAAAGTAATTTTCATTTTAGGCATATCTCCATCCTGTTATCAAGGTATGACCCCTCCAGCCCCGGGGTCTCTTGTAGGTGATGACTGAAGAATCACTACACTAGCTGATCAAAGATCAAATACTTTGCTGCCTTGTATAAGATCTGAGAAATTTTCATCTTACAACTCTTTGCCTGGCTTTCATTGAGTTTTACATTACACTTGCAAAGCCTAGTACATAGCGAGAACTAAGGGGCCTCAATGATAGTTTTGGAAACTCTTTTTCTTAATATCTCCTTCTTCTACAAAATTCTGCCACACAGTTTCCAGCTATCTCAACTTTCTTGAATTTCCTTCTCCATCTGCTAAACTAAATGAGACTGCCAAACTTTTTTGTTTTCTCCTTCCCTGCGCCCAAGGTCTGAATATCGCCTCCAGCCAGAAAGCCAGGGTGACTGTTGCTTATCTTCTTTGCTTCCTTTCTTTCATAGATAACAGTTCAGTGCTGCCTGTTGTTCAATATCTAAAACCAACTTTTTTTCCATGTGTCCACTTTTCTAATTATTTATGGCAAAAGAGTATTTATGGTCCATGTTTCTTATAGCCAGAAACGAATTTCCAATTAATTGACTTTTATATGTTGATACTACATCCAGCCAATTTGCCCAACTTGATTATTTTTAGTTACTTGGATGAGAATATGTGGGTTACCCATATGGATAATCATATCATATATTAGAAATAATGACTTTCATTTTTTTCTTTTCTAATCCTTAAGCCAGTCATTACTTTTTCTTGTCTTTATGGACTGGCTACAACCTCTAATACAAAATTAGTTTATTCAGAGATGGATGCTTATGGATAAAATTACCCGAGAAGTATAAAAATTAGTTTGGTTTTTACCTTGTCTTAATTTTCATTTCTAAATCTACTTAAGTTAAGTGAAATTTAATATATTATCCAACTATTAGCAGGAATAGATAACATTTTTCCTATCTACTTATCCATCTGTGTAGTTATCTAGATGGATATCCATCTGTATAGATATCCATCTATATCCATAGTTATCCATATATGCCTTTATATGGACAAAGGCATATAAAGATGTTTGGAATGGATATTTACCAAGTTTTGTTATTTATTTCTGGGGAGTAAGTGTTGCAATAGATTTTGGAACTAATTTTTACTTTTCCTTTTGTTCCTTTATGCATTATTTTAATTTTTTTAATAGCAAGCTTATATTATTTTATGAAAATAATGGTCTTTAATATAAAAATGTTACATGCTTACTATAAAAAGTCAAATAACGTGAAGGTGTGGATAAAAAATATGGAAATTATCTTCATTCAATACAACCTAATTTCCAGGAGTATCCAAAGTTAAATAATGTATAAACTTCCATTCTTTTTCAGTGTATATACAAACCTTTAAGTATATAAATACATATGTGTGTTTGCACATAAATGCATATATGTACATACAAATGCATGCATATGTAATATATGTTTATAGACATATGTATGTACATACAAATGTGTGCAGATACAATATATATAACTGGAAATATAGCATACATATGTTACTGGAAGTAGATATAATTTTCCCCCAAATGAGATCTTATCAAATATAATAACTTGCAATATGCTTTTCTTGCTTTAACAACATGTTATAGACATCTCTTCCTATCAGTATATAGATATACATTGTAAAATTATAATTTAAAAAATATTTTATATCTACAGTTAAGTAATAGAGAAATATTGATAGAAAAGTGTGCATTTGTCACTTTGGCTACCCCTATCCTCTTCTGCCATCTTTTCCAAAGCAGCACTGTAAACGACTGTTATGCAAACTTTTGTCTTTTTCTGCATAATTAAATTTATTCAATTGCATTTATACATAACTTTATATCCCCATATATAACACCATAATATGTATATTTAAGTATATATACATAGTTTTTCTGACACTTGATTTTATAATAAACCTTAAAAGAAAGACTATAAATTTTTCTATTTTATTATTTCTGTTCTTTTTTGTAGCATGCTATTATTCCTAACATAAATGTTCCATAGTTCATTTAGCTCCTTTTCCCTTTTAGGGGACTTTTAGGTCCTGTGCATGGTACTACACTTGATCTTAGCCAAAAGGCCGAGAAGCGATAGGTCCTGTGCATGGTACCTAGCTTCATGTGTTGGAAAGCAGGGTGCTTGGCATCACTTTGCTGGCCTGAATGTTGTCAACATGAGAGCAGTTGTAGAACTGGACGTGGTGTGGAAGAAGTGTGGACATGGGACTTGTGAAATATTGTGATTTATAAAAAAAATATATTTGGTCCTTTAGATGATCAAAATATATTTCTTACACACATTTGGTCTCATCCACGGTTCCTGGTTTATAGCTCCTGAAATCTTGAATGAATCATCCTGTGATGAAAGCAAAGAGGTCTCTTGTTAATGTTAATAAGGTGACATTTGGGCTGCACCTAAAGACTGAGGTTGGTTGCCAGGGAATAACAGAACATGTGACTAGAGGGTTAGAACTTTCAGTGCCCCCCAGACCCCTGCAGAGGGGAGAGGGGATGGAGATTGAATCTGTTGCCAACAGCCAATGATTTAATCAATTATGCCCACATAATGAAGTCTCCATAAAAAATAAAAAGAAGAGGGTTCAGAGAGCTTCTGGGCTGATGAACACGTGGAGACCTGGGAGGAATGGCACTCTCCCAAAGGGCATGGGAGCTCTGCACCCCTTCCCTTGCCCTATTTATCTCTTCCATCTTGCTGTTTCTGAAGTATACCCTTTTATTTTCATTTTTATTCTTTTTGAAGATTTTATGTATTTATTTGTCAGAGAGAGAGAGAGAGAGAGAGAGAAAGCACACAAGCGGGAGGAGTGGCAAGCAGAAGGAGAAGAAGGCTCCCTGCCAAGCAAGGAGCCTGATGCAGAACTCGCTCCCAGAACCCTAGGATCATGACCCGAGCTGAAGGCAGATGCTCAACTTAGTGAGCCACCCAGGAGCCCCTGAAGTATACTCTTTTAAAATGAACCAGTGATGTAGTAGGCAAAATGTTTCTCTGAGTTCTATGAAATGCTCTAGCAAATTAATTGAACTCAAGAAGGAGGTCGTAGAAACCTCTGATTTGTTACCAGGCAGTCATAAGTACAGGTACATTCTGGACTTGTGACTGATGTCTGAAGTCCAAGGAGGGTGTCGCTGGAACCCTTAACCTATAGCTGGTAGGTCAGAAGCATAGGTGACAACCTGAAATTGTACTTGGCATCTGAAATGGGAGCACCCTTGTAGACTGAGTCCTTAACTTGTGGAATCTGATGCTATCTTTAGGCAGATAGTGTCAGAATTGAGTTGAATTATAAGATACCCAGCTGGTGTCCTGAGAATTGTTTGTTGATGGGAAGTATGGGGAGCTCCTTCTCACTATACATTGCAAGTTGGGTCTTAGAACACTTTTGAAATAACACCGTTTCCTGATTTTCCTGATCATGGTGGAGATAGAAGCTTGCTTGCTTGTTAGCACAATTCTGTAGGGGTGTTCTGGCAGTCATTTCTAGAGACTCAGCATAAAGATTGCTTTTTTAGTCTTTCCAGTGATTTTAAAATGCCTAATTCTCTGTTCTGAATCCTTTTGGTTCAAACTAGCTGGAGTTGTTTCTGTTATCTGTAACTAAACATTAAGTGCAAAGGAATTTAGAAACTGAAATTGAAGGCTTTGTGTGACAGAAGCCATATATTTGGCATTGATTTAGCAATCAAGTGGAAGATAGGACGGACTCTGTTGTTGCATTCTAAAAGGGATGATAAAGTTTGTTATTTGATGATAAAAAGTAATAAAATTATTTCCTGTGGTACAATTTGCTGACCATGACTCTAGCAAACAGGAAAACGGTAGAGGCAATTAATATTAGCAGTACTGATTGCTTCTCCCACCTCTAAACAAAGTTCTCCAAAAAGTCATGTACACAGTCTAAAGCCAGGCAGACTGCAAGTAGACATTGGAGAAAATACAGTCCCTTTCAGGAGGCTCTCTCTGCCTAGATCTACCCCAGGTTTACTGAGGGTGCAGTAATGTGGTTTCTTGAGGTGTTAAGAAGGCTATTTTAACCTAAAGATGGAAGCAGTTAGAGGGAATCTAAAGTAATAGCCACAGCAAGAAAAGTACATAAAAGTAACAACAGCCATAGTGGGAGGCCAAGAGTCTGCCATCACAGAGAATTTTATCACTACTAAGGGCCAATGACTGGGTGATTCTTATTTTCCCCTTTTTCTAAATGGAGCTTTTATTGTATTTATTCTGTTCCAACTGCACCGTGATATATTTATTGGGTGTATTTGGGAGGAAATAGCCTGCCTCTTATTTTAGCCGTTGACAGACCATGAGATTACACATAATCCAGAGATTCTGCAGTCATGCAGTCATACTATATGGAACTGTCTTTGTTGGAAAAGGCTCTATGGGTTGAAAGAAAGCTATGGGAAAGTATTTGAGTAGACAAATGGCCAGACTATGGGAGAAACTACCAGTTATTCTGCAAAATCAGTTTTTCCCTCTTGCTTAGGAAGAGATCTTCAAATACTATTTGGGGACATAGACTCCAATAATAACTACATCCAATAATTACCTTTGAATTTAGGTGTGGCCAAATGGCTGTGGATAAGTTCTGGCCGGTGTCATGTAAGTGAAAGTAATGTAAGCAACAGTCAGTAAATGTTCTTTTTTTTTTTTTTTAAGATTTTACTTATTTATTTGAGAGAGAGAAAGAGAGAGAGATCACAAGTAGGCAGAGAGGCAGGCAGAGAGAGAGGGGGAAGCAGGCTCCCCGCTGAGCAGAGAACCCGATGTGGGGCTCCATCCCAGGACCCTGAGATCATGACCTGAGCTGAAGGCAGAGGCTTTAACCCACTGAGCCACCCAGGTGCCCCCAGTCAGTAAATGTTCTTAAAGGAGGAAATACGCTCTTCTCTCCTTTTTTTTCCTACCTGCTTACTCAAATACACATCAGATGACTGAAGCTGGAGCAGTTCCATTGGACCATGGGTAAAAGGCACATATTGAGGATAGCACAGAAACAAGATAGAAAAATCTCTGATAATTATGGAGTTTTTATGCTAGGCATTTACATGAAGAAGAAATAAATTATTATGTTTAAGCCACTGTTATACTGTCATTTTGGGTTTTTCTGTCAATCACAGATAAAACTAATCCTATGTTAATAAAGGTATTTTCTAAATTTTTAGATTTACAAAAAAGTTTTAAGGAAATAATTATGTATTCATAGAAATGTGTTTGTGTGCATGTTATTAGCATTATTTTTTAGGTTAGATTCCTAGAAATAGAATTCTTGGGCAAGTGATATATGTTATTTTGATTTTGAAAGATACTTCCTAATTGTCCTGCAAGAAGACTTAATCAGCTTACTGTTTCACAAGAATACATGACAAGAATTATTTACTTATATCCTTATAAATAAAGGTTTTCACCAATTTTAAGTTTATTCTAGTTGAATAGATATATTGATATACCTATCCCTGATTATAAGTAATACTGACAATATTTTTCTTCTTCTTTTTTTTTTCTGTTTTATTCTGTCACTTGCCAAACTTTCCATAAAAGGTTTATCTTTTTTTTTTTTGATTTGTAGGAAATCAATTATGGATATTAATTATTTTCAGTTATAGTTTGGCAAATATTTTTTTTCTAGACTGCTGCTTATTGTTTAACTTTATGGTGTCTTTATATATGGTTACTTGGTTACTTTATTTAAATAAGGAGTTAATTGTATTTAGGCAAAAATGCCAGTATTTTCCTTTTGACTTTTGGCTTTTGTGTCTTGCATAGGAGACCTTTTTCAGCCCTAGAGATTATAACATTAGATTTCTATATATCCTTTAACATATTTGTTCAATTGAAAAATTGTTTAGCTCTTGGGGTGCCTGAGTGGCTCAGTCAGTTAAGTGTTTTGGCACAGGTCATGATCTCATGGGTTGTGGGATAGAGCCCTGCATCAAGTTCCGTGCTCAGTGGGGAGTTTGCTTGAAGATTCTCTCCCTCTGCCACTACCCCAACTCCTGCTCGCTCTCTCTGTCTCTCTCACTCTCTACCATAAGTAAATAAATCTTAAAAAATTGTTTAGCTCTTTAATCCATCTGGAATGTATTTGTATAAGGTATAGGGTAAGGGTTAAACATTCCAGTCTTTTAAAAAATATTCAATTTTCCCAATGCCATTTATTTAAAAAAACATCTACACCTTACTGATTTGAAATGCGACTCTTAGTATAGTCAAATTCCTGAATATGCATGGATCTGTTTGTCGGTTTCTCTCTTCTATTTTATTAGTCATCAGTCTATTTCTATGCCAATGTTATCCTTTGTGAACTACTATAATTCTGTGATACATTTAGATATCCAGATGGCCCACATTCTTTATAAAAATGATTTGATATTCTAATTTATATACATTTCCAAATGAACTTTTGAAACAATTTGCATCAACCCAGTTGAAAGGAGATTTAAAAATTATTATAGCTTTCCCATAATTTTTGGAAATTAGTAAGTGTGTTTAAGATATACATTAACTGTAATACTAATATTTGAAAAAATATGTGGTATCTGGCCGCTTGGAAATTATTGTAGAATAAAGATGCTATATGAATGCATGTATTGGTATGTTCATATGAATACCGATGTTATTGATGGGCTAGCAATCTATGAATATAATACCTCAAACTTTTTAATTTGTGATTCCAAAGAAAACTAAGCAAACATCTTTCTCCAAAAACTTAATATAGGTCCATATTTAGACAAAGAATTAATCCAACCCCAATTCTCTTCTTTATATAGTCAGATGTTTTAGTGCATGTTGAATGAGATAAGCAAATACCAATGTTCTCAGTTTCCTTTGATTGACAAGAAACGGGCAGAAACTGGAAGTTCTAGTTTCTTCTAATTCTGTTCAGTGAATGTATTGGTATTATGAAAACTTAGGCTACAAGTACTGTGATTTCATATTATTATGCAGAGAGAAAGACAAGACTGTGACATTGGATTAATGTTGATTTGCATTAATAAGAGTTAAATATAGAACTTTCAGTAAAATCAGCAAGAAATGCAGACCTCCATTATTCTATAGCTACTGTTGCCTCTGTCACAGTCACCTGGCACTGTCTAGCCAGATACAGATTAATAGGTTCTTTATTTCACATTAGTCAGTCCTGGAAGGTGGTTGATCATACTTTCTCAGCTGCTGCTGACAGGCTTCTAATTAGTGCATATCTATTTGCTGACTGGGATCCTCCCCAGAGCCTGAAAGAGATGGTGGGCATTTCCCTCACATTCTCCTTCTGGTTTGCTCCAACAACAATAACAACAACAACACTTGCCAGCTTCACTTAGAAGGAGCTTGTCCACATGTAATGTCCTAAATTTTATGACTTCCACCTGAGGGACAGGCCCCCAAACCTCATAGCTCTTAGAGTCCATAGGGCTTGCACTTCTGGGTCTTCAAATACTATAGCAAACAAAGAATCAGTTTTTCAGATAGGCATGGATCATTCTCCCCAGCTATACACAAGGAGAAGGTAAAAGCTCTCAACAAAGTGAGTATAGAAGAGATGGACTCCAGCATAACAAACATTGTATGTGACAAGCCCATAGCTAACATGATACTCAATGGTGAAAAGATGAAAGCTTTCCCTCTAATATGTCGAACAAGACAAGACTGTCCACTCTCTCCAGCTTTATTCATCATAGAACTGGAAGTCCTGGCCAGAGAAATTAGGTAAGAAAAAGAAATGAAAGGATTCAAATCAGAAAGGAGGAAGTAAAACTGTCACTATTGGCAGATGACGTATTTTATAAAGAAAACCCTAAAGAAGCCATTAGAAAACTGTTAGAACTAATAAATGAATTCAGTAAAATTGCAAGGTAGAAAATTGATGTACAAAAATCAGTCGCATTTTATATATTAATGATGATCTATGGAAAGAGAAATTAAGAAAATAATCCCCACCTACAGTTGCATCAAAAGAATAAAATACCTAAGAATAAATTAACCAACTTGGTAAAAGACATTGGAAACTATAAGACATTGATGAAAGAAATGGAGAAATACACAAATAAATGGAAAGAGAATCTGTGCTCACAGATGGGAAGAATTAATATTGTTTGTTTGTTTGTTTGTTTGTTTTTATATTAGTCACCATATGGTACATCATTAGTTTTTGATGTAGTGTTCCATGATACATTGTTTGCATATAACTCCCAGTGTTCCATGCTATACATACCCTCCTTAATACCCATCACTGAGCTAACCTGTCCCCTCATCCCACTCCCAACACATTCAGTTTGTTTCCCAGCGTCCAGAAGAATTAACACTGTTACAATGTTCATACTACCCAAAGCAATCCACCAATTTAATGCAGTCTCTATCAAAATTCCAATGACATTTTTCACAAAACTAGAACAAACAGTCCTAAAATTAGTATGGAACCACAAAAGGCCCTGAATAGCCAAAGCAATTTTGATAAAGAAGAACAAAGTTAGAGGCATTATGCTCCCTGATCTCAAACTATTTTACAAAGCTATAATAATCAAAATAGTACTGTATTGACAAGACAGACATATAAATCAGTGGAACAGAATGGAGAGTCCAGAAACAAACCCATGTATGTATGGTCAATTAGTTTATGACAAAGGAACCAAGAATATACAATGGGGAAAGAATAGTTTCTTCAGTAAGTGGTGTTGGGAAAACCGGACAGTCACATGCAACAGAATGAAACTGTTCTAATATCGTACACTATGTAAAAAAAAGTAACTCAAAATGGATTAAAGACTTGAATGTAAAACCAGAAACCATAAAACTCCTAGAGGAAAACATAGGTAGTAAGTTCCTTGACATCAGTCTTGGCAATGATTTTTTGAATTTGACTTACAAAGCAAAGGCATCCAAAGCAAAAATAAATAAGTGGCACTATATCAAACTGAAAAGCTTCTGCATGGCAAAGGAAACTATCAACAAAATGAAAAGGCAACCTACTGAATGAGAAAATATTTGTAAATCATGTATCTGATAAGTACCTAATATCCAAAATATATAAAGAACTCATACAAATCAATAGCAAAAAATATTCAATTTAAAAATGGGCGGAGGAAAAAATGTTAAAAAAAATGGGCAGAGAAATAAGTCAACCAGAGAAAGACAATTATCATATGATCTCTCTGATATGAAGAACTTGAGAGGCAGGGTGGGGGATCGTGGGGAGGGCAGAGAAATGAAACAAGATGGGATCAGGAAAGAGACAAACCATAAGAGACTCCTAAACTCACGAAACAAACTGAGGGTGGCTGGGGGTAGGGAGAGGTAGGGATAGGGTGGCTGGGTTATGGACATCGGGGAGGGTATGTGCTATGGTAAGTGCTGTGAAATGTGTAAGTCTGATGATTCACAGACATGTACCCCTGGGGCAAATAATACATTATATGTTAATAAAAGAAAATGGGCAGAGAATCTAAATAGATATTTTTCCAAAGAAGACATACAGATGACCAACAAAAAAACAAAAAGGTGCTCAACATCACTAATCATCAAAGCTATGCAAATCAAAACCACAATGAGATATTACCTCACACTGTTAGGATGTGTATTGTCAACAAAAAAAAAAAAAAAGAGGAACTCACAAATGTTGGCAAGGATGTGGACAAAAGGAAACCCTTGTACACCATTGATGGAATGTAAACTAATGCAGCCACTGTGCAAAATAGTATGAAGTTTGCTCAAAAATTTAAAAATAGATATGATCCAGCAGTTCCACTTCTGGGTACTACCTGAAGGAAATGAAAACACTAACTGGAAAAGATATCTGCATCCCATTTCTTTGCATCATTATTCACAGTCACCAACGTATAAAGACAACCTAAGTGTCTGTCAACAGATAAATGAATCAAGAAAATATAGTATATATACAATGGTATACTTTTCAGCCATGAGAAAGAAGGAAATCCTGTCCTTTCTGACAGCTTGGGTCAATCTGGAGGACATTATGCTAAGTAAAATAAGCCAGACAAAGACAAATAGAGCATGGTATCGCTTTTATGTGGAATCTTTAAAAAAAAAAATCAAACTCATAGAAACAGTGAACAGATTGGTATGAACTTATATAAGATGAATAAGGATTTAATGTATAACATGGTACCTATAGTTGAAAATGCTGTATTGTATAATCTATGCTAAGAAAGTAGAACTTAAGTGTACTCACCAAAAAAAAAAAAGTAACTGTGCGAGATGATGGATGTGTTAATGAACTTGTGGGAAGCCTTTCACAATGTGTACATCCTTCAAATCATCTCATTATGCACTTCAAATATATTGCAATTTTATTTGTCAATTATACCTCAGTAGAGCTGGAAAAAAAATTAGCTAATGAGAGAATTAGATAAAATGAGAGAATTTTAAATACATATTATTAAGTGGAAAAAGCTAATCTGAAAAGGCTACATGCTATATGATTCCAACTATATGACATCCTAGAAAAGGCACAACTGTGGCACAGTAAAAATATCAGTGTTTCCCAAGCATTGGGAGGAAGGAAGTTTGACTAGAGGGAGCCCAGAAAATTTTTAGGGCAATGAAATGACTGCATGACACTGTAAAAGTGAACACATGCCATTATACGTTATGTACATCCAAACTTATAGAAGGTACAATATCAAGAGTACACACCCATATAAGTTATGGACTTTGAGGGACTATGATGTGTCCATGTAGGCTAATCAACTGTTACAAAGAGGAGCAGCTCTGTGCATGTGTGGGGTCAAAAGCTACCTAGGGAATCTCTGTACTTTCCTCCTCTTGATTTTGCTGGGAACCTATATCTGCTCTAAAAATAAGATTTCCTAAGGGGATGGATTTCATTTAATCCCGAAACAGCTCTTAGAGCTAGATATTATTATAACTCCTGTTGTATAGATAAGAAGACACAGAGGCACAGAGAGATTAAGTAATGACCAATATCACACAGTGAGCAGGTGATAGACCTAGGATAGGAAGACAGCATGATTTCAAGGTCTGGGCTTCTAACAGCTACTTTGTGCTGCTTCCCAAAAGGATCCTCCAAAAGAAAAGTTTTGAGAAAGATTCCACATGAACTTATAAAACTGCACACAGGCTGCATTTCTCTTTAGGAATGTGACCATCTCACTATCTCCAGGAAGAATACCATAAAAACTAACCTTAATATTCACTGTGTTATAAGCATATATATGTGTGAATTACAATATCTTATAAATCTTAAAATTGTTTAAAGGTATTAATACTAAATCTTCTTCCTGGAAGTCTATATTTCAAAAGAGCATTTGCTTTTATTTCCTTTTGGGTTTGCCTATGTTAATCTGAGCCTGTAATATTTTTCTAACGTCAATAACATCAACAAACAAAATTGTGTTTTTTCTCTTTTGAACCTGTGACTTTGCATATGCATACCATTAGACCATTTCTACAAAGCTGCAGTATATTATTTCAAAGGGAAGCACACAGGTTTATACTGGTATGTAGGATGTCCGTATACTTTCTTTCTTTTTTTTTTTTAAAGATTTTACTTATTTATTACACAGAGAGATCGCAAGTAGGCAGAGAGACAGGCAGAGAGAGAGAGGGAAGCAGGCTCCCCACCGAGCAGAGAGCCTGATGCAGGGCTCGATCCCAGGACCCAGAGATCATGACCTGAGTCAAAGACAGAGGCTTTAACCCACTGGCCACCCAGGCGCCCTGTCCATATACTTCAATAGCTTCACTTTCATAGCCTAAATGTTTAACATGATTCTTTAAACAAAGCCATTGCACAGAAATTCTTGTTAATAGATACAGTGAAAATACTTGGGCACAGAGTCTGGCTAAGTAACCGCCTTACTTTAATTAGAAAACCTACAGATAACTAGGTTCTTTTATTTCTTGTCATTTACTTTTGTCAGTCTATATGTTTGTTCGTGTTGGTCTACATACTTTATAAATCTTATTTTGGGGCCCATTCTGGCTGGGATCTCCTCTTTTTCTGTTTCTCTCTATCTTTTTTATCCTTATTCTTTATTTTTGGTGGTGAATCCCAATTGCTCCTAAACCTTCCAGAGTGCACCCTGCCTGGATCGTGGGCGAAATATACAGCTATACATCCTCTCATCCACTTCTCATCAAAATGACTAAGAGGAGGAACACCCAATAGAGGAAAAACCCAAACTGCGCCCTCTCCCTCAGAACTATTAGACATGGACATTAACAGTATGTCAGAAAGGGAATTCAGGCTGACAATTATCCAGGCAATGGCTAGGATGGAGAAAATCATTAATGACGATAAAGAATCTCTAAGGGCAGAAATAAGAACCAGTATAGCCAATGTAAAAAGTGCTATCAGTGAGATCCAATCCAATCTAAATAGTCTAACAGCTGGAGGTACAGAGAAAGAGGATAGAATTAGTGATCTAGAGGATAAAATGGTAGAGAAGAAAAGTCAGGAAACTGCTCAGGAATCATGAGAAAAGACTTAGGGAAATAAATGACACCATGAAACGTTCCAACGTCAGAATTATTGGAATCCCAGAGGGGGTAGAGAAAAACAGAAGACTAGAAGATATAGCTGACCAAATTCTGAATGAAAATTTCCCCAATATGGGGAATGGAACAAGTGTTCGTGATCTAGAGGCAGAAAGGACACCTGCCAAGATCAACGAGTCTAGAAAATCAGCGAGACACATCATAGTGAAATTTGCAAATTATAATTTTAGACAAGAGGTCCTGAGGGCAGCTAGGAGGAAGAGATCCCTTACATATGGAGGAAGACCCATTAGAATAATGTCAGACCTGTCTACAGAAAC
>CM053611.1:83342450-83402266 GCA_028646535.1 Procyon lotor
CTGGGTGTGGTGCATGAACAATTAATCTTGTAACACTGAAAAAATAAAATAAACATATTTGGGAAAAACAAAAAAGAAAACCTACAGATAGTTGGTATGGAGTAAAGAGTTATTCTAGGTTTAAAAAATACCTCATTAGTGTGCTCGTCCCATGTAAGTACTCCAGAGACACAGACCAGGCACATGTGTTCTCTTATCAGGATCATGATATCCTTTTCCTAAAGGAAATATTTGTATCACAGTGAAAATTCCCCCTTTCCCTTAGGTACCTATGGGAAGCTTCTAAATACTGCATTTGTTTTGGCTCACGGGCAAATTGTGGGTAATCTGAATCTCTCATCAGTTTCACAATTCTCTGTAGATGGGTTCTGTTTCCTCAGCAAATTTCCTTGATCACAATGGAAATTTGGGCAAAAACGTGTTTATATTTTCCACCAGTAAAATAGTGGTATCTAAAGGGCCCACTCTGTGGTATTTGGGGTACTTTGCTGGTCTTGGACTGTTAGTACTTTAGCCGGAACGTGAGTTAGACTGCAATATTTGGGCTGTTTCAGAGCTCATTCTAGGGCAGCTTGTTCAAATTGCAAACCACAGTGTATTGAATCTCTCACAAATTTCTAACACAAGCTCTCCTGGGACAATATTTTAGCGTCGTTAAATGCCAGCAAACCATCTTCCTTACTCCAGCTAACGATCACCAGGGAATTAGGTTATGTGGTCCATTTCTGTGGCCCTGTACCAGAAATGACCACTGACAGAAAATACTTCATGTTCTGCATGCACAGGAGCTATGCCCTGTAGTCAACTCTCTTCACAAACCATTTTCTTCTTTGCTCTTTTCTGTTCTCCTACTTTACTCTTTTAAATTCCTTTTAAGTTTTTTCCCCCATAATCAACAGTAAACCTTCCTTCAACATTTAAATATTCAATAATAGGCCCTGGGAGGAAATAGCATCACATATATAATATCATATGTATGCACACATATGCATTATATGTAATATCATATATAACATATACATCACATATATGCATATACATCACATATATACATCATACATACACACATATGTATATATGATGTATATGTGTGTGTGTATATATGTATGTGTGTGTGTGTATATATATAAATTTATTTATATACCAGAGTAATAGAGCAATTAAAGAACAGTTTTATTTTTTATTTTTATTCATTCATTCATTCATTCATTTATTTATTTATTTTAAGAACAGTTTTAAACATTATAGGCAAATTGGGAATTTTGGAGAAATCTTGGATTCAAAGTAATGAATAAAACACACACACATACATAACTGTTGAGTACTTTCCATGTACCAGTTACAAATTACATGTTTCTTACAAATATTAAGTATAAGAAATGTCTCACATATCTTAAATAAAATAATTTCAATAATGAAAATCCATTTATAAGCATCCCTTGTGCTAATTAAAAAACTACTAACTCATCAATGAAACATCACTTCCAATCCTTCTCATATCATCATAAGATAAAGATCCTGGAGTGCAACCTTTCTAGCTAAATGTTGAGTCTACTATTCTATTCCCTGTGAACTCCTGAGTAAAGCAATGGATGACACATAATGTCATATCAGTGTCTAGACTGAGGTATTTTAAAATAAATTACTGACTTTATAGCACACCATTGATTTTTCTCCCTAATTCACTGGTCACTGTTTCTTAGCTTTGCTGATAGGCCTGAAAATCAACTATAAATGGTGAGCTGCCTACGGCTGAAGCTTAACATTTTCTTTTTCCTCCTTAAATGAATTTAAGCACTACCCATATGATGATGAATCTCAAAATACCTGTTTCTGGCCCTGACTTTTCCCCTGAGCTCCTTAACCATCTCGTTGACATCTCCCTGTGGGTAGCTATTCTGCAGTTCCAATTCTTCATATTTCTTGATTCCTGCACCCAACTCCCAATAAGGAGGAAAAACTCCTGTTACATTCTGGGTCCTTTCCATCTCAATCAATGGTACCACCTTCTTTCTAGTTTTCCAACTCAAAAACGATGGGGTGAGCCTCGCTTCTTTCCTTCCTCTTAAACTTTGCATCTAATCCGGAAGTTCTAGCCTATTTGACTTCCAAAATATTTCTCTGATTGCTCCACTTCACTCCTTTCTCCCCATCAAGTCCTAATTGAAAGTAACATTTCTCACCTGGACTACTGTAATAGCTTCCCAATTGTTTCCCTTGCTTCCTGCATCTCTACCATCCATTATTCACACAGTAGCCAGTGGTCATTTTAAAACATAGATCATATTGTTCCCTTGCTTAGAACCTTTTAATGGCTTCTTGTTGTTTCTGTATGAAAGTTCAAATGCCTACCATGTCCTCCATGATTTGGCTGCCTACTTCTCTATCCTCTTTTTGTCCTATCTCTTCCTTTACTCCACTCCCCCATTTGCTCATTATACCTTGGCTTCACTGGCCCCCTTTCCAACCCTGAATAACCAAGTCCTTAACCAATTCATAAACCTTGCACTTGCTGTTACCTCTGCCTGCTGTGCTCTTAACTAGCTCCCTATGAGGCTGGTGCTTACTCATTTTTCAAGTCTCAGCTCAAATCCTCAGAAAAGCCTGCCATGGAAACTCAGTTCAAATTACCTTTCTCTAAACTCTCCACTTTCATATTCAATTTCATGAGCCCATTTATTTCCTCTAAACACTCGCTATAATCTTTAATTCTCTTTCCATGTACTCATGAGCTTATTATTGCTCTCCAGAGAACACAAGCTTTGTGAAAGCAAAGACCTCACCTACACTGTTCATGGCTTCATTCCCTCGGCGATCACCATGCCTGATATATACATAGGTGCCCAATTAAGCAATTGCTAAATAAATGAATGAAAACAAGGAAGAGAAGAATTATGGAGACTATGAAATGAAATCATCATGGATAATAAGATGTTAGAAGTCAAAGGGGCTTGAGATTTATCTGATGTACCTTCCTGATGAGATAGATAGACCAGAGGGGTTAATCGGTCTAAAGATGAAGAAATGAGTGGCTAGAATGTGGGTGTCCTGACATCGAGTGCAATGTTTTCCACTAAACAAATGATTCATAAACTTGGTACTTGATCAGATTTTCACTTGCTTGTATTGAAACGAGGAAAATAAGAACATTACATGTGTTTATCTATCTCCAGCTGTCCTTTCTTGCAAAGAACTCTTGTGTCCTTCCTTCCTTTTTGCATCTAATGTCTTTTTTGTATAAAATATTGATGGTAAATGTATATTTTTTTACTGTTCTTTTCTTGACAAAATAAAAATTTCACCTTTTAATTTTGGATAATATTGCTTAATATAAAAGTGTATTTATTCCCCTACTGATTATAGTCCTCGATTTTACAGTTTTTTTCTCACTACAAATAATGGTATCATAAGCTTCTCTATATTTATGTCGGTAACTTAATATTAAAATTTCTCTCTCCATCTCTTCCTATATTTATATTTATATTTTTTCTTACATAATATTTTTCTTACATAGTTACGTAATAGTACTATTATTTCTTTTTCTGGAGCCAATAAGGTCTTATACCTTAGGAGTACCCACTCTGGTGATGATTGATAGGATATGTCCTTAAAGAAGTTTAATATTTTTATTCTTTTTTTTTCTTTTAAAAAAATAAAGTCTGCAAATTACTTTGAATGTCGCTCTTTTAGACAATTTCCTAAAGACAAAACAGATTTAGATTTTTAGAAAACAGTGATTAATCTCCATTTGTCACCTATTTCCATCTGACTACTCTGCTGTCCAGATGTCAAAGCCATTCCATATCATCCTAGTTAGCTCAGTCTTTTCACAGTCCGCTGTAGATTTCCCAGATCAGCCCTGATCAAGTTCACACTGTGTAGTGAACAGAGAGTTCATGGCCACTGTCTGGAAATGGAATTGGCTCCAAATCTAGAGCATAGTGTTTAATGCTGGTTTAAATGTTTAAGCGTTTAATCCTCCTATATGTTGCAAAAAAAAAAAAAGGCAAAAATGCTGAAGTCACCTAAAATAAAGCCACTATGAACTACTATGCCAGTTTTAAAATAGGGTAGTTTTGCTTACTAAAAAAAAAAAAAAAAAATTAAAACTAGTCAAATTCTCACCTGCTAGATTAGTAGGAAGCCGACAGCTGAAGGAACGTGCAGAGTGGGAGGTTCTGACCACACCCCAAGGAGAGGAGTCTATCAATGCCTTTGGTTCTGTTTACAGTCATAGAGATGATACTGATACGCACCAGATTCAGATCCCTGTAGACAAGCATGCATTTTCTCCCAAGCCAATTTCAGCCTAGTATTGTTTATGCCTCTCAGGCTGCTGCTTTTGACTGACAGCTCTTTCAGGCCAATCTCAAAATGCCAGCTGCTTCAAAAGTGGCAGAATTAATTCATGTGCTCATCTGCAAACTTAAAATATTGTGCCCTTTCCTTCACTGGTGTGTCTCATCACAAAGTTTCGGGTAGGTATTCTTTTTCTATTCTTTTTTTTTTTTAATAAAGATTTTTATTTATTTATTTGACAGAGAGAGAGAGCACAAGTAGGCAGAGGCAGGCAGAGAGGGGGAAGCAGGCTCCCCTGCTGAGCAGAGAGCCCGATGTGGGGCTTGATCCCAGGATCCTGAGATCACAACCTGAGCCCTGAGCCGAAGGCAAAGGCTTTAACCCACTGAGCCACCCAGGAGCCCCTCTTTTTCTATTCTTGATGTATAAATGGGATCATACTTTTAGGAAGTAAACACTCGCCATGGGGTAACCTGCTTAACTAGCTGGAGTGGTAATTCTGATTGCCTCTGGGAACCCTGTAATTTCCCCTTCCCACCTGTCCACGGGCTTACACACACACACACACACACACACACACACACACACGCACACACACAGAAAGGGAGTGATTTATTCTCTCAAAGATGGCTTACCATCCTAAAGACAACAAGGTGACTTTGTAGTCATAGAAAGAAAAATAGGGAAAAAAAATCTATAAGATAAATATTCAATGAGGTATCTTGCAACATAACAAAATGGACTAAGATTTTGACAAATAAAAGTGAATATGCACTCCAAAATATCCAAAATTTGTGAAGTCTAATCAGAAATCTGCTTTTGTGCCTTGGTACAGACTGCAGAAGAGAAATAATGATGTTCTTTTTCATAAATTTGAGGCTTATTTGGTTCTCTAAGTTGCATAGCCTCCATATCGAAGGAAGTTTTAAAATGTCTGTTTACGTATTTACTGTGAATAGTTAAGTGATTTGCTTCATAAATGCCAACTCAAGAAAAACAGTCCCTTATACGGTGCATCCTCGGGTTATATAAACAGTCTGTGCTGCATTTGGTGTTGGTTGAATTAAAATATGAGTCTACTGGCAACATTTTGCATACACAGTACATGTCAGGCGAAGATTCAACAAGCTGTACTATGAATCTGTTGCCCCAAATTCCTTAGACAAAAAGGTTCTTCAAATTATTTTTTGTATTTGTTAATTGTTCTATTAACATGGAAATATTTCTGTTTTACTTTCCTCAGAAAGTTTCTATATATATAAGTTCCTCAGAAAGTTCATATACATAATATATATGTAAGTTCATCAAATATATATGTATATTTTTAAACTGTTCTTTATTTTGCCTCATAAAGAAATTGAAGTAGACTTTTTATAACTTGAGTTAGTCTGCATACCAAGGAAAAACAATACATTTATAGGTCTATGTGATAACCTAGGAATTGAAGTTAATATACAAGTTAGTTATTTGTCATAAAAAAAATGACATAAAAATCCTACAGCCAGGTATTTAACTGATTTGGATATAGTTAGCTATTAGATATCATGGGTTTTCTTCTGTTATAAAACTGGGTGCTAAATGTTTGGAATTGGTGTAGACAAAGAATTCATCTTTCTCATTCACTTACTCTTAAAATATATTCGCCACCAAAAATCCCATAGAATGCAAAAATTATCCACCTTCCACTCCAGGTGCTAATTAAAGACGATGAGTTTCACTAAAAAATAAGCTAGATATAATTTTATCTTATCCATAAAGAGCCTAAGACCATAGGATCTTTTAAAAATCAACAGGATGAGAAAATTTTAAATAATAATATTAAACTAGCAACCAATTTCAAACATTAAAAAATGTATACACAGAAAATAGGAGAAACAATTACAGACTAAAGAGCTGTACTCAAATACAAAACAGCAGTAAGTTGAGCATGGCTAATACCAAATTCAATCTGGATTAAAAGGAAATTAACTCTCCCCACCCCCCTCCAACCCTCCATTAAGTAAGTCAAGAGTGATTAAGTAAGTCAAGAAGTGATAAGTCACTCCTTCTGTGCAATTTGGAGAAAGGACTTCGTTTTCTGGGTTTGGGTGATGACTATTGAATTCAAGAAACGTGAAGTCACAGTCTGCTTTCAAAGATGGGGAGTTAAAAATGGCTGGAAGAACCCTAAACTAGTCCTCTACCAGGATCGACAGACCACTTCCCCCTCCGCTCCCGCTAGTCATTCCTTTCCATCTGACTTTATCACTGTGCTGCAGAACAAGCCATGGTTGATTTTATTACCTCTTTGATTTAAATTTAAAACATCACTAAAAATAGCACATTTTAACCAACAGGGTATGTCTTTTTCTTAAATTCACAGATTACCAGATGTTCTTTCAGGACCTCCCCATACTGACCTGGCTTACTTGTAAGTAATTCAAACTCAAATACTCTAACACAAAATGTATTTGTTCTTTGCTGCTCCATCCCTTCTTACTGTCAATCTCACACTTACTAAGGGCCAGACATTGTGTTAGGTTCTTCATATGTTATAACATTTTATCCTTATCCACTATATGTGATAGGGCTACAGCAATTTTAAATTTATAGACTAGGAAAGTAAAGATTAGGAAGATAATAACTTGTCTGCGTTTCCCATCTCAAGACATCATTGTCATCCATTCAGCTGAACAAGCCAGAAACCTAGTACTGTCTCCTTCTCTAGCTCCTCCCTAAGCCTTGCCGACTCACGCAAATGCTTCTGAAATTCATTCTTATTTTTTCATTCCCTGTCACTGCCAAGCTTAAACTTTTCTTTTTGTGCTAACAATTATAATAATCAAATAATCTCCTGTTTGGGTTTCCCATTTCTTGTCTGTTCCACTCTAATCTGTGAGACACCCTGACATTTCCTGCCTGCCTTCTTTCTTTCCTTCTTTTCCTCCTTCTGTGAAGACTCTCTGAATGTGCTACCTTATCATTTCTGCCCAAGTTTAATTATTTGCTCATTATTGCACCAATAGAACCTATGTGTCCCATGGACATAAACCTTACATCACAAGCATGGACAGTAAGTCATTCCTTGCTGCTATTATCAAACTATTAGCATCTTATAGACAAGACTCTGTCTCACTTCCACATTCATTCATTCATTTAATCATTCATTCATAGACCCAACACTTATTCATTGCCCACCATATGCTAAGAATTTATTGTTAAATAATGATGATAATAATAGATATCTTTCACTGATAATGTACTCAACAATCCTATGAGGTAGGTGATGTTACCTTTATTACACCAAAGAAAGTTCAATTAAGAGAGGCAAAGACACTTCTGTCAAGAGAAATATTTTGTTTGTATGCCTGGGACTGTGTAAATATTCAACAAGTATTAGTAGAATTTGTAGAATTTAGTTGAACTTAAAATCAAAGAGCAAACAAGCACTTAAGAGAACCTGTCTCGTCTAAGAGCCGAAGAATAGTAGAGGCAGAATAGCAGTGGTTGAAGAACTTTAGAGTCAGACAGATACGTAAATTGCAATCTCTGCTCTGTCACTAGTAAACTGCATGACCTCAATAAGTTGCTTATTTCTGTAAACTTCAATTTAAAATGTTTAAAATAGAGATACTATTAGTACTACTTCAAAGAGCTGTCACATTGGTTAATATGAAAATATGTGTAAAATGCTTAGTAAGCCACCTAGTACAGAGTAAACCCACAATAAGTATTGACTGGTATTATAGTGACTGCACAATAAGACAATAGGGGCCAATAATAAGCTATTTGATGAGGAATTACAAATTTTCCAGTTAGAATTTTCAATTCTATTATTTTCATTGGATATATTTATTCCTTTCGTTATTGCTGTTATTATTATTTTTGTGGAGAGCCAATAGGATGTATGGGAATGGCTAGTATATATGTAGGACGTCAACTGATGAGGTTCTCTAGCTTTTACTATCATGGTATTCAAAATTATAAAATATGAATCTGAAGGAAAAATAACACAAATGCCTTCAGCCATAATGAAATAGGGCTATTTTAAATAATTTATATTCCATCCGCCCTTCATAGAATTACTATATCAGGAAGGATAAATAAAAATGAATATAATTGTTGAGTTAAGAAACTAGGTTAAATGTCATAGAAAATATTATTTATACCCTAAATTAACCATCTCAGCTGTGGTTGAAATAAAGAGCGAAATGTTTTCAAACAACCCTAAGGGATTGTCCTCTTAAGGGAGAGAAAAGAATTTCAGACATTTCAGAATACAAAGAAGGAATTTCTGGAACTTAGAGAAGACTTTTGGCTAGAAGACCTATTAACCAGCATACTGTAGGCATAAGATATCAACTGGCCCAACATGCAGTTTTTATTGTGATGGTAGGAGCAAAATGACCCATTGTCCAGAAGTGACTGTCCTGTATGATGAGTGGGTGAGCATGTGGCCCTTTTCTGTCTTTCTTCCCATCAGGTATGCTCAACTCTACAGTAGTGGTCGGTTTCCCAATGAGTAAATAATGCCTGCTTCTTGACCCACATTCCACAGGCAGGCCATATTTTAGGAGACAAAAAGTCAAATGTGCCAAAAGGAAATTATAGATGTCCAAGAAGCCGCAAGAGAGTGGGGAGTGTGCGGAGTGGTAGTGGGGACTTTGCCAAAACAGCAGTACAAGCATTACTCAATCTTCTCTTTCAGTAAACATCCTTAGGATGGAAGCATTAGATTTTGGGCCACTCCAGTAACCCCCAAGCAAATATATTGGTCCTTTTGTGGTTTATAGTCTAGGACTTTATTTTGCTGGATCATCTGTGTATTTTTTAATGTTGTATTTCTTTTGGTTAATCTTCCTTCCTCCTGGGAAGCAAAACGTTCTTCAATAACAAACACTGTCTGTGGTAAGTCCCTAAAACTCCAGTGCAACAGATTGCAAAGCCTGCTGTCCATTCTAAATACACTTGCATAAGCTGGTCATGTCTGTATCTCCAACTTTGTATTCCATATGCGTGTTTTTCTTTGGTCACCAGTCACTCTTTTCAAAAGATGTTTCACCATGAATAGCAAATGTGTTCTTTAATAAAATCCATGAAACTGCTTAAGTTAGAGAAGTAACTGATAGCCCAATAATATGAAAAGAATCATTTTTTTCTTGCTGCTTTCATTATGTACAATCTGCATACGTTTTTAAAACTATATTTTAAATTATGAAGTATTTTGAATTCACAGAAAACTGTGGAGAAAAATATAAATATTTGAACATTGTATGTAATCTTGGGAATATCAGTCAGACTTTATTATAGGTATTTTTTGCTTAAGAGCAATTCAATTCATCTATGAGAATGCTGAGCCCAATCAATTAATTAACTGATTCTTGGACTCACTCAAAGGACCAGATGCTCTTGAGGAGAATCTCATGATACCTTCAGGTAAAAGACAAGCTGATCCAGTAGAATAAAAGGGTACAGTGTGAAAAGCAATAGGGAATGAAAGGGACTCTGGCAACAGTAGGATTATACCCCAGTTTGCCCAAGGCCACTTCTGATTTGTGGCTATTGTTCTGGCATAATTATTGATTCTACCCCTGTTATTTTCAAACTATGATGGTTTTGGCAATAAATTGTATGCCCCCCAACTCTGAAAAAATAGAGGGCATATATTATACTAAAGAAGGGAGCTTTATGGGATTCCCGTCAAATGACTGTCGTGTAGGAATGAGGATCTGTGCTTTCTCAAGAAAAGCCAGATTTAGATTTTTAGGCACCATCACCCAATATTTAATGTTAGTTCAACTGTCGTCTTTTTCTCTTTATTTACTTCACAAGAAAAAAAAATTTGTCTGACTCAGAGATTTCTCTATGGGTTACCCATGGACAACTTCTTTTAGCCTAGAACTCCTACAGTTTGGGGATTCAATACCACCATTTTCTCATCTCCTCCAGTTGGAATGTCAGGCTCCACTTAAGATATTGACATGTACACTGTGATGTAGGTTAAACAGGTCCTATTTTCAAACATCCATCATCAATTAAGAAAACTGACCAAGAGACTGGAAGCGGAGTGAGTGCAAACTCAGGCTTTATTAACTAATTTGCTGGCATTTGCATTTAAACCATTTTTCACTGGTAAAGAGATCATTCATTGAGCACCTATGATGCCAGACAGTGATCTAATCATGTTATCTACATTATCAAGCTGTCAGTCATCACAACAATGATTTTAAAAAAATAGAGCCTGAAAAATTTATGTAACTTGACCAAGGTCACATGGCTAATCAATGATTAAATTGAGATTAGTGCATAAACCTCTGTGGTCTCCAAATCCGATGTACTATCTACTGCATTCATATCCTTTTCTGGGCAAAAACTAGCAGCTTCATTACTTAGATTTCATCTTATGCAAATGCATTATCCCAAACCGCACAGTTTCTGTTTAATGAAAGTATCAGAAAAATTAATAAATTCCAAGAGGAAGGCAAGCAAGTGATGGAAAATTACCATGATACCTATTTAGCAATGTCAAGGTAGATTAAGAGTCCTAGAAAACATAGTTTTAATACTAAAAACTTCAGATTATTGTTTACACAACAGGACAGCTATGTGATATTGGTAATTGTCTTTGGTCAGGCTCCTTAGAAGCAGAGTATGAGAGGGGGATTCTTATACAGGTGATTTATTGAGGAACTGTTTTTATGGGAAACCTATAACGATGTGAGAAGAGCCAGATAAGGTAGGCAGTGATGACCATTTAGAAGCCTAGCCTCCTGACATGGTAGGGACTTCTGGAGCCTGGATTGATCACAGAGGCTGTGTTGCTTAGAGGGCTGTTCCATCCCTACCTCATCAATCTATGGTCTTCCAGCCTTCTCCTGGTAAGGAGGCTGCCATCAACCAAAGGAGGGCCTCAGAGAAAGATATAGGTGTGAGCTCTTAACAGCTAATGCCTATATAGCCAGGCAAATAGGGCTTGCAAGAAGCTTGGGGGTAAGTGGGGAAGTAGGAGTGGGGAGATGGAGGTTGCCACTGACAGACAATATCTGCCATAGCTATCATGTGACAGATTTGGATAAATTATTCTCTCTTTATTTATAGTATTTTTATTTTTATTATTTTAAATCAAAGGGACTACTGTTATTTGTTTTTATCTCCAAGATTGTATTTTCTCCTTTAATGGGTAATTTTCAAAGTTTGCAGAGTTCTTGCTATCTTTTACCATCCCCAGTAATCCAAACCCTCCCCTTCCTTCATCCACGTTAGCCCAAGGGAATTGGTAGTACACCACAGCTAAGCAATGGGCAAAATTACTTCACAGAATGTGGTTTTTTCTTTTCAAACAATGTTTATTATTAGACATTATAGTATAGCAGCAATTAGCCACTTAAAGATTGTTGTATTTGGCTATGTCATATTATGCAAGTGAAAAAAATTTTTTTAAGAGATTTATATATTTATTTGAGAGAGAGAGTGCATGTGAACACGGGGAGAGGCAGATGGAAAGAATCTTAAGCGGACTCCCTCCTGAGCTCAGAGCCTGAGGTAGGGCTTGATCTCAGGACCCTGAGACCACCACCTGAGCCGAAATTGTGTTGGATGCTTAACTGACTAAGCCACCCTGACACTCCACAAAGTGAAAAAATTATTAATGTCAAATATAGAGAATATTATTCTTTATTTCTTTTAATAAGAAGTTACTCCTGCAGAAGAAAACATTTTTTAAAAAAATGATCCCACAAAATATTTATGGACACATTGTATAATTGTAACAAAAAATGATACTAATAATAACAGAGAACCTTTACTATGAATAGAGTGCTTTGTTATTTGACATGCATTATCTTAAATTGATAGTACATTACAGTGATGCATGCATGTGTTAGTTCTGTGATCATGAGTTTTTAAATTCAGAAGTCACATCTTATGCATAATTTTTCCTCAATAAATAGCAAAAAAACCCCAGATAGTCAAGAGAGGCTTATATTTTGACAGAATACAAAAAATGAGCCAACCCAGTTTGCTCCATAATATTTGATTTCTTCAGATTGCCACCAACTGCCCTGCTTACAATAAACCTTTGAAATGAAGACCAATGTGACTGGTGGAGATTCAGAAGCCATTGTCAAGATCTAACAGACTATATCTGGTGGCACGGGTGAAACAGATGCTTTCATAAAAAGCGTGAGAAGAGACTCTCAGTGGGAGAGTCGCTTCTTTCATAATCCACCAAGGGTGAGAGAAATTTTTCTGATGCTTTTCTCTTGTAGGATACAGAATTTCTAACTTGGGGCTTGGCTTGCTTAAGTGACCCATGCAGGTTTTTCATTCTCATTAAATATACAGATTCTCAGAGATAGAGTCTTCATTAAAATGTTCTCAAGTGTAAACTTACAAATGAAGGCTACAGTCCAAAGGATTTTCATATCCTGTTTGTCAAAGACTTAAGAACGTATAAATTTGGTATGATGAGGATTTACGATTTCTTGCTAAACAGGCCACTGGAAGTCAAAGACAGTCTCATAGATTCTCAATATTGTGTTTTGAAAGAATTCCTGCAAAGCTGAGGAATGGAGATAAAGATCCACATTGTGACACAAATGCATCCTAACTCTCTCCCCCGGTTAATTAATTCCTACTCTAACACAATCAACAGATCAGAAAGTATCCAAAAAGATATGTTCATTTTTTCTGTAAGATAAATGCTTCCCATCTTTTTCTTAAGGGCACACAGACCGTGTGTGTGTGTGTGTGTGTGTGTGTGTGTGTGTGTGTGTGTGTTAAGTGTTCATTCTTTGTACTGTGCTGAAACTCTAAATATTGGCATACATTCTCCCCTCCCCAACACTGGCTCTCTCAGAATCAATATCATCTGCTTATCCACTATCAGCCCAGAAAATTCTGTGGTGCTCATTTCTATTGTTAACACTATAAAAACAGTAAGTCTGATTTTTCTTTTTAAAATTTTAAAAGTATGATATCAAGTAAGCTTTGCAAGCTAATAGGCTGTCCCTTCAGAGATATTGAAATGTGCACACTCTTATTGAAAAACACTGCTTTCAATTCTCAAAAGAAAAACATTATTCAATAGCAACATCTACCTATTTATTGAAAGTATCTGAATATGACGATTATTTCCTTGTTGAAGAAATCAGAAAATTTGAGACTCAAATATGACACAAGCAAGGTCTTAGAAATTGGCAGTCCATTAGCTGGGATTAATTGATGGGCTTTCTGAGAGAAGCCAAGATGGTAAACACAATTCCTGGTTTGTCTGCCATTGTCTTGCAAAAAAGGCTATGTACCCTATAGTAAAGAGCTATAGTTTGGAACTAAACAAATTTTCTTTATCTTGCTAACCTACTTAACCGTGTGTGTGTGTGTGTGTGTGTGTGTGCGTGTGTCTGTGTGTGTGTGCGTGTGTGTGTGTGTGCATGCATGTGCGTGTGTGTGCGCTCGTGTGTGTGCGTGCGTGTGCATGTGTGTGCATGTGTGTGTGCGCGTGTGTGTGTGCATGCACATGCATGCTCACACATCGGAATACTCCATAATCTATATTTTTTTGAAAATTAGTGATGATATCTAGAGTGCCTAGTATCATATATAACATGAGTAGGAATTTAGTAGTTGATAACAATTGTAATTATGGTTATTATAATTCTGAGAGCAAAACTGCCAGGCAACAGAGTTCTATAAATATGGCCAGCATTTCTTCATCTATATTTCCTTTAAGCATACTGTACCTTCAGCCCACCACTCCTATCTCCACTATGGCAAGACAATTTCCCACATTTGTTGTCCAGTTTAGATATCAGTGTTCCCCTCTGTGACTCCTTGACTTTGTGTTATTATAACTGTTATTCCTTGTATTGATACTGTCTGTGGGCACATGAGGACATCTTGCTTGAACATTATGAGTGCTGAATATGTGTTTTTGAATTGATACTGCTAAATAATTAGTATGTAAACTATTATCAGGCGGAAGATGTACCAACTGAGAAAATTATTCAGGTCACTCTAGAACTGTTTCTACTTGGTCAGCATCTTCAAAGTTTGGCTTACACCAATTAACTCAGACTATTTGACCTATTTGTCCTCACACAGCCTCACGTAGCGGATCATGAACCAAATTCAATACTGCTCACAATACGTGTGGAAATTTCCATCAAGCCACACGGCTTATTGTCCAGCCTTTAAATATCAGTTGGTCTGAAATTTGGTTTGACCAACAGAATGCAGCAGAAATGATGATAGAGGACTTTTGAGCTTAGGCTCCAAAGGACCTTAGACTTTTGAGCTTAGGCTCCAAAGAACCTTACAACTCCTGTTCTCATTCTTTTGCATCACCATGCTGAGACCACCATGTGAACAATCCTAATCTAGCAACTGGAGAATGAAAGCCCTTCATGGAGCAAGAAAACCCTCTGAAGCCCCATAGACCAACTAGCAAACAGTCAGGAGTAGCCACCAGAAACATAACTATCTTATACCAATCAATTCTAGTTAAGCCTCCAGATGATTGCAGTTGCATGAACAACACCAGGTTAGAACAGCAAAAGAATTGTGCAAGGGAGCCCAGTCTAAATTACTAACCTACAGAATAATGATAAAAATAAGTTAAGCAAGTAAATTTTGGGATGGTTAATTATGTATCAAGAAATGATAAATACTGGGGCACCTGGGTGGCTCAGTGGGTTAAAGCCTCTGCCTTCAACTCAGGTCATGATCTCAGGGTCCTGGGATCGAGCCCCACATCGGGCTCTCTGCTCAGCAGGGGAGCCTGCTTCCCCCTCTCTGCCTGCCTCTGCCTACTTGTGCTCTCTCTCTCTGTCAAATAAGTAAATAAAAATCTTTAAAAAAAAAAAAAAGAAAAGATAGATACCAATAGTTAATAGGTAATACACATGATTTTCCAAAGAGACACAACTTAGTTTGTTTTAAGTCAAATCTGGAAATGTATTATTCCTTTTAAACCCATAGTGTTAGTTAATTGCTGTTTCTCATTTATCCATCATTTGTAGAGCATCTTAAGATTCGGAACTTATTTTATAATCTATTCCTTTGATCCTAACATCCACTCTATGAAGGAGGCAGAGCAGGTGTTATAATCATCCTCATTATCTGGATGAGGAAATTGAACTCAGGGCACCTAATCCACCCAAGGACACACAGTAACAGACCTCAAGGCCAGGATCATTACCCAGCACACTTTATTTTGTGCAATGGTGTCTCATGGCCCCCCTCTGCCTCCGTGCAATAATATATATTTAATGCATCTTGCTTGACCTTGTATCCTCATGGCCTACAGTAGTGCTTAAAACATTATGAATGCTGAATATGTATTTTTGAATGGATGCTGCTAAAGGATCAGTACATAAACTATTACCAGGCTGAAAAGATACCAACAGAGTAAATTATTCAGATCACCCTAGAACTCATTCTAGTGAGATTCTCTTCCATTCCCATGTAGCTTTTCAAATTTGTGAACCTAACTTTTCCTCCTGGCCAGCATCTTCCTATTTTGGCATACACCAATTAGCTCAAGACTATTTGACCCTATCTGTCCTCACACAACTTCATGTATTGGATCATGAACCAAAATCGAGTCCTTCACATGACACCTCTAGAATGCCACATACTACCTCATTATTGCATTCTAACATTGGCAAGATTGCATTAAATCTAGGTTTGCATTTACCAAAAACTTGGTTTTGAATTTTTTTTAAGCCCAGTCTAATTTTCACTTTTCATCAGTCTTTAAATAAAAAAACAAAAAACTTCACAGCCATGTTCATTTTAAGTAACTTTAGCTCTGAAGTTTCTGATTCATTTTCAATCGAATTTTTATTTAGCAATAATTCTTTGATGTTCCATAATCCTTTTGAACCATTTTATAAGCCATGTATACCTTTAACTTTGAATCTGGCCAAGGTAACTCAAAATTCTATTTCACATTTTTTGTATTATGTTCAAAATGTAGTGTATTACTAACCTGGGCATAATGTTGCTTTCTCCAGTGAAGGAATTGCTTTACTGTATCCTTTACAAACTGGTTTTCTCCCCAAAAGAGGAAAATTACCATGCAAATTTTGTTGCTACTTCAGATTACTATATAGTTCAAAATGTGTTTTGGGGTTTGTTTTGGATTCTAATAAAGTAGTCATATAAACTATGATGGTAGAAATCAACATAAATACCAATTCTGGGAAAGATATATTAAGAACAAAATCTTAAGTAAAGCTCATTGGGCAATCAATACAAAATTAAAAAAAAAAACCAAAACTTTATCTCATTTTAAAAGCATGCCCATAGCTTAATATATAAGTGATATATACTCAGAGTTCCATTGATATGCAAAGGACTTTTTCTTTCATCTATCCAAAATTAGCCCAACTAACGTTGACTTTAACATCTACTTGGTGCCTCAAATTGTTCTCCTTAGATACTGTTTAATCCTCCAAATAATTCCCTAACTTGGTTAGTATTTGTTATCCCTAGTATACAGACAACGAAATTTAAACTTAGAAATGCCAATGGTTGAAACTACATTCTACCTAGTATCCTATGATTGGTATGAAAATCTCTTGTGTAAACTTATAGGAGAAGACGAGCTTGCACACTAATATAGTACAAAACATTTTAGCTTTTGAAATGAACAGAACTAGCATCCTCAGTGACACCACCAATCACCTGTCTGACCTCAGGCAAATTATTAAACAGTCAACCTCATTTTCCTCAATAGGAAACTGAAGTTTTCTGGTATAATGACCTAAAATTATTAGACAGTTTTGTTTAATTCTCCTTTCATCTTCTTTCTGATTTATTTTGAATTATTTTAGCTTTCTGATTTATTTTGAATTATTTTATCTTATTATTTTATATTTATTTTGAATTATTATTTATAAATCGAGGTGTTCCTAAATTTAACATCAGAAGACTTAGAACCAGAAGGCTCAGATTTTCATTCTGACTCTACTTATTAAAAATGTAAATAGTAATCACTTAAGATAATCTCTACTTCAAATAATTAAATAAAATAGCATAACAAAAATCACTTTTCAAATTGTAGAGTGATCCATAAATTACATTTGAAAGCAGTCAATACTGATCTAGGAACATGATTCTAACAATAAACAAGAAAACCGACACACGACCACCAAAACAAAAACAACATGTCCTACCAAAAAACAATCTGTCTTAAATCTGTAACTTCTGTCTTTGCTAAGACTATTTGGAACTGATTTAAAAAAATATTTGGCATCTTCATTTAAATTCTGTGCAAGTGACCACTCACATGAGTTTCGATGATGGAGATATTCCTGGTGCTCCCAGGATCACCTTGTGTGAAGCTATCAGAAGAGAGGAACAATTTGCCCATTTAAAAATGATTCCAATCATGCAAGAAAGGTTTGCTGAAATTGGGACATGAATCTAGAATATACCAAAAGTCAAGTTAAATTTTTTAGTAAATGAAGTAAAATAGAATCAATTTTAGTCTCTATTTAGAGGGAAGGAGAGGATGTGAGATCAATTTAAGAGCTATTTTCATCTCTCAGTGTGCAGCCAAGCAGTTTGTGGAGAAATACTAGGTGATATGAGTCCTTCCCAAAGAAATTTCTCAATATAAATATTCCGACTTCAGTGTTTAAGGATGTCAGCTCTATAGGTGATTTTCTCAAGTTTCTTTCCAACTTAACACATTCCTTAACACATTTCAAATAGCTTCTGTTCCCAACATCCCATTGAGATCATTCTCATGGAGATAACTTGTGATCTATCTTCTTGTTGCAAATCCAGTATACATTTTTTAGTCTTATCCTATTTGACCTCTCAATCTCTGACCCTTCGTTCTTGAGAAACTCTCTTCCGGTAACTTCTGTGACCCCATACATTCTAGGTTTTCCTTTTATCTCCAGCAGCTGTTTCTCAATATCCTTTGTGAGCTCTATTTTTGCCCATCCCTTAAAATTTGGTGATCCTTAGGTTCTCTCCTGTGTCCCTTTTCTTCTCACCCCGTACATAATCCCATCTACTCATTTGCCATTCAAATACCATCAAACCTCCAGCTTCAGCTTCAGCCAAGATCTCATTCCTGGGGTCCAAACTTGCATAACCACCTACTGGACATCTCCACTAAGGGTTCCTATAGGGCCTTCAAAACCAGTAAGTCTGAAGTAGACTTTGTCAGCTCTTGCCCTCCCTTGATGCTGCATCTGTTCCTGAGATACTTTCCCACTACATGCACTATCACCACCCATCAACTCTTTTCTCTTGACATTCTCCACTTACACACACCAGCAAGTCCTGCCAAATCCATCCACTAACTAGGGCTACAACCCATCCATTCTCTATCTCATTTCTTTCAGTCACGTAAGTGCTTCCCGTAATCGATTCTACTTGTAACAACCAAATCTGATTATGCCTTTCCCTTCCTCTGTCATTCCTAAAGACATATATACATCCCATGATGACTATTTTTTTTTTTAGAGAGATTGCAAGTAGGCAGAGAGGCAGGCAGAGAGAGAGGGCTCTCTGCTCATCTGCTCCCCGATGAGCAGAGAGCCCAATGCAGGGCTCAATCCCAGGACCCTGAGATCATGACCTGAGCCAAAGGCAGAGGCTTTAACCCACTGAGCCACCGAGGTGCCCCTCCCATGATGAGTATTAATGACTGTTTGCCATAATGGCTCTTGAAGAGTTACATTATTTTCCAGAAAGCTTATTTTTCAGTGTAACAGCTTTATTTTTTACATTTAAACACACTAAATGAATACCCTACGTGGAATAATATTTAGACAGTACAATTGTAAGCAAAGACACATTTACCAATTTACTTGACACAGGATGACAAATCTGATGTGAATGCAATTTTTGGGTGAATCTAAAACATGTTGTTTTGCTTAGGCCAAATCAAAGTGATGAAGAGGTATATGGTTTTTTAGTCTTATGAGCATGCACCATTTTCATGTTAGTCTTGAGCTTATAGCTGGTATGTGTGTGCATATGTATATTTTTTTGTGTGAAAACTTCATTTTTAGTGAAGTTTGAGTGCAAGATAATCATATGCCCCTTCCTACTAGAGTTTCTCCTTCACATTCTCCTCCACCACCCATAAGCAAGTCCTTCTTTAGCAAGTACCATAAATCTTCAGAATATTTTATTATATATTATATGTACAGATTATATTTATTATTGTTGTCATATTATGACTTATAAGAAATACATATTTAGTCATACAGATGACCAAATATATTTCTCATGTATATTTGGTATATTTGTTCACAGTTCTTGGCTCACAGTACCTAAAGCCCTTAGAATTTCCTGTGATATGGTGGAGAGGGAGGTGTGCATCATCTTTTGTTATGTCAGTGAGGTGATTCTTGGAAAACCCTTAGGTAATCTGACGATGGGGGCTGGTTGCCAGGAGAACCAAACTTGTGATTAGAAGATTGGAACTCGGGGCACGTGGGTGGCTCAGTGAGTTAAAACCTCTGCCATCAGCTCAGGTCATGATCTCAGGGTCCTGGGATTGAGCCCCGCATTGGGTTCTCTGCTCAGCGGGGAGCCTGCTTCCACCTCTCTCTCTGCCTGTCTCTCTGCACCATTCATCTCTTCCATCTGGTGTTCCTGAATTATATTCTTTTGTAATAAACCAGTGATCTATTAAGCAAAATGTTTCTCTGAGTTCTGTGAGCCTCTCTAGTAAATTAACAAAAACTAAGGAAGCATTCATGGGAACCTCTGACTTACAGGCAGTTGGTAAGGAGCACAGGTGACAACCTAGGCTTGTGATTGGCATCTGACATGGGGGCAGGGCAGTCTTGTAGGGCTGAATCCTTAACTGTGGGATCTGATGGTATCTCCAAGTAGACAATGTTAGGATTGAGTTAAATTGTGGGACACCCAGTTGGTGTCAGAACACTGCTTATTGGCATAGGGAACACCTCAGCACCACCATATTGGACATTGGAAGCAGAATCTCCATTTATATACTTACAGAAAATTTTCAGTGTTCAAGTGATATATCTCTATCTATATGTAAAAATTATTTATGTATTTTGATTTGGGATGGGACACATAACAACATGTCCCATTAAAGATAATGGAATCCCTCTTTTCATTTAATGGTTTTTCACTTGGTAAGAAAGTTTTTAAAAACAAATGAAACTTGGGGCACCTGGGTGGCTCAGTCGTCAAGCGTCTGCCTTCGGCTCAGGTCATGATCCCAGGGTCCTGGGATCGAGCCCCGCGCCGGGCTCCCTGCTCAGCGGGAAGCCTGCTTCTCCTGCTACCATTCCCTCTGCTTGTGTTCCCTCTCTCGCTGTGTTTCTCTCTGTCAAATAAATAAAAAATCTTTAAAAAACAAACAAACAAAGAAACAAATGAAAGTTAAGTGGGAGTCAGTTGTATTCTCCTTGATTTCAGGATAAACTCTAAATTCCTTAAGGTAGTTTGAAAGATACCTTTGCCTCATCTGACACCAATTCCCATTCCACAGTTTCTCTTCAAGCCACAGGGAACTACAAACCTTGCACAAACTCAGGAACTGCATTCCTTAAAAGTACTGTGGTTGGCAGGACTAAGGCAGCATGATTAAATAAGGTCTCATATATATGATAGAGGATTCAGGGGAGACAATAAAATTATATTAAGTACAAATGCTATAGCAAAGAGGAATTTTAGAAAACATTTTCTTCTAGAACAGATGGAATCAACAAATGGCTATTCTTCTTTTTTAAAAAGATTTTTTATTTATTTGACAGAGAGAGATCACAAGTAAGCATGGAGGCAGGAGGGGGGCGGGCAGAAGGACAGGCTCCCTGCTGAGCAGAGAGCCTGATGCGGGGCTCCATCCTAGGATTCTGAGATCATGACCTGGGCTGAAGGCAGAGACTTAACCCATTGAGCCACCCAGGTGCCCCAACAAATGGCTATTCTTCTGAACCATCTTGTTCAGCCCTTCTTGAAAAATCATGGTGCTATTACGATATAATGAGGCAGAATATTTTACACCTTTTGTTACACTGACTACCTCCATTTAAGGTTTGCAAATCAACTCATTAGTTTCAGCTTTAAGTGGACTACTCCTAAATGTCAACTCTGTAGACCTGTTTCATTCATCCTGTGTTTTGCTGATTACAAAATTCTCCTTAGCTCCCCACATATTTTTTTTAATTTTGCCAATATTAGGGTACTTTAGTCTTGAATGCATTTGAATGAGTGTAGTAGCTAAAGATTTTCTTGAAGGATCTTCTAAGGTGAAAGGCTATTAATCAATAGGGTTTTAATGAGAGCATCTTTAGGGCTGTTTTGTAAAGAATGTATTCTAGGGTACAAGAATGAAAGCAGAGAGGTTAGTGTGGTGGTTATTAGAGTGAACCAAGTGAGAAATTGTAGTAGCTTGCCTCGAGTGGTGGCAAGGAAATGGAGAGAAGTAGGATAAATATGAAGATTTTTAGAATGAGAAATCCTGCCATTTGAGACAACATACAGGAATTAAAGAACACCACGCTAAGGAAAAAAGCCAGACACAGAAATATCTACAGTGCATGAAAATTCTTATATAAGAAATCTATAATAGTCAAACTCACTGAAGCAGAGAGTAGAATTATGGTTGCCAGGAGCTAGGAGAAAAAGGAAATAGGGTGGTATTAGGCAGAGGGTTCAAAGTTTCAGTTATGCAAGATTAGTAAGTCTAACTGTATAGTATAATACCTACAGTTAATAATACATAACGTATACTTCAAATTTGCTAAGGACGTAGGTGTTATTGTAAGTTTTGTTATCACAATAATAATAATGATAATGATAATAAATAGAGCGGGAAGAAACTTTGGAGGTGATGGATATATCCATGCATAGACTATGGTGATGGTTTCACAGATACTTATCTCTGAACTCATCAAGTGGTATAAAGTACGTATAGCTTTTTATGTCAATCATACTTCAATAAAGTAGTTTAAGAAAAAAAGAATGAACAACTGAAATGTGAAAGACTAGAAAAAGAATGGGTTGGTGAGGGAAGTAAGGAATCCAGAGATTTGTTTTGAACATACCAAGTTTAAATTGCGTATTATACATCTATGTGGAGATCTTAAGAAGATGCAAATTTGAAAGTCTAGCGAAGATCCCAAGAGCAAGAGTATAGACAGACAGCCTAGAAGGCTTTCATATTCAAACCAGCATAGGAATTAAACTAGAAATATACCCTTGGTGGATCAAATGCCTAAAGAAAATGGCATATAACAGTACTCTATCCGAGCCTTCCTCCTAGTCAAGTTCCTTATGAAGAACTTGTATCCCACTGCAAATCTTTTATATATTTTTTATATATTTTATATTGTTAATGGGTCTTAGGTAAATAATGTAAGTCATCTGTTACAGGATGTGTGCCCTCCTGCCTTGCCAAATGGGAGGTTAATCTTTTCTGTACTGATTGTGTGGTGACTGCATTCGAGGAGTGGCCTTAAATAGTATGTCAACCTAAACCTATTACCATGCCCAATATCATTTTTGCCAAAACCAAAGGTGTTTAGCATATTTTGACATACAGAAGGATAATTCTAAATAAATCTCATTCTACAGAAAATCCATTTAGTTGTCTCGCAGTATATTGTGCAGCTAATTTAAATTACTAGAACTATTGAAATTCTATTGTCCTCAAAACAAAGTATTCTAGAAAAACCACCTTAGGAGTCTTTAGACTCTAGACATATCCTCTCAGACCATGTATCTCTAGATATTCTAGGGGCCAGAGCTCTTATACAGGATTCTCATCACTATTTCTTAGGGACTTTGTTTTTAAATATTCATATCCAGGCCACATTCCTAGAGATTCAAATTTAGTTAGGTATGTGAGGAGAGTCTTCTGAAAACATTTGCTAAGTGATGCTGCTTAATGGGAAGGAGCTCTGGGGCTTCAAGCATTTGAGGGTCAGATAGATTCCTAGGAGGCTTCTTTACTCTCTGGGGCCCACCTGCTTACCTGCAACCCACCTGTGAAGGTCACCTTCAATTTACATAAGAATCAAGTCTTGTTCGCATTTTATCTAAAGCAGATGGATGTCCTTTAACTAACAGTTGAGAAAAACTACATTTTAGGTACATATGGTCACTTCTGTCTCAAGTTGCTCTTCTAAATCTGACTAAAACTTATTAGTGAATAAATACTCAACATGGATTGATCCATATAAGTGATATTCTTACCAATCAGTGTGAGCCTGTCTTCTTAAACTATCAGAAAGCCAAATTCCTGCACTGTATCATTTTTTATTATTTTTGTTCCCTGTGGAAACAAAGAATGCCTTCAGAGAATGAAAATTTTAAATTCTGAGTCCTCAAGTTTTATGGAGGTTTTTAAAAAAAGATTTACTTATTTATTTGAGAGAGAGCGAGAGCAGAGAGAGGGGCAGAGGGAGAGAGAATCCCAAGCCAACTCTGCGCTGAGCTCAGAACCTGATGTGGGGCTTAAGGCGGGACTGGATTTTATGGCCCTGAGATCATGATCTGAGCTGAAATAGAAAGTCAGATGCTTAACTGACTGAGCTACCCAGGTGCCCCTTTAATAGAGGTTTATAAAAGAGATTGCTTCATCTAATAGTAACTACTATTGTGGATACTGTGTACATGATAAATTTCTCCTCAGAGGAGAAAGCCAGGGAAAATGTATCCAGTATAATTGATATGCTTCATTTTATTTATAAAGAGAATTAATTAATTATTATAAAGACAAATGTTTAAGGGCCTTGATCTTAACTGCCAGGAGCTACTTAGATAAATTTTATGTGTCACCGTAGTAATCATCCCTAACCCAGGCTTTCTGGTTCAAGAATCTTCCCACATCCCTTGATCTTCTCTCCTTAATGTTTGTTTTAATGGTGCCATGGACATGTACCTTTTAAGTTACTTGAAATCCTTTTTTGGAGGTGGGTGATTTATTAATAATAAGATCTCTACTGGATTCAACTATTTTGTAAAATCAATATCCATTTATTTTTAGTTATTGGGAGACCACCTCCAACAAGTCTCCTGCAAAGATTTTCTAAGCTAAACAATCAAAAAAAAGTCTTCTTTTTTCCTGCCTGACAAGAAGCTTTCTTTATAGAAGATTACATTATGGTCAAGGATCATAAATGCTCCTGCTAGCATCTGGAACAGAACCCTATGCTTGTCCTCCCCCTCTTCCTCTTCTTCAGCATCATCGTTACTGATATTTAAGCACTTCCTATGAGCCAGGCACCATGCCTGGAGCTTTGCATACAAGGATTCATCCAAACTTCACAGGGTTGAAGCCAATCCTTCAACTAATAACGTCCCTTTTTATTTTTATGATTTTATTTTAGTAAATTTATTAATTTATTCTAGGGAAGGAACCCAGAACTTAAAAAGATTAAATATCTTACACTTAATCCATGTTTTTAAATAAATGCATGAACTCAAGCAGCCAGATATTCAATTATTAAATTTACTTCTGGCTGAGACTAAGAGAAACGGAAAAGGAAATGCTCCTGCTCTAGATGCAGGACTGAAGTACTACCACTCCCAGGAGCTCCTTGGGACTTTGTCATCTCACTGCAAATTAGAAAAATGACCTTGCTCTTGCCCTTTTGCATGGGACAGACGGGTGAATCTCATATATGACAGGGTTCCCTTTCTTTAACCAGGGCTTCGACCTTTCTTTTTACTTGTGTTATTTGTATTTGAAATCTAAACAAAGGCTTGGACAATGGAAGAACCAACTGACTAAAGGATCAGGCAGGAAGGGTTGACTACTCCAAGACTCCTAGAATCCAAGTGACAAGGGACTCCAAGTGCCATTTGGTTGGCTATCTGACTATACCATGGCTATCAGTCCCCAGAATGGGTCTCTTAGAGCATTTTTTTTTCTTTTTCTGCATCTAGAGAAATAGTCATTGTCTACTTAACATGAAGCATATATTTCACGATAGCCTGGGGGGGATGATAAATGACAGGCCATCTGACTCACATTCTTTGACTATGGGATTCAAAGTTAATTAATAAATGTAAAGATTTATTGATCCAATGAGTCTTCTCAGGCAGCACTGCATAGGACATCAGGAAACCTGGTACGTAGGCCTGTTTATTCTAATGATGTGTGACTTCAGATAAGTCATGTAAATTTTCTCAGCTTCGACTTATTAACTGTAGAAGAGAGTTACGTTAGGTTGACTTCACTGTCTCTCCCAACTCTGAAAATTTATGAAGTTAGCGAACCCTCTGATTTACTGTATCAAGTGCTCTTTAATGAGATAAAGCTTTGCTTTATATAATCTTCTTCAGTCTGGCAGAGAATAGTTCAAAATCAACAGGCAAAAGCAAGAGCTTTTTACAACACAAGGATAAATTTAGGCATGATCTGTTCTCACATGCCTCATCTAGTCATTCAGGAGGATTTTCTTTCATTGTTACTCATTTCCCTAATGGACTTTAGATGTGGGCATCTGATATGTGGAGGTGAGGTCAAAATAATCATTGATGAATTTCCTTTAAAATAAATGCAAAAATTGCTTCCCATTGTATCATACCCTGAATGAGGTCATTTTCCCCAACACACTGCATTTATTTATCTCAGATTTGTAATCATAGACTGCTCTCTGAACTGATAAATATTTAACAGCATATTTCCTTACAGATGTTTAAGGAAAACAAACCTTTCCTTTCACTAATTCTCTGATTCAGTGAATCAGTTCTGTGCTGAGAGGTCTGGCCGTTTCTTGGTCCCGAGCCCATGGAAATTTTTGTCTTAAAAACACTAAAAAAATTAGAGCCTTGATTTATAATGGTTATGACCTACTCCCCAAAGTGATTTTTTCCTGTTTTTCCTGTATTTCCATTTTTACTATTTTCTCTAGTTATTAACCTTTATTTTAATACTTTACTCACAGCCATTTTTAACTTTTTTTGTTTCATGTTTTTTAAGTTTTAGATTTATTTTTCTAAAGCCATTCCTGCCTCCAGTTCTTTCCTTATTCCAAAAATGGCAATAAGCCAGGCCCCACTTTCTTCTAACTTAATTTTTCCAGACTTCTTAATGGCTATGTCAATTTCCTGTCATTGTTCTGCTATAGGATTTCCTTAGTTCCCTCCTAATGCCTTTGGCCGGTGCACGGTTATACTGAAATTGATAAAGGTGGGGAAAAGTCATCAACACAGTCTAGAGAAGAGACCTGATTCATTATGATGTAACTAAGCTGAAAACCACAGTTTAATGGACTATTTTGGTAGCATGACTTGAGACTCATAAGCTATGCTTTTTTACTCCCTGGAAATGGTTGCTTTTAAATGGTATTCCCAAGGTCAGGAAGGAAACATGACATCATTGAGGAGCAGCTGCCCTGAGGTAGAGAAAAGAAACTTCAAGAAGCTCCTGTTTAAAGGTGCATTAATCATGACCATTCAGTTGGCTGCAAGATAAGACAAATAAGGGACAAATTGAGATAAACTCAAAGGAAAAGAACTTGGAGTTTTGTTTTCAGAATCAGAGAATTCTTTTTTTTTTTAATTAAAATATGTTCGACATACAACATTGTGTAAGTTTAAAGTATACAAAATGTTTATTTGATACATTTGTATATTGCATTATGATTATCATTGTAACCTTAGCTAACACTTCCACCACATTACATAATTATCATTCTTTTTTTGTGGTGGGGATAACTAAGATCTAGTTTCTTTTTTTTAAAAAAGATTTTATTTATTTATTTGACAGAGAGGAGAGAGATCACAAGCAGGCACAGAGGCAGGCAGAGAGAGAAGGGGAAGCAGGTTCCCTGCTGAGCAGAGAGCCTGATGTGGGGCTCGATCCCAGGACCCTGAGATCATGACCTAGTCCCAGGACCCTAAGATCATGACCTGGGCATGAGGCTTTAACTCACTGAGCCACCCAGGTGCCCCTAAGATCTAGTTTCTTATGAAGTTTGATGTTTATAATACAATATTATTGTCTGTAATCATTATATTGTGTATTAGATCTCCAGAGCATATTAATCTATTAGTTCTAAGTCTATATCCTTAAACAGCATCTCACTTATTCCTCTAGCCCCCAGTCCCTGGTAACTACTGTCTCACCCTCGGTTTTTATGAGTTTGGCTTTTTTTAGATTCCACATATAAATGATATAGCATTTGTCTTTTGCAGTCTGATTGATCTCGTAGCATAATGTCTTCAAGGTCCATTCATGTTGTCACAAATGGCAGGATTTTCTTCTTTCTTGTGGCTAAATAATATTACCTTGTAAATATATATACTCCATCTTCTTTATCCACTCATTCATTCATGGGCACTTAGGTTGTTTCCATATCTTGGTTATTGTGAATAATGCTGCAATAAACATGAAAGTGCATATATCTCTTTGAGATCCTATTTTCCTTTCCTTTGGTTAGATAACGAGAAGGAATTGCTGGATCATATCTATTTTCAATTTTTTGAGGAACCTTTCTATTGTTTTCCAGCAGCTGAACCAATTTATATTCCCACCAGCAGTGCACTAGGGTTAACTTATTTCCACATCCTCACCAATACCTAGTATCTTTTATCTTCTTAATGACAGTCGTAACAGATGTGAAGTAAGGTGTCACTGTGGTTTTGATTTGCATTTTACCTATGGTTAATGATGTTGAACATCTTGTCACCTACTCAGAAGCAGTGAACTCTTAACCTTTATAAATTTCATCCTAATAAATTTTTTTATTCTATAAAGAATATGAGTGTTATTATTATCTTCTACGAGGTCAATTGAGAGGGCCATTTTCTCCCCTGGTGTCCAGTGTTGAAACATACACATTTAGTTCACATAGTCCATATTTGTCACATCACATGAAGATGTGGACAGAAAAGAACTATTTTTAAACTAGACATTGAGCATGAACATTTGGAAATGCAATATTGTGAAAGAAAATGTATTGTTAAAGAACACACACATAGACTTTAAGACATTCAAAAAATCTAATATTTCCACATATTTGGAAAACTATTAATTATATTAATTGTTAAGAGCGTTATTTAATGGTAAAGCAGATGAAATTTTGGTAGTATCAATCTCATTTGTTATGATAAACTTATGGGGTTTTTTATATGTATTCATTCATTCATTCATTCATTCATTCATTTTGAGAGAGAGAGGGAGAGAGAGCAAGTGAGTGAGGGAAAGGTCAGAAAGAGGGAATTTTCCAAGCAGACTCCCTGCTGAGTGTGGAGTTTGTTACAGGGCTCAAACCTAGGACCCACGAGATGATGATATGAGCCAAAACCAAGAGTTGAATGTTTAATCAAATGAGCCACCCAGGCACCTGTCTTTATTTTTATTTAGAAGTTATGCTGATCAGCATATATCTCCATCAAACTCATGAATATTGTAGGCAATACACACACATACACACACACACACACTGCACTAAGTGAAAGAAGCCAGACAAAAAGGGTCATATACTGTATGATTCCTTTCACATGAAATACCCAGAATAGGCAAATCCATAGAGAAAGAAAATGGATTAGTGGTTGCCAGAGAATGAGAGGAATGGTGAATGATGAGTGATTACATAAGTAAGGGATAATCTTCTAAGATGATGAAAATTTTGAAACTAGAGAGAGATGGTAGTTATACAATGTTATGGATGCATTAAATGCCACTAAATTGTACACTTTAAAATGCTCAATATGTGGTATATGAATTTCTCCTCAGTTAAGAAAAAAATTTTAAAGAAATTCCACCATTCCAGTTCTACTTTTTAAGAGTAATATATCTGTTCAACAAGAGTCCGTAATTACCAAACAAAATATGTAAATCAATCTCAAGAAATGCTTTCAGAATATTTAATCAGATTAACAAACTCTGCTCTAATTTCAACTCAGCCACAAATTAGACATCAGATTTTGGGAAAATCCCCGTTTCTCTAAGTCACATTTTCCTTTTCATGAAATAAATTGAATAAATCAGGTAATTTCTACTATTAAACTTTAAAATTCTGCTTCTTTTATGCCCTCTGTTCACCATTGTATTTTCTGTCCTCAAATAGTTTACGTTGTAGTATAAAAACCAAGCAGGACAATTGTCCTATTTATAGGAATATATAATTTGTAGACGAATTTGTCTGTAGTCATCATGAATAAAAAAAGAGAAGCAGAGAGAATAGAAGTACATATATTTACCAGTGGTTGTTTATATCTGGATGATGAGATTATGGCTTTTTTTGTGTTTATCTTCATTTTCTAGCTCTTCAGTAACATGCATTGTGTTGTTAAAAAAGTAAATTCCAATAAATTTGTGTCTATATTTCAATCTTGAAGTATAACTAAACCTGCAGTTATTAGGAATTACAGTAATCTGAATAACCACTAGTAGATTCAGGAATAATGGTAAAATTCTTTTTAAAAATTAACATAAAAATCCATAAACCTATTCAATTATTTGATCCTAGCGAAATGGTTCAACAAAAGCAAAAAATTGTATTTAGGAAGATGTTCACAACAGTATTATTTATAACATTTCCGAATTAAGTTACCTCAAAATCCAAAAAGAGAGGAGTGATTTAGTAAAAAGTTCTACACATTGGCTTCTCTCTTCCTCTTCAAACACATCAAATGCATTTCTAGGACAGCCTTAGGCCTGAAGCATTTTTCCATTGGCTCTTTGCATAATTAGCTACTTCTCATTCATCAGGATTTAGCTCAAATGGCTGCTCCTCAGAAAGTATGTCTCTTATCAACCAAACTAACTCTTCATCATTCTATTATATCAATCACACTTTTAATTTCTTTTATAGAATTTTTCATTATCTAAGATTATCTTGTTATTTGTTTACTTCTTATTTCCTGTCTTTTTCCACTGGGATGTAACTATGAGAAAAGACGTCTTCTGGATGATCACCCCTGTGTGTTGAGGGACTAAAGTAGTATCTGGCACACACAGTAAGTAATCCATCAATATATGTTTTTAAAAAGAAGAATGAGAAATACCTGCATCTAAGAAAAATAAAAATTTAGTAAGGAATATACAGAAATGAAATAATTATCTTAACTGGATGAGATTCTGATTATTTAAAGGTGTATTTTATGTATTTGCTATAATATTTTTATAAAACCCTAAAAGGGTATCCTCAATGGTAGTTGTTGGGGCCGTGGTTTACTATCATTACACACCCAATTCAAATATGAGGTCCAGTAGCCATATTTACTAATTATCATTCCCTAATTTTTCTCACATGCAAGCAAAGTGTCACATAAGAATAGCACAGGATTTGTAATATTATTGGAGTAATTTTATGTTTATATAAATTTATCAGCTCTATGATCTTTACCTAACTCATTTTCATTTTCATACCTTTTAAGGTCAAGCATCTCTAAAAGTTGTTGCAGGAATTAATGAGACAATATTTGACTCACTCAGCACAGTTCTTAACACATTATAGCTTAGTAAATGATTACTGTTACTACCACTGTTGGCCTTTTGTGTAAACCATCAAATTGGTGTTGAATCCTGTTTTCTCTTCTTGGAGTACAAAAAGCGGAAACGTGAAAAGAGTTTTATTAAGGGGTGCCTGGGTGGCTCAGTGGGTTAAAGCCTCTGCCTTTGGCTCAGGTCATGATCTCATGTTCCTGGGATCGAGCCCTGCATCGGGCTCTCAGCTTCCCCCTCTCTCTCTGCCTGCCTCTCTGCCTACTTGTGATCTGTCTCTCTCTGTCAAATAAATAAATAAAATCTTTTAAAAAAAAGTTTTACTAATATTCCCATTGTTAGTTGATCCCCTCAAGTCATTTTGTTCTACCCCAAGCCTGAGTTTTTCAGATTTATATGAACAAGGGCATCTTATTCTCTGTCATCCAGTATATTAAGTGCAGGGTTTTAACCATGCCTGTATGGTGCAATTCAGATGCAACATGCTACTACACAAGGCCAGACACATCCTTACTGGGAAACAGAGCACCATTGGTCTGATGTTTGGAGCTCTTCTATCTAAATCAAAATTTTAAAACTGGATAGGGACCAAAGCCCTGCCCAGTGAAAATTGGAAGCATAGCCCATTTCCAGACCCAGTCTAAATCTCTTTTTACCATACTACCAGAACTTAATTGTTACCAGATGGCATAAAAATGAAAATCAATCAATCAGTCAGTTCTGCAATCAATAAATCAGTTCTGTAAAAATATCAGTGCCACCAGGTGAATGGCCTAAGTAACGGTGAACATTTTGTTGTAATGTTTGTTCAAAGGCCAATTCTGGCTTGGCATGGGGATACACTATGTTGAAGTTTTAAAGGAATTAGAAAAAGAAATAAACTTCTTGATTTAATTTCAACATTTTCTGTTGTAATCATTCTGAATTTTCAGAGATTAGAATGGTTCTATTCTGGACTCTATTAAAATGCCTAACAAGTCAGCTTCCATATGTTGTGATGGGGTATGACCATCCCCATTTATGGGATTGCTTCTTTCCTTTCTTCATCAGTCTACAGAGAGTTCTTTTGAAAAAAATAACCTCAAACTCAGCTTCTGAGTTGGTGGTCACACTTAAAGCAGAATATCCAGGGGATTTCATATGCCTTAGCTGTTCTCTGGGGCAATACAAGTCGATTATGAAGAGCAAACACATAGGAAACATTAAAACAAACCTAATAGCATACAGTTAGCAAAGAAGACAACTTATCCCTCAACCAAAGTACTCTGATTCTTCTCATTGAAAATTTTGCTGGTATATCTCTCATTTTATTTGCATTTATTTGAATGTACAGAATCTTCCCAAAGGAAAGCTCTCTGGGCATATCCATGGTAGTGATAACACTGACCCTCTGTATGTGTGACTTCAAAGCACTCAGCTAGCAAATTGAAGATTGAGTCAAAATTCCATAATTATTTTCTTCTCTAATTGAAGCCAAAATCAGGTTATCTCCAGTTGCTACTAAATCAATTTAGTAAATATATTCTTGGCCTCATGTTGATACTCCCAGAGAACAGTCCCTTGTTGGACCACAAATTCTTGGCTCTCTTGAGAATTTATTTGTTTCTCTTATTCTATATAGGTTATTATAGTTGAATCAGTTTTATTAAGCAAACTATGTTTTCTTCATTTTTTTGTCAGTATCTACTCAAGCATGTACTATTTCATAGATTCTTTTCTTACACATTTGTTCTGATTCAAACTTCTTGAAGCATTAGTCATATTTTTTTCTTTTCTTTTTTTTAAAGACTTTATTTATTTGACAGAGAGAGAGAGATCATAGGCAGAGGGAGGGGGAAAGCAGGTTCCCTGCTGAGCAGAGAGCCCCATGCAGGGCTTGATCCCAGGACCCTGAGATCATGACCTGAGCCGAAAGCAGAGGCTTTAACCCACTGAGCCACCCAGGCGCCCCTGATAAAGCCTTTTAATTCTATGAAAGGAAACACAGGGAGAGAGGAAAAGATCTCATTTAACGTGTTTGTATTTAATCCAGCTTTGCAACACTTCTTGCTAATTCTCAATTCAGCAAGACATATCTTAGAATACGTAGGTACAAAGATTCAGAATTATTTTTATTGTTAAAATCTGAAATCAGTTTTAAAATAAGGCATAATTTAGTTTTTCTACAAACTATGGGGGTATTAAGAAGTTATTTACAACTGATCCCTTGTTTTCCTGACATAGAAGCACAGACTCACAGTTTTCCAAGGATACCTCTTACAAGTAATAATGCATTAAGTTATCCAGCCATTGCTCAACATAAGTTAAGCATTTTTAACCAAGTGAGAACAGCTCTAAGCTTCTAGAACACAATGGTATCTCCACCTTCTGGGAGATTACAGTTCTGGAGGAAGGTGATATATAAACAGAAACATTCCATACAGTCGGAAAGGACTGTATGGTGGAGATAAGTGCAATGAACTATGGGAATATACAGACAGCTAACTCAGTCCTAGCCAATCAAGAATGTCTTTCTGTTGGAAATGACGTATGAGCTGGAACTTTAAGATGAATAGGAGGTAGTCAAGGCACAAGGGACTGAGCGAGTGTGTACATGTTTAGGTATTTATGGAGAAGGAAGTTTTCCGAAACTAAAAATAGTTCAATATGCTTGAGCATAAATTGGCCTGGCGTATGTTTGTTGATTGGATGGGGGTTAGAAATTGCAAGGCTGAGTCAGGAGTTGGGTAATAAAGTTCTTTTTGTTCCATGCTAAGCAATTGGGATGTTACTAAGTGGACAATAGAAATGTGAAAGATCTGAAGCCCTGGGAGGCAGGAGGATGGGGCAGAAGTGGACAACACTGCCAGATATGAGTTTTAGAAAGATCATTTTCCAGCTCCAGAGAAGAGGCTGGATTGCAGGGAGATAAGAGATATGCCACAAAGCTGATAGGTGGTTCACTCCACTAAGGTAGTTTTGAGGTGGCTCCTCTGAGCCCCCGAATCTGTCTCTTGTCTGCTACACATGAGAAGCAGAAATATTTCCAGGCGCTACACCACCCTGAGGAGCACCCTTCGCCTTCCAGCCCTGTTGGGTTGTCCTCTCATACAGGCAAGCTATGGCCACCAACACAAGTAGGCTTAAAGAACCTAACATATTCACCTGTTCAGACTATAACTATTTATTTTTCTGAGGCACCTGAAAAATGAGCAGTAGTTTTCTATCTTTTGGGTTGCTGTATTTTGGAGAACAAAGACACCTTGGTTTTATTTATATTCCAAGGCTCCTAGGAGTTAAAAATAAGGATACATATATAAACACAGCTATGTAAAAAAATAAAAGGGCGGGGAGTACCTTGTGGCTCAGTTAAGAGTTGTGTCCAACTCTTGATTTCAGCTCAGGTCATGATCTCAGGGTTGTGGGATTGAACCCTGCCTCGGGCTCTGTGTTCAGCTGGGAGTCTTCTTGAGATCCTTCCTGCCTCTCCCTCTTCCCTTTCCCCTGCTCTCTCACTCTCTCTGTCTCTCAAATAAATAAATAAATAAATAAATCTTTCAAAACAAAAAAATAAAGGGTGGTACAAAGTGCAAGAGAATATCATTAGGGGTTATACTTCTTGGAAATTAGACTGTCAGCATTAAAAAAAAAAAATTCCAAGTATATGGTTCAAATCAGGATAAATACAATATATAGGCCCCAAACCTTTTCTTTTCATGAAAGAAAAGTATTTTAAGTCCATGAGAAAGAAATATTATTATAAATGCATTACACATCAATGCCTCAAAATATACCGTTGAGGTAGGGATTGTTATTTCCATTTCCATTGAAACTGGGTTTCAGGGCACCTGGGTGGCTTAGTGAATTAATATCTGATTCTTGATTTTTCAGCTCATGACCTTAGTGTTGTGAAATCAAGCCCCATGTTGGGGACTGCATAGGATTCTCTCTCTACTCCTCCCTCTGTGCCTTCCCCACCCTTGCCAGAGAGAAAGAGAGAAAAGGAAGGAAGGAAGGAATGAAGGAAGGAAGGAGAGAGAAAAGAAAGAGAGAGAGAAAGAAAGAAAAAGAAAGAAGAGAGAAAAGAGAGAAAGAAAAAGAAAGAAAGAAGAAAGAAAGAAAGGAAGGAAGGAAGGAAGGAAGGAAGGAAGGAAGGAAGGAAGGAAGGAAGGAAGGAAGGAAGGAAGGAAGGAAGAAAGAAAGAAAGAAAGAAAGAAAGAAAGAAAGAAAGAAAGAAAGAAAGAAAGAAAGAAAGAAAGAAAGAAAGGAAAGAAAGAGAGAGAAAAAAAGAAGGAAACTGGATTTCAGTCAGTTGAAATGTGTTGTCCAGGGTATCTTGAGGTAATACAATTAATGGCAGAGGGCTGGAATCAGTTCATTTTCTCACCACAACTAAATGCTTACTCTGGGCATGACACTGTGCTGAAAATGGAAAGGTAAGGAAGATGCGGACCTCTACCTGTCATCACCACCCCTCCCATGTGAGTAGGATTTTCTCTCTGTTTTGCCCATAGTGGTCAGGGAAGTTCCAACCCCAGAACTGCACAAAGGGCCCCTACATTCCTAGATAGCAAGGGATTCATTCTGCGCTGATTCACTCTGTTGATTCACTCTGTCCTGGGCTCCATAAACCCCCAATATGCTACTATAGGGCTCAGTATGGGGCTGAGTGTCTTCCCCGGTAATCCCCTGAAAGCTACAGCTTCTGAGAAAAAAAAATCATAAAAAATTAAGTTCTGAACTTTTTATTATACTTTTCTTAATCTTGATGTCTTATATGAGATAAAAGTTTACAGTTAAAATTTGCTAGGTGAGTCTTGGTTTGCTTATCCCTGATCTAGGCTTTAGACTCTGAGACAAAATAACAACTTGATTATTTTGCCTATGATCTACTCTCCAAAAGCACACAAGCCCCATCAGGGCTTACTTCAAATACATACTGAATAACATGCAATTTGAATATATGAGTATGGGAAGTATTGCTTTATATTATCCCCGAAGTGAAAGGCATATTATGGCCCCAAAGTGTTCTCAGGAAAGCCACTCATGTGACGATAAAAGATGTAACATCTTTAAAAAATTCATGAATACCATTTAAAAGTGATTGAGATACAGCCATCAATCATAAAACAGGCTAATTTGGGGGCAAAATGGGTTTTGAAAAAAAAGACATATCAATCAAAGAGTGCCAAGATTTGTCTCCAGCCACAACTTAAAGTGGATTTTATAAAATTAACCCACTCAGCAACAATTTAAATAGCATTTTGGATTCAGCAACCTATGAGAGTTTATGTCAGTGACTTTTTTCCAAGAATCTGATATAATAGAGCAATGAAATCAAAAGATAGTTTTCATCTGATGATCCCTTAGGGTTCAGAGTCTATGAAATAAGTACCAAAAACCAAAAACAAAAAACCACCACCTCTCTAGGGTTTGAAACATAGACTGTCTCAGGCTATGAAGCACTAAAGTTAGCAAACCGTATTTTTACATCTTCCTTTGTAGTGAGAACCAAAAATGACACAAAATCTACTCTGTGATAATAATGTATTTCAATTTTTCCATTATTCCCTGAAGATCCAAATATCTGTCATTCTCATACTCTCTGAATCTCTCCATCAAAGTAAAACTAAGAAAAATGTATGTGTCCCACTTTCTACTTTGTAATATTGCTCCCGTCAGTCAGACCTACCCAGGGACCACAGATAAGTTAACAGTCTTCTGAACCAAATTGAGTCCTTCAGATAAAAACCAACTGAAAAAAAAAAATACAAAAAAAATACATAAATTTGTAATAACAAGAATGTCTTTAGAGCGTTTACATGCACTCCTGATGAACCTCATTAGAAGGGTCTGGAGTATGTAAAATTCTGGTCAGAATTAATAAAAGGAGCAATGTTTGCTTATAAAGTTATCTTCAGGCTCAGGACTGGCAGGTGCTCTTATGCCAAATCTATTTGATTGTTTTGATTTAACACAATTGATAGCATCTTAAAAATTACTATAAGTTCCGAGTTTTATTACCACTTAAGTAACGAGGAAAAGCACTTAAATTGTTGAACTGGTTAGAGCTCTGAAGAGTAATATGCCAAATCTAAACTCCCCTTGTAATTAACAAACCAAGTAGAACAGAAGGGCTAAGATATCACATTAATCTAAAATTTTCACATTTTACATTTGTAGCTAAGAGTAATGAAACAGTAAATCAATAAAAATAGAGAAAAATAAGTGAAAACAAAAGCTGGATTTCTGTTTAAGTGCCATAAAATTGACAAACTTTAGGCAGAATTATCAAGGAAAAAAGAGAAAGTCATATATTCCCAATATCAAAAATGAAAAAAGGGACATCCCTTCAGATCCTATAAATATTAAAGATAATAAAGGGATATCATGAACAACTTTATGCTAATGCATTTCACAACGTAAGAGAAACAAGACAAGTTCCTTGAAAGATGTAAACTATCTGAGCTTACTCAGGAAAAATATAGACAACCTGAAGGATCTTATATTTATCAAGGAAAAAGAATTTATATTATACAAGGGAGCACAGGACCTAAATGTAGGAACAAAGGCTATTAAACCGCCAGAAGAAAATATAACAAAAACCTTCGTGACATTTGGTTAGGCAAAAATTTCTTAGATAAGACATAAGAAGCACAAACCAAAAATGAAAAAAAAATGGTGTTTCTCCCAAATTCAATATTTTCTTTTCAAAAGACATTTTTAAAAAAATGAAAAGACAAACCAGAGATTGGGAGAAAAGGGCCAAACATATAGTTGACATGCCATATGACCCAGCAATCTCACTGGTGCATATTTATTTAAGAGAAATGAAAACATAGGGTGACACAAAACTTGTATGCAAATGTTTGTGATATAACTCAAAACAACCCGAATGTTTACTAGCTGGTAAATGGATAAGCCAATCTCTGTATATACATACAATGTAAACTGTTCAGCCATAAAAAGGTATACATTACTGATAAATGCAATGGAATAGATTAATTTTAATAGTATTAGGTTAAGTGAAAGAAGATAGACACAAAAGACATTTACAGCATAATTCCATTTATATGAAGCTTTCAAAAAGGCAAAATTGGCGACGACACTGGTCAATGATTGTGGAAATTGTTTTGGAAAGAAAGGATTGATAGTAGAGGGACAGCAGGCAAGTTTCTGGGTTGATGCTAATGTTCTACATCTTGACAGGTGATCACATAGGTATATGTCTTTGTCAAAACTCATCAAATTATACCTCTGAAATTGTTGGATTTTATTTTATGTAAACTATATCTCAATCAAGGTGACTTTAAGAAGAATAAATGTGCTATCTAAAGGTCCCCAAGATTGTCTAAAATGAAATGTTAGGCTGATAATATTGAAAATTACTTGGAAGGCTCCAAAAAATACTAGAGAAATCCTCATGGAGGAACCATAAAATTAAAATTGTGAGGCAAAGGAAAATTGCACAGGCTAGAAAAGTTATAATTGGAAGATTAAAAAGGTGGGAATTTTGGCAGTAGGACAATTAGAAAATGAGAGGGAAGGAAGAGAAAGACTGAACAATAAAAATGCAAAAAACAAGGAAAGGACAAGAATATGAATATGAGGGATCTCAGCATTATCACATAGTGAGATTCGGAAAGCTGCTTCTAAAGCCATTTTCTTGCGTATTGATTATGCAAGATTCCAGAGGCAGGATATTGATTCCTTGATGTGGACACTTATGCTTTCCTGAAACAGTAAGACACACTTTAGAAGACGTTCCTTTCCACCAGTGTCAGAAGGGGGCAAAGCAGTATGAAACAATGCTTAGTTCTTATTAAAGGTAGGATTAAAGGCAGGAAATGCTCACTGAAGAGCAAGTTTCAAATTCCACCCACCCTTCGTGAAGAATTGGAGGAATGAAATGCTTCACTGAAGAGAAAAAAAAAAGCTCAGAAATGGAAATGTTCAGAAATGTGGTGAAGGAAATGGCAGAATGGAAGATATCAAAGACTCTAAAAAGGAAAACAAGAACATATTTTATAAAACAACTTCAAACGAAGTCTCTATTTCCAAAATAAAAATAATTGGTCTTGAGGATGAGCTCATCAAAAAGATCCTTAACTAGCTTCTGGAAAGAGAAACCTCAAGATGAAGCCGAGAAGTCATGAGGAATGTCTCACACACTGGGCAGCCTGTGAGAGACAATGTAAGCTCAGGGCAGAGGTGAGAGAAGAACCTGGAAATGGCTGGGGTGGGTAAGGCTGTAGGGAAGGAATGTTTGGAGTGGGGGCGAAGGCAGGGACAAACACTATTTAATCTCTTAATGACCACAGTAAAAGATTTTGCAAACTATTTGTCACAAATTATAGGTGGCAGTTTGAAGGAGAGGAGGAGGTGGCAGAGAGCCAAGCAAGTCTAGCTATAAAGAGAAAGCCCATGTAAGTTTCCCTTCTTTACTACGGCACATAAACTTCATGATCTGTCCCGCCCAATGTTCAAGCTCTTCTGTTTCTCCCCACGCTTATGCCTATTATTTGTCCCTTCCCATACGCCATTTTTCCCTTTGCCTTGAATACATTTCCTTCTCTATTGTCACCTTTTTTGGAAAAAATTTTCCAGATGCTTTCTCACTTCGAAATGACTTATTCTGAGTTGCTGTAGCTTGCCCAATAAATATCATAATATAATAAACAACACCACCTCTACTGAGCATGTATTATGTTCTGAAACTGTGATTGTTGCTTTATACATGTTGTGCCCAATCCTCATAAAAACCAATAAAGAAAGTACAATAATCTTTAAAGATAAGCAGTCTGGGGCATAAGGAGCTTTTGTAAAGTGCCTGAGGTCACACACCTGGGGACTGTTAAGATTTGAGCCCAGATCTGTCAGGCTCTAGAGAACATTCTTTTCCACTTCACTCAGCTACCTTTTGCACTAGTCTTACATATTGTGGTTTTTCTTTACATGTCTATATCTCTTTCCAGTCTATGAGTTCTTCCAGGCTGGAATAGGACTGCTCATTTTTGTCTCTCCAACACCAAGTGCAATGCCTACTCAGTGTTTAATAAATGTTTGATAATGTACAAATGGAAGAATGAATGAATAACAGAATTTCCATGGTGAGCATAAATACAAAGCAGTGGATGTCAGTCATATAATTTAAATATGTAATAGCATCAAGCTCTAAAAATCTAATTTAGTGTTTAACTCTTTTTTAAAAACTAATTTCAAAATAGAAAGTCTGTTATTTATCAAAACTCAAGACAATGTAAACCACTTTTTATAAACATATTCTGCCAGTCTGACTTTTTTGGCTGAGATTTTGGCAGAAAATTTCTCCTGCCATGTCTGTGCTTATGTTTGAACTTTACTGTAAATGTGTCATTGATTCTGAAGAGGATTGCTTGGCACATTGATGTGATATTTCTACTTCTATGAAAATTCCAATCACGTACACAGCTCTAAATGACAGGAAAAAAAAAAAAGAAGTGAATCACTGGGGCAATGAATCAGCAATTTGGGAAAATATATCAACATGATTCATCCAGGCAAACTAGCACAATTCTTCTATATGGATAGAGGCGAGGCTTTTTCAAATGAGCAGCAAACAGCATGTGGTAGGTTGTTTATTATTGTTTCGTAATTGTTATATTGCAATAATCACCTCCCCTTTCCCTCTTTTCCCCTCTTTCGAACCACTGCAGTCCTCTTTATAGTTATTTTATATTTCCCTGACTTTTTACATCAGGCTTAGCCATTAGACTTGCTTTGGCCAGTGACCTGTTGGAAGACACAGATGTTTACCACATCTGAGCAGAACCAGAAGCAGATATTGCTTGTCTCCACCAGCTTTCTTGCTCTTCCCTCACCATTGTGAAAATGGCATGTCCCATAAAGGGGCTGAAATAAGAGGACACATGGGGCTGAGCCAAGCAGAGCCAAGCAGAGTTACAGCAGCTGCAGCTGACCCACAAATGCTGACATATAACTTGAGCAGGGAGTAAGATGCTTTCTCACTTGTTTCTCAATGTTTTTGTGAATCACTGAGATTGGGGGATGTTTGTTACTACAGCAAAGCTAACTAATACATAGAAATTTAATGGAAATGGAAGAGCGATGTTAAGTTGCTTACAAAAGTGGGAGGAAGAGTCCTCTCCCCTCAGTTGCATAAAATTTTACCATTGTGTCCCAAAAGGGGATTGTCTATATCCTAAGTTTCCCAAAAAAAGTCACTCAGCCTTTTCTATCAGGTCTTTTTGCCAGTTCAGGGGGACACTGACTTTCAGCTCCTTTCTTGTTCTCAAATGACAGAGCTCAAAAATCAAAACCTACAAACCTGGTCTTTTACCCCTTGCCAGAAAATACCAATATGTATCAATTTATGCAAGTAAAAAATAGGAGTGGTCACTAGCCCATTAATCCTGCAAACAGCCAAATTCTGAAACCCATCCAGATATAATCTAGGACAACCTGCTCTATCCTGGTTTTTTGTTTGTTTGTTTGTTTGTTTGTTTGTTTGTTTAGATGAGGAAAATGAACCTCAGAGTGATTACTAGGATAACTGTCCAAGATCACTGTTATGGGCTGAATTGTGTCTGTCTGAAACTCATCCGTTGTAGCCTTAACCATCAGTACCCCAGAATGTGATTGTATAGAAGATAGGGCCTTTAAAAAGACGATTATGTTGAAGTGGGGCTATTAGGACAGGCCCTAATCCAATCTGACTCATATCCTTTAAGAAAAGGGAATTTGGATACACAGAGAAATACCATGGAAAGGCCAGATGAGGACACAGCAAGAAAGCAAACATCTGCAAGTCAAGGAGAGAGTCCTGGGAAGAAATCAAAACCAGTGACTAAACCTTGATCTCGGACTTCTATCCTCCAGAACTCTGAGAAAATAAATTTCTGTTGTTTTAGTCATTTGGTCTGTAGTATTTTGTTATGGCAGCCCCTAGTAAATTAACACAATCACAGAGTTAAGTAGCTGAGGTATATTTTAAATTTGACCTACAAAATTCCAAACCTTTGCTCCTTCCATACAAGTAATTACTTGCCTTCTCCTAATCAATATTAATTTATTACTTGTATGTGTCTATAGAGAGGTAGGAGTCCACTAATAATAATAGCTAAATTACCCCTTATTGAGCTCTTCCTATGTGTTATTGTGTGAAGAGCTTTGCATGAAAACAGGCTGGATCGTCCTATAAGAAGCAAGTAATCTGCTAAGTTAGGGAGGTCAACTGTCTTTCCAAGTCCTAATCACCAATCCTGACTCAGTTAAACCCTACTTCCTTTTGGAAAGATTCATACTCTACTCCTCTAATGTAGATACCCATTTGAAGATTTCCTATGGAGTCTTATGTTTACTTCTTTGATGATTCTTATCACATTTTTTAATTGCTTATATTTGTCCCCATACTGGATACTGATTTCTTAAGTATCAGAGACTGTTTTCATTTCTTTATTCACACTACTTTGCATAATATTTGGCACATCACAAGCACTGTTTTTTTTGTTTTCCTCGAATTGAGGCTTTATGGCTGTTTATTACCATTTTTTTAATCAAAGAAAACTGACTTGATAAAAGGTGGTCTAACAGACCTGAAGTGGTTCTTTATTACATCTGTAATCTGAAAGTAAAAAAAAAAATTCTTTTTTTGGAAGGAATGGTCCACCTCAATGTGTACCAAATGGCTTTGAGCCATTTTGAGGAAAAATTTTGCAGAATATAAGACATTATAAGTCAGATAACAATAACCTTATTTTTACAATTTGCTGCCTGTGTAGACTTTCCTTATTCCATTTTATTTTCACTTAAAAATGTACCGTCAGGTGCATTTGGGTGGCTGTCAGTTGAGCCTCTGCCTTCAGCTCAGGTCATGATCTCAGGGTCCTGTAATGAAGCTCCCTCTGTGTCAGGCCCTCTGCTCCGTGGAGGATCTACTTCTCCCTCTCCCTTTGCCCCTCCCCTTCCCCCCACTCATGCTCTCTCTCTCTTTCAAATAAATAAATAAAATCTTTTTTTAAAAAAATGTACGATCAACACTCCTAGTTGGGAAGCAAGGAATCGTAATGGTAAGTTTTTACAAATTTTTTCAAGGGCTAAGGTAGCTTAACATATAGTCATCCTTTGATAAAGATTTCATAAATGAATGATAAGAGGTAAATATCAGATCTTCCTTGCTTCTCCTTAGCTACCATAATCCCCTCCAGCAACCACCTTATTTCTTTACTTCACAGAAAATCTTTTTAAGTAAGTTACTACCATCATTGTCCCCATCTAACCATCTCGAATTTAGTGTTCTTTCCATCCCAGAAAGACCTCCAATCTTGCTATGGCACTAGCACCTCTCATCCAGGTGACCAACAGCTCCATGTTGCCCAATCCAAACCATAACTCTTATCTTTTTCAACTTTCAGTGGCTTTTCACAGAGTTGACCAATCTACCCTTCTTGGAACACCTCTTCTCAAGGGCTTCTCATGTAAGTAGTAAGGTCATAACTCAAACCAACTTGTTTAAACACAAAAGGAATTTATTGGCTCTTTTATCCAAGAAGTTCAAGGAATAATCTTAACTTAAGGCTAAGATCCAGAAGTTCAAACAAAATTATCAGAAATCTGTTTATTTTCCTCTATCTCTCACTTTATATTTCCTCTGTTATCTTGTTTGTTAGGCAGGTTCACCTCACGTGGCAACACAGAGGCTTTAGGCAGTTCTAGACTTATGTCAATCATCCTTTTCTTTACTGGTCTTAATTAGGGGGCAGAAAAACATACTTCAGAAGTCATGGGAAAACTTCAACTGAGCAAATCTGGTGCTGTGTCCAACCTAGAATTGGTGAAGATGGTCAAGTATGTTAGGAGACAATCAGTCCCACTGATTGAGATGCAGGGAAAAATATTCAACCCACAAAAATAGAATGGAATGGAATAGAATAGAATAGAATAGAATAGAATAGAATAGAATAGAATAGAATAGAAAAAATAAAATAAAATAACACATGTTCCATAATTTCTGTAATACCCTCTTTCTCTTATTTTTCTTATGATTCTGCCTATTCTTTCTCAGTCCCCTTTGTTGCCTTCGCTTCCAGTGTCCAAATCTGAACTTTGTGGTAGGTCTTCTTTTCGTCCTCTTTTCCTATCTGTTGACTAAAATTCTTCTAGATCCAAGGTTTAAATTTATTTGTGAAGCTGATAACTCCTCAAATGTATGTCTCCAGAAGCAATCTCTCTCATGCATAGCAAATACAGGCTTCTAACTGCTTACTTGAAATTTCCACATCTATATCTATCTATATCTATATCTATATCATCTATATCTTCCACATCTCAAAATGTTACACTTATTTTTTTCCATAAAACCTATTATTTTCTCCAGTCTTTAACATCTCATTAATGCCACCTGCATCCATCCATCCATCAATTCAATCTAAAAATGTAGGAAACACCCTTGTCTTCTATTTTTCTGTCTTTTCCCATATTGAACTCATCAAGAAATCACACCATGTATAGATCCAAAGTGTGTTCAGACCCATTCATCTAAGCCACCTTAATTTCTCACTTAGACAACAGCAATAGCCTACTAAATTAAACTGTCTTCTTGCTTCTAACTTTTCTCCCTCTATAAGCCTATTTTCTGCTGAGAAGTTTGAGTGAACTTTTTCTCAACTCTTACCTCATCTCAATAAACTTTCCATCTCCTTCGCTATACTAGACTATGCTGGTGTTCTTTCTGTTCTTCTAGTAGGCTAAACCATTTTCTGCTTCAAAAATCTTTTCATGTTCTCTTTCTCCTGACTGGAATATTCTTCCCCTGGCTCTGAACTTTCCAGTTTTTAGCTTAAATAGTTTCTCCTTAGAGGGAACTCCTTTTACCACCTCTAGACTTCTTTTCTTTTCTTTTTTTTTTTAGATTTTATTTATTTATTTGTTTGTTTGTTTGAGGGAGAGATATAGAGAGGGAAAGCACAGAGGGAGCATAAGAGGGAGAAGCAGACTCCCCACTGAACAGAGAGCCCGATGTGGGGCTCAATCCCAAGATCCTGAGATCATGACCTGAGCTGAAGGGAGATGCCCAAACAACTGAGCCACCCAGGCGCCCCTAAACTTATTTTCTTAACTCTCTTAACTCACTGGAAAGAATATAAACTCAATGAGCATATGGACTTTGCCTATTTTGTGTGTCACTAAATTGCCAGACCCTAAGACAGTGTTTAGGCATTCAAAATCTATTTGCATAAAGATCCCCATTTATTTCCTTCATGGAACTGATTATAGTTCTTTTCTTGCTAAGTTTTTTGCTCGTTTGATGACTACCTTATCCTCTAGAATGTAAGCTTCATCAAGGTGTGGTAATCTCACTCAATCTTCAGTGCTTTGTACTTAGCAGGCATTAACTGAATTGATGCTTATTCATGATTGCATCCTGAACTTAAGCAGAGAGCATCCCTAATAAAGCATTCATCTTGACCCTCCCACCTGAAAAGAAGAAATTATACTAATTAGGAAAGGAATACCTGTGTTTTGGCCAATATTTGCCATTTTGAAATAGTGATTGGTCATGTTAATCATACATGAGCATACATGGCTTTGTAACCACATTCTTGCCTTCTTGGTCTCTACACTCCCATAGACACCCTATACATTCCAAAATACCAATCTGTCATTTTCCCTGTATCTTTCACACCTCATTGCCATTTTGCATTTTGTTCTTTCCATTCCTGTAGTGTCATTTCCCTCCTTTCTTTACCTAGTGAATTCCTCTTTATCTTAAGCATGTCCATTCTATAGAAACCATCCCCCAATTTTTTGCTCTTTCTTTCTCTGCTTTCACAATATTTTCACATATTCTTATGATAACACTTATTAAATTGTATTTATGTACACACACATGCATGCATGAATGTGTGTTTGTATCTGTCTGTGTGTGTATCTTGTCTTTTAATTTGTGTTATCTTTCTCACCTATTAAACTCTCAGTTCTCAAATTCTGGGCCCCAGACTCACTCATTTTTTTTTAACATCAATAACTACTGTATCACTGGCATGTAGTTAGTTGGTACTAACAAATGTAGGTGAAAATAGAAAACAGAATTAATGAAGCCGTCAAATTTTATCCAAAATGGTCCAGTGATATTTGTTGTAACTAGCCAATGAAAGAGGCAAAAAATAACATCAATTTATATTTTTATGTCATTTCTAATTTTTCATCCAAACACTTGCACATCAGTTCTTTCATTTTGCCATTATAACATCTATCCTAAGAAATCATTTCCATATTATATTGAGGCAAAGACAGATTAAGTCATTGATCTATGGTCAACAGCTAATAACTGTCATTAAAGAAAAAGACTTTTGTCTCCTGACTCTTAGTATCATACTCTTCTAATTGCACTGAGCATTCATTTTCAATCTTAATTTAAGACAAGATTGTTAGCACTTGTACTGATATTATAGTGATTCTAAAAATGGCAACTGGTTACCAAAGGAAAAATAATGTTTAATTTGAATACTAACCAAAGAAAAAAAATGGTATTTTTTTCTTATTAAATTAGCATTCAAATAATATTGTTGTGGAAGACGTATGGTAAAATAGTATCTCTTTTTTGTTGTTAATAATAAACATTGATTTAAAAATGTCCTCTGGAAGTAATTGACTATATTTTGTAAGAACTTTAAGCTATTTAAACACCTCATAAACCTACTTCTTGGAATATATATAATGATAATAATATGAGACATAGTTTTATGTACAACTTTTATTATAGATAATATAGCATTGTTTATAATCATAGTAAAAATTGAAACAACCTAAGTATACAACAATGTGGAATGACTAAGCAATTTGAGTATGAGGGAATGTTATGATGCCAGTAATTACATTTACAAATCAATTTTAGTAATGGGAAAATCCTTATCTTATAATGTTAATTTTAACACAATATAAAATGTTTTTATAATCTTATACCTTTAGAAATATTCATAGAAATAAAATTTAGAATAGATTACAAATGCAAATAGGTTTTTTTTTGGTGGTGGGACAAAGATGATTTTAGATTATTTATATAAAAGAAAAAGCAAAGTAATAAACAGTTTTAAGCTTTTTCAATACATCATAAGCACTAAAACATCATGGCAGCATAAAGGCACCACCTTTAGCATAGTGACTAAAGCATTTTGTCACCACTGCAGCTGACAAGAAGGCTCAATGATAAAGAAAATTTTAATCCTTATTGTTTAAGAAATTTGATTGTTCATCGAAACATGGTCATTTCTATGGAAGAAAAAAAGGACAGATCATGGAACCAGCTGTAAAAGTCAGGGTTATGACTGAGACACAAAAAGGCACATGGCCATGGAAAAGCAGATAAGAAACAGACTTTGAAACTGTAGAGTAAAACAAGCACCCATCTCCCCAATGACATGAGATAATATTCAGAACAACATTGTCCTGCGAATTATATTGAATCCCATGCCTCTTTTCTTACCACATTCTGCCCATTCTGCCTTCTCCAGTTCTTATTGGTGTCCATATTAAACCTCTGAAATTTTCTAGCTAGTGACCAAGTAATGTGATCTTCGTAACTTCCCAGTGCCCAGAATGGTGGGTGCTTATCACCACATAAGCTCTTGAGGGTTTATGGAATCTAATTGGATAAGCACTCCAATAAGGTTTCAGAGGAGGGGACACTGATGATGACAGCAGATTTTTAGGGAAGGGGATGTGGTAATGGTGCATCAAACAGTTCAAGTTCTGAGAGGCTGGATTTAGGAAGTGTAGATGATTCACGACTATAGTATTTTAGGTACAAAGGGTCGTTTTAGGATGGACTTCAGGAATGAACTAAGGCAAAAGTGATAACCAGCGTATTTAGAAACCTGTGTAGCATGATTACCGACCTACCAGAAGAGAAGCTGGCCAAGCTGTGTTTCTAGAGGGTCGCTGAAGCAGGGTCAGGTGTAAACTCTGAAGCTGCTGGATTAGGCAAGGTTGTTGGGGGGAGTGGGGGAGTTGTCCAAGTGAATGGTGGTCCCCGTGGTGAGGTGGTGGTGAGCATTTAAGGGATACAGGGCAGGGGTAGAGAAAAATTTTTCAACATTTCGAAGTCAATACAGCCATTCAAGTGCACCTCACCTGATGTGTGCCTGGGATAGAAAGGAAGATTTCAAGGAATATTTGGGAAGAACGAATTAAAAAGAACTTAGCAACTGGTTAGAAAACAATTATGTGAAAAACAGAAGTATTAAAGAAGTTTCTAGCATATATTAGGGAGAATATTGTACTTCTTTTTTTTTTTTTTTTTTAAGATTTTACTTATTTATTTGACAGAGAGAGATCACAAGTAGGCAGAGAGGCAGGCGGTGGGGGGGTGGGGGAGAAGCAGGCTCCCTACTGAGCAGAGAGCCCGATGCAGGGCTCGATCCCAGGACCCTGAGATCATGACCTGAGCCGAAGACAGAGGCTTTAACCTACTGTGCCCCGAGAATATTGTTCTTCTTAAAGAGAAGAGGAATGAAGCTAGTTTTGATAGTAAAAATGAGAGGGTTTTAGATATGTTTGAGTTTGAAATGATTTTAGGGCATCTAAGTCAGACTAACCAAAGGAAGAGATATATGATTGGGGGGGGGCGGTGGCTAGCATTTGAACATATTAAAATGGAGAGTAACCTCCACCCAGAGGGGCTAAGTGGGGAATCCTAAAGAGGAAATTCACTGAACTTTTTAAAAAGAGGGAAGAAGAGAGATCTTAGCAGACAACATCAGGGAACACTCAAATTAGGGGCACTGAAAAGTCATTGCCCTCTGTTTTTCTGAAGCTTCCATATTTTCTACGATAGTCATGGCATTCTTTTTATAAATGAGGGGATGTTTGTTTGTTTATTTATTTATTCATTTATTTATTTATTTTTAAAGATTTTATTTATTTATTTGGCAGAGAGGAGAGAGATCACAAGTAGGCAGAGAGGCAGGCAGAGAGAGGAGGAAGCAGGCTCCCCACTGAGCAGAGAGCCCGATGCGGGGCTTATTCCCAGCCAGGACCCTGAGGTCATGACCTGATCTGAAAGCAGAGGCTTTAACCACTGAGCCATCCAGGTGCCCCGAGGGGATGTTTATTTTTAAATCTGATATGATTTTCACCATATATGTTATCTAGAGCAGTATATCTCAAAATGTGATCTAAATCACAGAGCTAGCTAATTCGAATGATTATTATTTTGGTTCCAGGCCTAATGAATCAGGACTTCAGTGGATGGTGCCCAGGAATCTGAATTGTCAACAAATTTCCCAGGGGATTCTTATGCACACTCAAGTTTAAGAGCCAGTGACCCAGAGCATGCGGCCTGCCGCACAGCGCCTAGGTACGCTTCCTTATCTCTCTTGGCTTTGATGCTAATCAGTCTGCATTGCTCCCATCTGGAGCCTGGGGCTTGGTTCAGCTTCACTGAGCACAGAGCTTTCTCGAGCTCCCAGATTCTTTTCAGAATGTCCACTGTGTTCCTGTCTGAGAGAAATTACTCAGTAAACCGTCTTGGTTAATGTGTTCCAGGTAGACTTAGATAAATCAATTAGCCCGTTAAAATCCTTTGCCCTCTTTAAGGGATAGAATTTTGAGTTTTTTTCTTGACCTCTTATCCTTTCTCTTAAATCTCATCTTGGTACAAACTGAATTCTCTATTCTTTGATTTTCTCTATTAGTAATGGCCATAAGAAGTGCAAAAAACAGACCAGGCATACAGAAACATGCATCATTGCAAACAGTGAGATGACCTCGCAGTTGGATCAGGTCTGCCTTTGAAGAAAAAAAATGAACATTCAGTGTTTAATGACTTTATTTACACACATACACACACTGCACATGGCCCTTGTCCAGGACCTATTATCCCCCATCCTAACCTAGAGGGAAAAAAGTGTGAAAGATAATAAGAATCTTTCTTTCTAGCAATTGTGATAAATCATTAAAAGCGTCCTAATTCCTGCTTGGGAAAAAAAGATTTAAATTCAAATTTTTTGAGAAAGTCAATAAAAGGTGTAAAATCATTCTTACTGGCAAAAAGCATTTTAAAATCAGGTTTCCTTTCTTCTCCACTCAAATGTAGATAGTCTCTTGAAGATTAAAACACTTTTTGAAAGTGGATAGTTGGGGACTAAAGGGCAGTATTGAAATCACACATTGAGCTATGCTAGCAAATAGTTGTAAGGGTTATTTTCTCACATCGATGCCCTCTAGCAAGATCAGAGGCAAGGTTAGATATTCCCAAACGGAACCAGTTAGCTGCGGTATCCAGCGTGTGCTACTAATGAAGCTAAGGTCAGGGTTCAGTTCCAAAACAAGCTGCTTAGCGTGACAAGAGTGACAGCCTCCCCAACCTGGCTATGCAAAGCATTAGTCACCTGGGGATTTTTTTTTTTTTTTAATTTTTGTTTGTAGTATAAGTTTCTGAGCCTTATTCCAGACTAACCAAATCAAAATTTCTGGGAGTGGGGCAAGAAAGCTATACTTTTAAAGAAATACCCAGGTAATTCTTTTAACGGTCAGGATTTTGAAATTAAGCCCAGAAGAGCCAACCTGAGCAAGAAGTAACCCAGCGCGACTGCTTGGTGTTTTTCTCAACTTAAAGCTGCAAATTCTCAAACTGTATCAATTGAGAACCCTCAGAATTTCCAGAGAGTTTTTTCTTCTGCACTCATGGATTGGATTTCTCTGGAGAATCCATGAATACATGAAAATTTCAAGTCTAATGACAAAGAGCAGGCCTGGCATCTTAAAAACAGTCCTTCTACATGCTCCTTTTCACGTACAATTCACTGAGCTTTTATTTTATTTTTCAAAAGATTTTATTTATTTGACAGAGAGAGACCACAAGTAAGCAGAGAGGCAGGCAGAGAGAGAGGGGGAAGCAGGCTCCCCGCTGAGCAGAGAGCCCAATGCGGGGCTCGATCCCAGGACCCTGAGATCATGACCTGAGCCGAAGGCAGAGGCTTTAACCCACTGAGCCACCCAGGCGCCCCTTCACTGAGCTTTTAAATGCCAACTGATAAACTCATCTTTCCTCATACAACCTAAGGCACACCTCCCCACCTCACCCCGCCCCGATCCTGTTCTGGGAAATGGGCACTGATTGCAAATTCAATTCTCTGAGATATTCTGCTCTGAGAATAATGACCATTTCCCCTGAACTTCCCCAGATATGCTTCTGGAGAACTGAGAAAGATGTCTTTTCTGGGAACTTGGAAGGTTTTTCATGGCTGGAGTCATTCCAAACACAAAAATTAGTCCCTGGATAAGACCAGACCAAACCAGGGTAGGCTTGAGGGCCATTGTGTGAAACCAAACCAAATGATAAATCCCTGTCTTTGTAGAGAATTGGTAGAGGGGAGAGGTTCTGGGTCACTGTACACAGGAGAGAGCGATAGCAGGTGCATGAAATGAAAATGAAAACTGGTAAATGGCGGAGAAAACAAAACACCAGCAAAATAAATGAATTTTTGCTTTCTGGTCAGCTGTGCTGAGGAAGAATATATAATCTGACTGTATTTGTTATATTTTCAAGTCAAATAGACAACAAAGAGCTCCCAGAATTATACACAAATGCACTAAGGTGAAGAAACCAAATTTATCTTAAGACACAAAATAAAATTCATCTCTTTTTTCCTAGTTTAAGGCAACCTTTTTTTTTTTTTTGGTTCAGTTTTGGAAAAGCTCAATTTTAAAGGTTCCTCCCCTCTTTGGACCTCCTTTCTGTCAGAAATTGGATGTGTAAACACCTCCCCAGCAAAACCTTCAGACCTAACCCAACTGGCTCAGCAAATACTTTCTTAAATTCAAATAACACCCTCCCCCCCCATTTCCACTGTCATCTAGCATGCTAAAAACCAAAGCCAAAGAGATCTGCCTTTGCAAATTTTGGCAACTGTAGTTGACATTTTATCCACCATCCCGTCTGTTACATATTTGGCTATTAAAGAGGGAGAGAGAGTTTTTCTCAATGCCTCCCGTTCTAAATATGCTCTAAAGTTGGAATGGGCGTGGGGGAGAGCTGGAACACGGTATGACACACCGCGAAAGTTGCCAGGCCCCTACATTTCTCAAGAGTCAATACTTTTAATACAATGCCCTTCTCTAGAGGATCTTAACATTACAGGAGTCTCCACTCTGTTATTAGAGCATATGATGCATAAAATCATCTCTTTGCCGAATGCAGCGGGGTCCTTGACCTGTGAGGCTACAAAGAGAGAAGCTTGGTTGGTATCGTTTCAAGACAGCCAGTTTTACAAAAAGGAGGAAACTGTGGGTAGATAAAAGTTCTGCCATTAAATTGGATGTTGCTACAGTGCATTGTGGCTGTATTATGTGTGCCCAAAGGATAAAGAATTCAGGTGTGAAGTGGTGTGGCAAGAGTTGCAAATTAAATAAGCCGTGCTTCGGGGCTTTCTTCTTTAGTGTGCTGCAGTAACATGCCCTTGGCTCCGGGGAAGCGTGTGATTAAGTCCAAACAAAGCACTCATGCCTAGTGTTAAATGTAGCAGAGGAGAGGTTATTAAATATTTCTCGGCAATTCATTACCTGACATATGCCCTTTTTTCACAGCTTTGGTTTCAGGTATGTGGGAAAGTTGAAAATCTTTAATTGCGCCTAATTTGTTGCTGTAGTTTTAATTATCCACCTAAGCATTGTGTTGCAGTCTGTAACCTTTGTGAAGGGGCTTCATTTTGACACCCCCAGAGGAAGAGGTGTTCATTTTTTTTTTTACTTTTGTGCAATAATCTCACCTGATCTTTGATCTGCTTTCTTTGAAATTTAAGAAATCATGAAAACCTGCCAGATGTATAATGGGGTAAGTACAATTGGGAAAGAAAATTCTTCCTACTGCTCCTGCTGTCTTTCCCCGTAATTAGATACAGCCATTTTCCTCATGTCCACCAACCTGGCCCAGCTCCTGGAATTTCTCCCGAGAGAAATTCCTTCCCAGAAAGAAGCTAAAAGAGAGATCAAGGGTAAGCATCCCTTTGCTTCGGGCCCTTTTGGATGTATTCTGCTGGCCACTCTTTTATCATCAATCACCTGAGATCTAATTACTCCTCCAAATCTTGCTGGCTTCCTCTTTTCTAGATCTCTTATTTAACTACTGCTTTCAAGCAATTTCACTTGCTGGCTTCAAGATAGTTCTCTCTTCAAACCCTCTTTACTTTTCTTCATAGCACTTGGTAATATCTAAAATCATATTATTTATTTATTTCTTTAATGGCGACCATTTTTCATTCATATTTTCTCATTAGAAACCTGACGAGAGAACAAAGCTTATTCACTGTTAAATGTCCACAGCTATTCCAGGATCTAACACAGAGTTTGTGCTCAATAAGTACTAGGTGGATAGACGGATGGATGGATGGATGGATGTATGAATGGGAAGCTAACTTTTTCTAGGGTCTTTTCTAGACTGGTTCATATTCCTGACCAACTTCAATAGCATGCTCTTCCTGGAACCCAAACTATATGGCACATTTTAGGCACTTGCCTAAGTCTTTGTATATACAGTGCAGAAAAAAAAAGAGAAAGAATTTCAAGTCTACTAAGAAAGTTCAAGATGAAAGTAATATGAGAATAACATCTGAATGATAGTTAGACAGAAAGGGGCAACAGTCTGACAGCTGATGGGACTGGCTCAGGACCATGAGTTTTGGGAGAGCAGATTAAACATCAGATCTGCTCCTGGTGCCTTTGCCCTAGAGGCAACAGACAAAAAATAAGTCATTGTTTTCCAGATCAAGCTGAATTGATATCTTTCACTCAGGGGTACATCTGGACCAAGCATAAATAAGTGCAAAATAACAACAGTAAGCATTTTAAGTCAAACGTTTTAGCTGGATATAAGCAAATGTAGAGAGATGATGTAAGGCTCTTTCAGCCAGGATAAGATTTCACTTACTCTTCATAAGAAAACTATCAATGAGATAATGCCCACTTTCATAGGAAACAAAAGTTCAGAAAGGCTTATTAACTTGTTCCAGGTCACACAGGGATAGAAATGTGATTCAAACTCAAATAATTGCTCTTTTTTTTTACTATACTAGGAAGGGCAAATGGGTATCATTTTTCCTTTAATTCTCACTGACTGGTAGCCACAGCCCCAAGACCAGTGTTGAGGAGCACTCTGAAGCTACAAAAGGAATGGAAATGGGTGGTGAGCTTGGTTGGCCATATGTGCCATGAGCATGGTAGTAAGGACCAGCAGCACCCATGTTTTAGCCATTTTTGCATATGTTGCTTCATCATAAACTCCAGACAGTGTTTCTAAGTGTTGGTAATTTGGGGGAGAAAGGTACCGTAGGAAGAATGACTAACAGGCTTAATATAGGCAGTAAACCTGATGAGATATTTCTTTCATTTAAATAGGTCAAGTTGTGCCTTATGGGGCAAGTAGCAGGAACCTCTGGCTGGGTATAAAATGAAGTGTTACTTTTAAATTTCCTTCATTTTTATTAATTATAAAGGCGTGCATAGTTGTCACAAGTAAAAAGTTACAAAGACTTACAAAGAGTATAAATAATCTCCCTCCACTCCACCAATGTCCCCCATTCCCGTTTTAACAAACTGGTGCTTTTTTTTCTGCACACACACACAACCAGCATGTGAGCCAAACAAACAAACAAAAAAACCTCTGTAGGCTTTGTTCTTTCTAAGAGCTACCACGTTGCAACCTCAGGGGTACCTAAGGTTTCTGACGGTAATGTCTTACGGATACTCTGCCAGATTTGTCATCTCACATCCTTAATCAGAAGCTGGCTGTGGTACTCCCCTGTCTAATGGATTAAATCTTAAACTCCTAGCCTGATTTTCAGCACTGTGGTGCTTTGGCCTCCGACTACCTTGCCAGCCTTATTCCCCACACAGCCTACGAAGGTTAGCCCCTGTAGATGCCTAACAGAAAGTCTTACACATGATAATGAACATGCGTACAATGGCTGAATGAATGGTTTTTTAAAGAATAATAGGTTGGGGTATGGGAGTTAAAGAGATTCTTATATAAAGACATATAAGATTTGGGCAAATCCTGGAATAAAGATAAAAGACTCTGGACATTATTCTACAGGCAGGGTGTGTAGTAGAAAGCATACAAGATTTAAAATCTGGAAGTCTGGGTTTAAGTCCAGCTCTTGCATTTTTAAATTGAGTGGTTCTAGATAAATAGCTTACTATTAATTAGCTTAAATTTATTCTTTATAAAGTGAGGTAATTGAAGGTTTTAATTTTTGTTTAAATTAGGTGAAGAGGAATTGAGAGAGGGAAGTGGTCTCTAAGTAGTGTCTTAGAAAAATAAATTTGATGGTGAAAGACAATGGGAAACAAAAAGAGTCTCAAGATAGCAAAATCATTTTGGAGATCCTTGCATTGGTCAAACTATGAAGTGATGGAGTTGGGGACCTCAGAAATGACAGTAAGAATAAAATGGAAGGAAGGCGATGCAAGCAACCCTGTGAGTAAGGAATTTATAGGACCTTGCATCCAATTGGAGGAAGAAGAAAGAGAGGAAAGAATCAGGGAGCATTATGATTTTGAGTTTAGGAGATAGGAAATAGCTTGAAGACAAAGACTAATAGGTCCTGTTGGGACATTTATTAATAACCATACATAGTTAAATGGAAGAAGTAGTAAGTGTAAAGTGAGCAGGAAACTTCTGACCTTCTCTGATGCTTTCTATCCACCCCTGGAGAAGGTCTCCAAGCAAAATGACTGAAAGTCAAAGACTTCATCATGGCTTCCCTTCCCACCTACTTGATTTAGAAGACTTATATAAAATAAATGTTCTCCAGATCTTAGACTAGAGATCTAATGGCTAAAGAATTCTTGTAAATAAATCACTCCTGTAAACATATCACCTCTGTAAATATGTATGGTACATATAACTGAGATTTTTTTGATCAAATATGCATCAAGACAAGGGGTTATAATTACAGCATTAATCTCGTTTTCCTGATAGCCTCCCTCTCTAGCATTGTTACTGACCTGCCCTCATAATAACCACCTGCCTTCCAATCAGTTGGGTTTGGTTTTTTGTTTTTTGTTTTGTTTTTTTAAAGATTTTATTTATTCATTTGACAGACACAGAGAGAGAGATCACAAATAGGCAGAGAGGCAGGCAGAGAGAGAGGGGGAAGCAGGCTCCCTGTTGAGCAGATAGCCAGATGTGGGGCTCGATCCCAGGACCCTGAGATCATGACCTGAGCCGAAGGCAGAGGTTTAGCCCACTGAGCCACCCAGACGCCCCAATTGGATTTAAATAGTAAAGGTATTGAATCAAAACCAGGATGCAAATGATAGGAGGGGACTTAGAAATTTGATGTTATTTTGTAGTTTATAAAATCATTGTGAAAGACTCTCTAGAAGTACATCATTCAATATACTATACTAGTTGTATGTGGCTATTGAGCAGTGGACAAAATATGCTATAAAACTAATTGTACCTGTATCTTTTTACTTTTTAAATATGGCTATAAGAAAGTGTAAAATTACATATGTAGTTTATATTTGTGGCTCACATTTCATATCTATTGGATGGTGCAGCTCTAGAAGTCAGGTTGAAGACTAACTATCATGGTACAGGAGCTGCCATGTGCCCAAATTCTCTAAAGTTCTGTCAGCCAAATTATCCCTGCTTCCTATTTTCTTACGTAATTAACTCCCACATCTTAGAGTCTAGGACTACAACAAAAAGAGGGGTACTGATATCATACATACATGACATCAGTATATCATACAAAGAATCATCCCCACTGAATAGAAAGAGAAGGAGTTCTATTGTGATCATGCTGAGTTTGAGGTACATGCTGAGTTTTACATTCAGAGAGAATGTAAAATAAAATTGGAGACGCGGAAGTGAAACTCTGGAAAGAAGGTGGGACCTGAGATGTCAAATTAGGTGAGGGACTTGTCGATGTCTGTGTTTAACTATCAACACCTCCCAAGGCTCAGTGTTCAGTGACATATAAATTCCTTTTCCAAAAATTTTAATTCTTGTATTGCTAACATAGAGTGTTATATTAGTTTCAGGTGTGCAGTACAGTGATCCAACAGTACATTCCATACAATGCCGAGTATTCATCATGGCAAGTACCCTTCTTGATCCCCATCATTATTTAACCCTACCTCCCTCCCCTCTAGTAAGCATCAGAATTATAATAAAGACTCTTGATTTCTCTCTCTCTCTCTTTTTTCCCCTTTGTTCATTTGTTTTGTTTCTTAAATTCCACATATGAATGACTCATGTGGTATTTGACTTTCTCTGACTTATTTTGCTTAGCATTATTCTCTCTAGCTCTTTGCAAATGGCAAGATTTCATTCTTTTTTTATGGCTGAATAATGCGCGCGCGTGCGCACACACACACACACACACACACACACACATGCATCTCACAACTCTGTATTCATTCATCTATTGATGGACACTTGAGCTGCTTCCATAATTTGGCTATTGTAAATGATACTGCAGTAGACATAGGCATGCATGTGTCCCTCTGAATTTGTGTTTTGTATTTTGGAGGTAAATATCCAGTAGTACAATTACTGGATCATAGGGCAGTCCTCTTTTTGAGGAACCTCCATATTGTTTTCCATAGTGGCTGCACCAGCTTGCATTCCTACCAACAGTGCAAGAGGCTTCCTTTTTCTCCATATCCTCACCAACACCTGTTGTTTCTTATGTTTTGGTTTTAACTATTCTGATAGGTGCGAGGTGACATCTCACTGTAGCCTTGATTTGCATTTTCCTGATGATGAGTGATGTATAAATTCATTTTTCAATTACTGAGATTCAGTTTCTCAGTGTTAAAATAGGAATACTAATCCCTATCTCCCAGTAATTAATAATGAGCCCCTATGAAGTACCAGGCACTGTTTAAGTGCTGAAGACACTATGATGAACACAGCTCATCCCTGACCTCCAGAAGCTTTTGATCTAGCCAGGGAGGCAATAGGGAAATGGGTAATAGGAAGCCAGTGTCAGAGTTGTCAGGGTAAGTACTTAGGACTTGCAAATTCTGTCTTGAGGGGTCAAACTTCTTCACCCTGATAATTTATATTCAGCTTTCTTCTTTCTTCTGAGAAGCCTTCACCTTCCTCACCCTAAGTATTCACATTTTACCCACCCCGTACACACCTCTGCTAGCATCTGTGATCTATAGTCATTACCTTTTCTTTCTCTGTTTCTCTCTCTATATATTAGACTGTGAAATCCTCCAAGGAAGAAGCTGCATTTTCTATCTCTAGATCCTTAGAACATTTTGAGTGCCAAATAAAGATTTTTCTTCCTCCCTTCCATTTTCTTCAGTTAGAAGTAAAAGTTAAAGCCCTAAGAGCAGGAAGGGCTGATAGACAGGGTAAGTAATGTGAAATGTTGAAGGTTTAGGAATGTTCTGTGGGAAAATGTTCACTTTAGGAGAAGAGTTCCATGTCATGGAATTTCTCAGAAAGAGGGTGGCAAAGATCACTACCACATGTGCAGAGATATGAAGAATGAGATGGCGACTATTGGATTTGGCAATAGTTTTATTTATTATCTGAATTCAAATCAAAATACTACAGAATAATTTTCCCAATGACTCTTTCTAGCGGGGCAAACTCTATTTCTCTGCCCATGAGTATTATAAAAACCTGAGGAAAGTCTGACATCCTTTTGCCAAATGAGAACAAAACTATTTTGAGGTCTCATAGATGCCTATCGTGAACACATGGCGAACTCTCAGCAGCAAGGGAAATCAGGTGATTCTATCGTTAGCATGAGCTGTGGGCATGACTGAGCCCTGTTAAAAAAAAAAAAAAGCTTCAATTTCTTCTTTTAGTTATTTCTAGCGGAGAGCAGGGCAAAGATTCAAGGGTATGATTCAATGAATCATACATCCTCTCTTCTTTCCCACAGACCTCATTCTGACCCAAGGGTCTTCACCCATCAAACAAAATGCTACGATGGGGAAAGAGGCCTGAGCTTACAGGGCCTGATTCCAAGTGTTGGCTTTACTACTATCTAACCAAGAGCAAGTCAGTTCTGAGGGTCCCTGTTTCTACATCTGCAAAATAGGTCTTCCCAATAAATTACTCCTGGGGATTAAACACTAACTTTCATTTCTTTTTATCCTCATCCCTTACATAGTATTTTACAGAAAGTAGGTATTGAATAAGTATTATTTTTTATTTTTATTTATTTATTTGACAGAGAAGAGAGAGAGAGAGATCACAGGCAGGCAGAGAGGCAGGCAGAGAGAGGGGGAAGCAGGATCTCTGCTGTGCAGAGAGCCCGATGTGGGGCTCGATTCCAGGACCCTGAGATCATGACCTGAGCTGAAAGCAGAGGCTTAACCCACTGAGCCACCCAGGCACCCCCATGTAAGTATTTAGACAGGAGTTTGGACTCTTGGTATTAACGTTCAATATCTGAAGTTCAGGTATTTACTTAAAATTCTTAAATGTTTTTTGACTTCAAATAATAGCTAGATATATCTGTTTAATGCTGCAGCCTCAACAAACCGTGTCCCAAGGGCCAAATCCAGCTCTCTCCTGGTATTGTCAAGTTACACTAGAATGCAGTCGCACCCATCACTTACATATGTTCTATAAGTGCTTTCAAGCTACAAAAGTAGTGTTGAGTAGTTGCAGTGTGACAGTCTAGCTTGCAAAACCTTAATATTCACTATCTGACATTATGGAAAAAGTTTGGCAAGCCCTGATATAGACCATTCTTGACTTTGAATACCTAGAAAGCTTGTTGGACAAGGTCTGGATGGGACCCTGAAGACGGTCCCAAACCCATGGATATTCTTTCTTTCAGAGAATTCCTTTTTTTTTTAATATAGCAAAATTTATTCTTTCATCATTATAAATTATTCCACTGCATTCTTTTCTTTTCTTTTTTTCAAATTAACATATAATGTATTATTTGCCCCAGGACTACAGGTCTGTGAATCATCAGGCTTACACATTTCACAGCACTTACCATAGCACATACCCTTTCCAATGTTCATAACCCAGCCACCCTATCCCTACTCCTCCATCTCAATTTGTTTTATTATAAGAGTCTCTTATGGTTTGTCTCCCTCCTGATCCCATCTTGTTCCTTTTTTACCCTCCCTATCCCCACAACCCCCTGCCCTGCCTCTGAAA
>CM053611.1:83402366-83419406 GCA_028646535.1 Procyon lotor
GTTTCCTGACTTGTTAATTTTAGCCATTCTGACTTGTGTGAGGTGGTATCTCACTGTGGTTTTGATTTGTATTTGGTTTGGTTTTGATTTTGATTTGTATTTCCCCTTTCAGAGAATTCTTGAGTCTGCCTTTTGATAGAATGAGCTGTAGTGGTCAGTAAACGTAACTTTACTTCAGCATGTCCTGTATCCAGAGGGTCTGCATGCTCAAGCAAGCTGCCAGAATGGAACACTGAAAAGTAAAAACCAAACTTAACTCATAAGCACTGGCAATCCAATAATGTCCAAAAAGGAGTCCAAACAACACACGTGGCAAAAGCTATTTTTGCCTGGCTAATTTCTCTTCGCAGTCAAGAGCAAACTCTAGCCTCAGCAACTCTAGGGAGCACTACCAAAGCACACCTGGCATATTTAAACTGTGTACTTTCATGACTGGCTCTCCTCAAGACAACGGGATCCCAAGGGATCATCCTTCTGCTCCCAGCATACATATAGCACTGGGCTTGGCAGAGCATGTAATAAATGTTCCATAAGTACCTTTAAACCAAGCTGAACATAAGAGTTTCAGGTGGGATGAAGGCATCTACCTTGGCCTGAGTTTTTGAACTGATAGCCAATGAATTGAAGTCTTTCCTTCCAAAATTAGGGAACAAATATTAACTTTCCCAGATTTTTTTTCCATGACCTCTCCCTACTTTCTAATCTGATAACAAAACAATAATGAAACCATACAAAAACCAAATATTTGTTGAATACCACCTCTGTTCAAGGCAAATGAAAGCAGATACAATTTTCTTTGGTCTCTTTAAATATCATTCATTTTCCTCCCAGATTCCCTTGAGGTCATTTAAGATCTCCCATTAAGCTGAGGGCATGTAGGTCTGCCATCATTGACATGGCCACATGACTGTATAGGCTCAATAGCTATGAAGAAAAGAAGGCAATCAGGGTCCATATCATTCAGTCTTCACCCAAGGAATCAGAGTAAAACACTAGTTGCCTTAAGTTGTTTAGATGAAACATGCACAAATTAATTATGGGACAACTGGTTCAGATAAAAGCTTCCAATTAATGAATCATTAAGGCTCACACTTTAGGAACATGGAAAAATCATGAGCCATGCAGCATGCCCAGAAGCAATCTTCCAGTTATGTGACTGTGCTTAAATGCAATGCTAATTTCTGATCGGCTGCCATTTGTAATAGCACTGAGATAAATCACGATGAATTTATGAATGTGATTCTGCACCGCCCATTACACGAGCCCTCCCCTGGGAAAGTGAACCATCCTGACAGCAACTCCTAATAAGTAGAAATTAAGTGTTATTGTCCCTTGCCACCAGGAAGGGGGAAAATGTCTGGGGGAGGGGAGTAAGGATGGATAAATTGGTTATGTAAATAGTGAGAGGGAAAAGAGACATGCATCTATTTTAAGCTTTTGTGGCCTGAAGAACCACATTGCCTGTGCTCAAAGCCAGGAGCCCTATCACACAGTAAATAATTCTGAAACCTCACAGCAAGTGCTTGGAGAGGAGGCCTGCTTCCTGAAAGCTGCCTCCTCGGCTAATTTTGGAAAAGCAATGGATCACCCTGTAGTTCAGACAGAATTCCTGTTGTCTACCTCAGGTTTCTGACCAAGACCCTTAGTCAGGGTACATCAGGAGGAAATCAACACAATCCTGTCATTGTTTGTGTTATTTATAGCTTATTGTTTGAAAAAAATTGGAAATAATTTAACTCCTTATGGCAAACTTAATATCTCGTACATGAACTTGGCAGGCACTTTTACTGAAGCAAATTTAAAAAACAAGTTCAACATATTGTACACTGTTCCAGGGAAATGGCAAACCAGAAGCCCCTCCTTTCTAGTATGTTTTTCCCCTGTCTCTCCAGTGTCTTCTGCCATTCACCCAGAGTAATTCTGATGGAAAGACAGTTGGCTATTTTCAACTAATCCCCAATTTCTCTGTGCAAAACCCAAGGAAGCAAAAAGCTCAAGTATCTCCTGTTTGATGAATTTCTGAGTTTAGCCTGATCTCTGTAATGCCGAGATATTTATATAAAAGATTAGGGAGGCATGGTCAATATATAATGCACAAAACACAACAATGTGTACTCTACACAATGCCATCAAGACAAGACATTCCTACCCCAAGCAACCAAAGCTACATTTTTGAGTGGGTGAGGTGTTTTGTGTTTGTAACTCAGATCTTAGCCCACAGCCCCTCAAAAGTCTTATTTTTCAGGGTGTCTTTAATTAATAAAGGACATTGGTAAAGGTGATAAGAAAGATGGACGGACTGGGAATTCTCCAAGAACTTTAAGTCAGTACTCACACATGTATTTTAGTGTGAAGGATGATTTCTGCAAACTTTTTAAGCTATCCAAGGTTGGCACCACATACAGTTGACTATCAAGGTGCTGGTCCGTTATTTGCTATAGAATGGAAATGAGATCAAATTCCTTTGGGCCTGAAAATATATGTCCCACCTGAAATGGCTCTATAAATCTTCCAAGTAGGCACAGGTGTTCCTGGCCATCCTGACTCCTTCACATGCCACCATAGAAAGAACAAGCAGGAAATATTCTTCTATACTTTGTATTTACTGGTTTTGCCAAATGGTTATTTGCCTCTAGAGGGTATTTCTAAAGACTGCAGAAGAAAGAATTTCAGCTCTTGTGGCTGTCAAACCAGATGGCTCCAAAATAGGAACAGAAAAGAAGAAAGAAAAAAAAAAGATCAGTTTGATCAAGTCAGCTTTTATTGCCATGAGTAGAAAAAGGTCAAAGTGGTTTCTGAATTGAATTAGGAGATGAGGAAGAATGACTTTTTAATATTATTAATGAAGAATTGTTATCTAGCTTATTTTCCTGGATAGGCAGTGTCTGATCTTTGACCTAAGACAAACACCATAAAAACAAGATAAGTATTGGGACACCTGCGTGGCCCAGTTGGTTAAGTGTCCGCCTTCAGCTCAGGTCATGATCCCAGGGTCCCAGCATCGAGTCTCACATCCAGCTCCTTGCTCAGTGGGGAATGTGCTTTTCCCTCTGCTTTCTGCTCCCCTTGGTTGTTCTTTCTCTCTCTCTCTCTCTCTCTTTCTCTCTGACAAATAAACAAATAAAATCTTTTTTTTTTTTTTTATAAAGTATTGTTAGAATGGCACTCTCTACACCACAGGTTAGTATTACAAAAGTCCTATCAATTCTTGGAAGAATATAGGAAAGACTTAACCTTGATTGAGACAAGTAGCTCCCATTTTTTTTTAAAGCCAGTGTTCATTTGAAAAAGAAGGAAGGTGTCGCAATACTCAGAAATTCACTATTGTATATCAAAAGAGATATTATTTTGAAGAGCTCTTTAAAACCCTACTATCAATATTATGATTTAGTGTTACACCAACTTTATTATCTTCCAGGTTCTGTTGCCCAATCTATTAGTTCCATTGCATTGTCAGGCACTTTTAACATCTCACTTTGTTCTTCTTTAATATATTTTATACTTCCATACTGCCTTTTATATCCCAGCGTATTGCAAACATCAATTAACTAAGCTACTTAACACCCCTGTGTGGGTAGAGGAATCCTATTACCCTCATTTTGAAGCTGGAAAAAGCAGGTTCAGTGAGGTGAGATGACGTGCCCAGTCAGCCAGTGGCGGAGGCAGAAATGGCCTCTTGGTTTGTGGTGCCAGGTTACCTGCTTTAACTAGGAGACGGTGATCACTTCTTCCCTCTAACCATCTCATGGCTGCCTGTTACGGGGAACAAGGACATCCATACTGAGGTCCCCTGGATGAACCAGTCAGATTCTTACCAAACATATCCACTTGCGCTTTCCAAACAAACAAATATTGATTTCTGTGGAAAAGCTTCAGGAGCCCCTTCCAACATGTCAGTGTTAACTCTGATCTCTGGGCCATTTGGCACCTCCAAGGAGGGATTTGGTGAGCACACACTGGTTTTGCTTACACCTACGAACAGGTCGGAGAGCCGTGAGTTTTTACAAAGAAAGACCCAATGAAATGGACTCTTTGCTAACAATAATAATAATAATAATAATAATAAAACTACCGTTCCTTGAGTTCTTAAGCCGGGGCCTGTGTGCGTTTTCTCATTTAATGCTGACAACTCTATAAGGGAGGACTACTCTTGTTCCTACTTGAGAGATGAGAAAATCAAAGCACGAAGAAAGATCAAGATGAATGGTACAAGACCAGACAGCTGACAAGCAAGGGGGCTGGACTTGAATTCAGGCATCCTGTCTCCAGAGTCCCTGCTCTTGACTGTTTCACTGTAATCATCCCATTGTCTGGGTGTGATGCCACTCACTTCTTCCTCCACGTTAAAGACTGCACGTTCTCTCTGACCATATAGGAAATGTCACTGGGCATTGTGCCTGGGCTCTGCATCACGCCGGGAGCTCTGAGGAGTGTAAGAGGGGGTAACATAAGCAAGGACCACCTCCCAGCTGCCGATGAGTAGCCGAGAGCACTAGAATTCACACACTCTGATTCGGAGCCTCCCTCTTCCCTTTCTACCCCTTTATTCCAATGGCCAAGATAGTTATCACTTCTATTGAGTGTTTATATCGAGTTTGGCACTATGCTCAGTGCTTTACATGCATTATCTTATTTACTCCTCCAAACCCTAGAACACGAGACCATTATTCTCATTTAAGTATGAGAAAACCGAGCTACAGAAATATTAAGTAACTCTCCCAAAGGTGGCACTGCCAGAACATTGACAGAGGCATTTGTCCCAGGCGGTCTGAGTCTGGAGCCCAAAAGAAGAATCTGCACAATATTGTTTCTCCTTCTTTTGATTCCTAGAAAGCATCCTACTACTTAAGACATTTGTACGCCAAGAGACTTTTTATAATATCGTAGAAGAATTAAAGGTATTCTAGACATTTTCAATTAGTAGCTAAAGCAAACACTAAAAAAAATAGTTTTTAAAGAAGTACTTGGTGGTTTTTTTTGTTTGTTTGTTTTTTTAACAAAAGATCATTGGGCTGCATTGTATTTGCAGCTATGGAATGAAAATGGCCATACAGAAATCCCCCTAGTGCCCGAGAAGAAGGAGAGGGGAATTAGGTCATCTTAGCTGGCATCTCAAGAATAATTCCAGGCAAGAAGCAGCTGATCTCCTATATTTTCAAAAGTGATTCCAAACTCTTTGTAGGTGGAACCCAGTATCTGAAAGACAAGAAAAAGAAAAAAAATAGAAGGGAAGCTGATTAAAATTTATATATCTAAGATGTGTGGGTTCAGCCGATTAGCAATTTAAGAGATGGCTTTTGAGGCCCCAGGAGAGGTTTGAGTTCACCCTTGGTTATCTTTTACTCCTGAATAGCTGTATAAACTCCTGGGGAGCGGAAGAAAGGTGCCCTGCAAGACAAAGGCACAGGAGTTGCTCTTTTCCTCTATCAGATGGAAGAAAAGGAACTCTAGGAATCCTTTATAGTTAACTATTAAAATTGGTCCTTCCTTTTTGCTTTTTAAACTTCTTTAACCTCCATCTCTCAGAGCAATCAAGCTTCTAAGAGCAATCAAAACTTCTCCCTAGGTGAGCTGGAAGCACTAACGTGGCTCACCTTATTCTCTCCTCTTCTAAAGCCTGTCTCCAGAACAATGGCTTGAAAGAAAACTAGCTTGCATTCATTTGCCAAAAGAGGATCTCAGGACGAGGTTATATTTTTAGCTTTGGTGTTGACCGCTAAATGTACGGTATTCTTCAGGGTCTATGAAAGAGGGGTCAGAGTAAAGAGGATAAGACATGTCTGGGCAGCTTTATCCCTATCCAAAGACCATTCCTCCTTCCAGATCCCTGCAGCTTAGCGGGGAATTACCTGGGACAACAGAGGAGATCTAGGGATAGGAGAAACAGAGAAATAGATTTCCATTTCTCGACGGAAAGCCCAAAAGGAAACAGAAATGTGTAGAGGGGACTAGAGAAAAAGAGAGAGAGAGAGAGAGAGAGAGAGAGAGAATTTTAGCAATCATTTCAGAAGAGTAGCAAACGTGGAAAAGGCAGGAGGAAGAGAAAAGAAACAGAAATGAGCTGTTATGATTTTATTTAGCCAATTATCAAAAACAACAACAACAACATAGTCCAGGAGATCTGCTAAGCAGTAGGGGTTCAAAGATGAGTGGGACAGAGCCCTAACCTGAAATAATTCACAGTTTAGGTAGGAGGATAATAATGTAAATAAATAGCGACTATACATATCTTAAGGTTAGTTGCACTTTTTTCCCTCAAATCCAGCAGGCTTGATCCCATGAAAGGACTTTTTTGCACCTCTGGTCCTTCTGTTTGAAATGTTCCCCACACTTAATTTTATGCACCTGAGTACTGACTATTATTTCTCATCTCCAGCCGCGTTGAACCAGCATACCTAGTCCCTTTCTACACTAACCCATCGTATCCTCCAAAAGTCAATTTTAATGTCCAAAATTATCTTCATTTTTCATCTTTGAACAGGTTTAGAATTTATCATTCTCCACTAGAACTTAAGCTCCTTGAGAAAAGGCACTCAGTGATAGGTCATTGAGGAACTTATAAATATTTATTGATTATCTGACTAACAGAATGACAAAGTGTAAGAATGCTATAGAAGAGAAAAGCATAGGATTCTGCAGATGCCTTCTCCGAAGAAGTGATTTTGTTGTTGTCGAATATTCAATAAAGGGGCAAGGGAAGCAAGAGTAGTTCAGGCCAGGGGCTCACACAATGACAGTCACAAATGAGACTTGCTCCTCCTGGGAACTGCATTCTGTTTCTCATGTCTGGAGTACAGATGCTGAAAAAATGTGACACTATGGAAGAGTTGTTAAAAGCGTGAGTTTTGAAGATTGACTATTTGAAAGGAAGTCCTGGCTCTTCTACTAATAATGAGGTAGCGTTAGGCAAGCTATCAGACTTCTCTGTGCTTCAGTCCTCTTATCTGTAAAGTGGGGATTCATTCGATTTATGGCATGTCTACCTCACGGGATGCTCAGGAGGATGAAGTCAGTTCTTATAGGTAAACTATTTGGAGGAAGGTAAATACTCAGATATGTGATGGGAAAAAGTAATGATATCAGTATGCGAAGGCCCTATTTCACTGTAAATGCTTTATGCAGGTTAACTAATTTAATACACGTACACTTATGAGGTACCTCGGTGGTTCAGTCTGTAAAGCGTCAGACTCTTGGTTTTGGCTCAGGTCATGACCTCGGGGTTGTGAGATCGAGCCCCATGTCATACTCTGCGCTAGACGCGGAGCCTGTTTCAGATTCTCTCTCCCTTTGCCCCTCCCCACTTCTCTCTCTAAACAAATAAGTAAATAAAATACATATATACACTTATGAGGAAGTTACTGTTGTCACCACCTTTCTGATGAGGAAACTGAGAGACGGAGAGGTTCAGCAATTTGTCCAGCATCACACAGTAGTTAATAGAGTGGCTGGATCGAAATCTAGGAGGTCAGGCTTTTGAATCGTGCCTTTCACCACTGCACTGTGCCGCCTCTTTGAACACCTCATTCTAGGGATCCTGTGAGGAAAGCTGAAATAAAGTATGTAAGTGTCTCATCATGGGTCCTGGCAGGTATTAAGCGCTCAATAAGTATGCATTTTTTGTGTCTACAGAACAACAGAGCTATAATTAGGGTAAGTCAAAACTTGGAAAATACAGTTACCTGGGGATTTAGTGAAAGACCCAGTAGAACCTGGAGAAGACAATTAAGGAGCATCTAAGCACTCAGTGCCTGATCGAGTTACTGCCAGCCAGTAACTTGCTTGACCTTGATTTCTGATGGGAGTACCCAAGGCTCCTTGTACATCAATCTTTGCCCAGCTGTACTTCTTAACTAATTAATTTTAAAAAGATCTAAGTCAATTAATTATAAAGTAATGGGCTGCCCCTTCCAGCTGCCAATTTATCTACATTGCAAACTGTAGCTCATTAGTTAGCTTACTCTGTCTCTTTCATGGAAACATAGTCTTTGCCTATTTACGTTAATTTATATGCGTAAATTCTGTGAATAACAAGTTATACGTTATTCTGTAAAAAGTTGCGTACCTAATCCATTCACCATAAAGAAACCAGAATGGTAGGGGGAAAGCCCCTCTCACCTACCCAATCACAGTTAGTAAATAAGCAAGCACGTAAATTTGGCAGGAATCCCATGATGGCACATGATAAACGCCTTTAGAACGCTGCCTAAAACTAACCCCAAACGGGATGATTTGGCGCTATCAAGAGACTCTTGACCTTGAAGAAGATGGAATAAAAGCAGACTTAAGGGGCACCTGGGTGGCTCAGTCGTTAAGCGTCTGCCTTCAGCTGAGGTCATGATCCCAGGGTCCTGGGATTGAGTCCTGCATCGGGCTCCCTGCTCCGCTGGAAGCCTGCTTCTCCCCCCTCCCACTCCCCCTGCTTGCGTTCCTGCTCTCGCTATCTCTCTATCAAATAAATAAATAAAATCTTTTAAAAAATAAGAAAAAAATAGAAGCAGACTTAAAAGTGGAATTCCATTTATTTCCTGTGAAGCACTGGATAAGCTGTAACACAGATATGACGAGATGCATTTTCTTTTACAAAGAAGGTGTTACTCCCCTTTGTCCCTCTCTTCCTTTCTTTCCCTCCATCTCAGAAAAGGTGTGTCTCTCACCCAAGCCTGACGACCTCCCTCGAAGCTCTGAATCTCACTCCCTGCCACCACTCCTGAGAGTCTGCTGCGTAAACAATTTCTTGTTTTCTTTCGCATTATCAGCCGTTGCCTCTCTTGGCCCCTCGTCAGCCTACAAATATGCTTACATCCTTCCCCTCCTGAAAAAAGTTTCCCCAAGGCATAGCTCCGCACACTGCTTCCCTCACCTGACTCCCCCAGGGGAGTCTCAACTCCTGTGTCCACTTCCGAATTTGTATAAAGCCTCCCTAGGAAGATAAGCTGCTATCATCCTTTGCTTGGAGGCAGCACTTTGTTCATAATCCACATAAAGCCCTTTGCACGGTAAGTACCAACTAGAATGAGCTCTTGCGGTTGTTGTCACTGTCTTTTTCAGCGATGTGTCGTAGTGCCTCACGGCGCAGGCTCTAAAATCAGACATTGCAGCTCAAATCCTGGCGTCACCTCCTTGTAACTATGTGACCTAAGGCAGGTTACTTAATTTTTGAAACTTTGACTTTTTAAATATAAAATGTAGAGGGGGGCACCTGGGTAGTAGCTCTATTGGTTAAGCACACGCCTTGGGCTCAGGTGTGCTCCTTGCTCGGTGGGGAGCCTGCTTCTCCCTCTGTCTGACCCTCTCCCCTGCTTGTGTGCTTTCTCTCTCTCTCTCTTTCTTTTTCTCTCTTTGTCAAATAAATAAAATCTTTAAAAAAATATATAAAATGTAGATCATATAATGTAACCATCTCATAAAGTTGTTGAAAGAAACAAATGAAGTGAAGCATATTAAGTATTTAGCACTATGTTCAGAACATAGCAAATACTTAAATAAGCCTTTACATGCCAATATAATACTGTTAGTGTCTATTTTTTATTCATTCTTCTCCTGATAAGTACTATGAATTTCCTATGGGAAATAACTTTTTCCAAAGCTTAGTCCAGGAGATTGGCCTCTACCCTTGATAAAAATGATGAAAAATGTGATGCAGGTCTGGCCAATCAGAGCACTGAATTCCTTTTCTGGGAATCTTACCCACACCTGGTTAATCGGAACACTGAATCCTCTTTCTGGACATGTGACCCCGGCCTGACCAGTCAGAGCACTGAATTCTCTTCCTCGGTCATACGACCCAGCTTCACCAATCGTCATAATCCCACTATTGTTATCTCCTTGTTCAGTTTTTTAAAGGGACTTGCAGAGTTGTTTCTATCAGAAGGGATTCCCAGATTAGGTCAGGGATTATCAATTGGAAATATTGTCTCTTTGCCTGGGTGACTCAGTCAGTTGAGCTGCTGCCTGTGGCTCAGATCATGATCCCAAGGTCCTGGGATCCAGTTCTGCATTGGACTCCCTGCTCAGTAGGGAGCCTGCCACTCCCCCTGCCTGTGCTAGCTCTCTCTCTCTGACGAATAAATAAATAAAACCTTGAAAGGAAGAAAGAAAGAAAGAGAGAGAGAGAGAGAGAGAGAGAGAGAGAGAAAGAAAGAAAGAAAGAAAGAAAGAAAGAAAGAAAGAAAGAAAGAAAGAAAGAAAGAAAGAAAGAAAGAGAGAGAGATTGTCTCTTTGTTGCCCAAGAGGATGTGATATGGAGAGCTTCTGGACCATCTTGCCATCATGTCAGTCTAGGAAGGAAGTGAAGTCAACCCACAGAAAAGAGCAGAACTAATTCAATAGACCTGACATTGTTTGAGGCCCTAAGTCCCCCAAGATTGATGCCAGCTCTGCCTGTGGAATTTTCATTCATTCATCGATAGATTTATTTCTAGTGTAAACTACTTTGCATTTTTCTGTCACTTGCAACTGAAATTGGTATAAATGCTTATCATGTTTTAGCCAAGCTAGTCTGAAGGAGGCCCCCTTTTGCATATTATCTTGGGCCCTAGTAGAGCTCAATAGGGGCTCAATAAATAGGCATTGCACAGAGGTGAGAGGCGCGTATTGTGTACCGAAGCTCATTATCATGCTCACCGTTTAGGCGAAACATGGCCTGCATGACTACACAGATTGATGTAAGGGTAGCAAAAAATGGTTGTGGTCACAAAGAACCACAGAAAAAGATATTCCTTCCCTGAGAAGATTATAGCAATACAGGCCTACCTCCGGAAGCAAAAAAAAAGAAAGAAAAAAAAAATCTCAAACAACCTAAACTTACTTTCCCTAACTTTCCTAGGGCCTGGAAAACTGTTTGCATTTGAAATGCTGTCTCTTCCAGCTACTATAAAAGGAAACAAATAGCTAATTTAACAAAGTACTTAATGGAGCACACCTGATGACTACGCCAATAAGAATTTTCAGACAAGTGGCGCCTGGGTGGCTCAGTGGGTTAAAGCCTCTGCCTTTGGCTCAGGTCATGATGTCAGGGTCCTGGGATCGAGCCCCACATCAGGCTCTCTGCTCAGCAGGAAGCCTGCTTCCCCCTCTCTCTGCCTGCCTCTGCCTACTTGTGATCTCTCTTTCTGTCAAATAAATAAATAAAAATCTTAAAAAAAAAAAAAGAATTTTCGTATGAAGTAATACTTCTTGTGATGATAGAGAGTTGCATGCTTCTGGTTTTAAAAACACTTCCGTGACTTCTTAAAAATTATCTTTTGGGACTGATTCCTTTCCCCAAAAGCAATATTTTCCCAAGTTTATAATAGGAACCAATGGAATGAATGGAATAAATTTCACTTTCAGTCAGCTTTTCAAATTTCACAGTTCTTGTGGAAATTGAGAGATACTTGTCAGGTGGTCCTGTCTGGCTAAACTGTGCCTCAAGGTAATTTAACCATCCTATAGGTGGAAAAAAAAAATTCTATTCCCTCTGCTGGACATCAGGATGAGAAGGCAAGGAGGCAGGCACATGGATAAGTAAAAAGAACAAAGGATTCAGAGAACATGTGTTTAGGTGAGGAATATGGGCCAGCTAGGGGGAAGTGGAAAATGAGGGACATTAAATTATTTATGTGAATTGTTCGTGTGAATTGAAAGCATTCAAAGTGAATGTTAAAAAAAAAAAGTTATTTTGATGCAGATGGCAATAGAAATACATTCTGGGGAAAAAAAACCTCCCTGCATGCCATCAAAAACCCTGCAGGCATATTTCCATTCCTTCTGTTGCTTCGCAGCTCAGGAACACAACAAAAAGAACTGGAACCAGTTAGAAAATCATGGCCACAGGTACAACTGCCAGGGAAGGGCCCTTCCCATGTTTGGCTCATGCTCCGGGCCTAAGGGGTTTCTGTTCCCCAAAGGGCTATGGCCAAGCAATCAGCCCGCCCCTCCAGGGTGAGAGAGGTTGTTGTCTTTTCAAATTGTCATGCGCAGCTGCTGGGCTTTTGAGTCTTCGCTTGTCATGGCCCCTCCTCTTTCGTGTACAGGCTGGCATCATTCTAATTATTTTCGTAAATTTCGCCCTTCATTAGCTCCGCAGCGCTGGGATACAAAGGGGAAAAAAAATCTGTAATTTGAGGATTCGTTAAACAGCTGTCGTTACTTACTTGCTGCAGTAAATGCCCAAAGTGTGCTGGTTTGTTCCATGGATACAAGAAACTGGAATATCCCAGCCAGATGGGTTTTGATTTGTTTGGCTTGGAGGTCAAGCCACGAGGGAACATAGATGTCCACCTGGAGAATGAGTCGATATTTGTTTCTCTTCTCTGAAGGATGTTCATTCATTCAACAAACATTATTGACTACTCTAGGAGAGAATTCTTACGATGCTGCACAACTGCCATTTCATGAAGAAAACTTTGTGGTGAGACATTTTTTTTTTTCCAGGATAAGTGAAGCAGGCTCAAAGTGGGTCCCTTTTAGGATACTGGTTTTTACTCATAGACCACCTAAATATATACCATCTCTCTCCTTTTTACTTTCAAAATCTTTCTTTCTCTTTCTATTTTATTAAATTTTTTATTTCAATTCAATTAACATGCGCTTGTATTCTTAGTTTCAGAGGTAGAATTTCATGATTCATCAGTCGCATATAACATCCAGTGCCCGTCACATCATGTGCCCTCCTTAATGTCCATCACGCAGTTACCCCTTCCCCTCCAGCAACCCTCAGTTTGTTTCCTATAGTTAAGAATATCTTATGGTTTGCCTTTTACAGGTTTAGCAAGGAGAGAGAGAAGGTCTTCTGAATGGTATAGCTATACAGTGTTGTGTCCCCTCTGCATTTAGTGCAAGAAGTCACACATGAGCAAGGACAGTGGCTTGTGTGAAGTGTGAAGTCAGACATCTCTTCCTCAGCACCGTGCAGTTTTATGTCTAAGATGAGTACCTAAGATTCCATCAGAGCCAAACTCCTCTCTCCTGCGACTGAAGGGCCCGAGAACTCTTCAGCCAAAACACCATCAAAAAAATCAGTACCCTCTGCCTTTGCTTTGAAGAGTCTCTGGTCAATTTTTGAAAGATAAATCTAAGATTTTGTTAAAAAAGAAATAAAGTTCCTTTCTGATTTTTAAATACGTATAAAAATAGTATCTTTATATTGTATGTGAGCTTTCTAAAATATTACAAATTAGATTCATTTATGAAGAAAAAAATGGCATTAGGGAGCTTCCCAGATAAGACTGACTACCCTTCCCAGGGCAAAAGATTTTCTCCAAACATCAATGATCATCCCTACAAAAGATTCTAAAAGGAGTATTCAACCAGGGAGCTAGACTTCTCTCCACTGGTGAGAAATTGGCAGCAGCTACAAGCTGGGAAAAAAAAAAATTCTACAGTTCCGGTCCCCAAAGGTCACTCTTGGCCACGTTTTGCCTCTGAAGACAGAGGACCGAAATATTTTTTGTTCTTGTGAATTATTTTTTGTTCCTTTATTGGAATTCAATAGAGTAAAAATAACTGCTGCCCATTATCTGTTGCCTCTCGGCTCTACCTGGGCTGAGGTGGTGGGAAAGGACAGGAAGAGCTTTTACAGATGTTGAATAGAAGAAAGCCCTTTTTGGAATGTGTTTGCATGACTCATAAAGAACAGTTATTCTTGGCCTTCCCGTCACAAGAGATAAAGCTCTTTTGTCCTATAATACAGGCTCCTACTTAAAAGGAAAACCCAAGGTCCATTCAAAGCTAGAGCCCAATAATAAGCTTCCTTAATACTACCTGCCCCAAACCCCTGGAGTTATATTATATCACTCTTTACAAGCCTAGAATGTAATGCAAAATTTTATTGCGCTTGGCGTTTTCATTTGTTAGGGTTGTACCACCTGGAACAATAGGAAGTGCTTGATGTAGTAACAATAATTTAATTCAGTTGTAAGAATCACCAATTTAGGGGCGCCTGGGTGGCTCAGTCGTTAGGCGTCTGCCTTCGGCTCAGGTCATGATCCCGGGATCCTGGGATCGAGCCCCGCATCCAGCTCTTTGCTCCGCGGGGAGCCTGCTTCTCCCGCTACCATTCCCTCTGCTTGTGTTTCCTCTCCAGCTGTGATTCTTTCTGTCAAATAAATAAAATCTTTAAAAAAAAAAAAAAAGAATCACCAATTTAGCCGTACAACTCAATACAAACAAATATGCTTTCCTATATAGAAAATCCATCACCTTTTTTGGATCGCCCCTCTAGAATCAGATCTCATAATCAAACTTCAATCTAATATTGATCATGCTTTAGATAAACCTGTCCTGATTCCCAGAACCAATAAACCAATAACATTTGGAAGCAATTTACTAAAGGATGGCACCACTCTTTGATGAATTAAATAGCGAGAGGTCAATGGAGACTAAAAGGACTTTGTTTGAATTAAAACGTATCTTATTTCCAGTTTGCTTCTGAACTGGATTCTTGCACATTCTTAGATTTTTTTTTTTCCTTTTGGAAAAAATGATGACTACAAATTCACTGATACACCTTTTCCCCTTGATCCTTCTGTCCTGTTTTTTATTCTATCAACATTTATTAAACTTTTTTTTAACACTTTGTGCCAAGCCCTAGCTGGCATTATAGACAAAGTGATAAAAATATTCTAGGAGCTCTCGACCTAGAAGGAACGACAAATAAGGAGGATGTTATAATCGATGGTCATAAGAGCTGTGAGTTTAGGAAGCTCACGGGGCTGTGGGAAACTAAGAAAAATGCCCAGAGCTCCCTTTAAGCCATCGTAAGCCTTTAGGAAAAGATTACCACTCTAATTCATAGAAAAGTAAGGCACCATATACATCTATCAGTTCTTCCTGGGGTCAGTGGAAAATAAGAGGATCAATTAATTAATTAATTAATTAAGAACCACATTAAGAGGTTCTTAATGTGCTTCTCCATCTGACTAGAAAAATTCCTTGACTCTTCTCCCTGGTCTCACTTTGTCAGTTATCTCAGGAACACTTCTCTGAGCACTTTGTTCCCAAGTCTGGATTGGGGACAGTTTCCTCACCTGCTGCAGTATCACCTTGAACTTACTCCTGCAGTAACTTTTTTTTTTTTAATTTAAATTCAATTAGCCAACATATAGTTGGCTATATGATAGTTGCATACAACACCCAGTGCTCATCACATCATATGGCTTCCTTAATACTCATCACCCAGTTACCCCATCCCCCCACCCACCTCCCTTCCAGCAACCCTCAGTTTGTTTCCTGGAGTCAAGATTTTCTCGTGGTTTTTCCTTCTCTCTGATTTCTTCCCATTCAGTTTTCCCTCTGTTCCCCTATGATCCTCGGAGCTATTTCTTATATTTCACATATGAGTGAAACCATATAATTCTTTCTCTGCTTGACTTATTTCACTTAGTATAATCCCCTCCAGTTTCATCCGTGTCATTGTAAATGGTGAGTATTCATCCTTTCTGATGGCTGAGTAATATTCCATTGTATATATGGACCACATCTTCTTTACCCATTTATCTGTCAATGGACATTTCGGCTCCTTCCACAGTTTGGCTATTGTGACATTGCTTCTGTGAACATTGGGGTGCAGGTCCCCCTTCTTTTCAATATATCAGTGTCTTTGGGGTAAATACACAGTAGTGCAGTTGCTGGGTTATAGGGTAGCTCTATTTTCAAATTCTTGAGGAACTTCCATACTGTTTTCCAGAGTGGTTGTATAACCTTCCTGCAGTACTTTGAATGACAGTAAAATGGGGTATACCCAATGACTTCACTATCTCAAAAATAGAGTTTTAGGGGCGCCTGGGTGGCTCAGCTGCTTAAGTGTCTGCCTTTGACTAAGATCATGATCCCAGAGTCCTGGGATCAACTCCGGCATCAGGCTCCTTGCTCAGCAGGGAGTCTGCTACTCCTCCTGCTTGTGCTTGTGCGCGCTCTCTGTGTCAAATAAATAAAAATAAAACCTTTAAAAAATAGAGTTTTACTTTAGATTACCTCTGGAGCCCCTATTCTCATTGATAACACTGGGATGGGAGGAAATTTGTCAATTGAAGATAAGTCAACCTCTTTCAGCCCAAAACATTTTTCTTTGTGAAACTATTTTGTCAATCCAAAGCTTGAACCTACATGAGGGCTGTGTCTGCCTTCTCAAAAGGAGGAGTCTTCCTGGACTCCTTTTTCCCCCAGAAGGCCTGCTGAAGGAGAAGCTTATTATGGTCAAAATGTCAGGGCAGAGTTCTTGTCCCCATGTTGTCCTCTGGGTCTTCATTGGCCTGAAAGAAAAGTCTGTCATCTCGAGAGTCCACATGCTGGTGTCCCCTGAAGTGTGGCTAATTCTTCTGTATTGTGCATTCTTTATTGTTGTTTCATGATGGAATCCTGAGTGGTTACAAAATATTTATATACACGGAAGAAATGGAAAGAGCTCCCATTGACCCACCATCCAATTTAATAAAAATAATTATACCTTATTTTTGTTGTCTTCCATTTGCCTTTCATCTTATCCATTTTTCCCCTAGTCAGGGGGAGCATGATATTGAATTTTGTTTTATCACTGTCTTATTTTATTTATGGTTTTACCACATATGCTGGTATCACCAAATTTGTTTTTTCACTAAACGTTATGTTCCTGAATTCACACAAATTGTGGTGACTAATTTATGATTTTTTTCTGAAATACATAGTACTTTGTTACGTGAAAGCATTAGAATGTGTTTATCACATCTACTAATAATGGGCATTTGTTTAGTTCCTAGGTTTGAATTTTTGTTGTTGTTTGCTTGTTTTGTTTTGTTGTTGGTATTTATAAACAGTAACTCCTAGTCAATATGTGTAAACATTTTTCTAGAGTATATAACAAAGAGTGAAATTGCTTTATTACAGGGTACATACGTTTTTGTCCTACTAGAAATTGTTACTTTTTTCCCAAAGTTGGTATACCTATTAATACTCCCGCTATCAGTGCATAAATATCCTGGTTTTTCCATACCTTCACCAATACTTGAGATAGCCAAACATTTTTTTCCTAGTTGGTTGACATGAAATCCTATCTCATTATGGATTTAATTTGCATTTTCCACA
>CM053611.1:83419506-83433053 GCA_028646535.1 Procyon lotor
CATTTTGTATTTTGCAAATACATTTTCAACAGTATGTTTTTTCTCCTTTTGTGGTATTTTTCAATAAGCATAACTTCCAATTATAATATAGTCAACTTTGTAATTACTTTAGTAGGGATAATTTGAATATCTTATTTAATATATATTTCTTAAGAAAGAGTGTCTTACATGGTCTTCTCAAAGTTTTATTGTTTTGACTTTTACATTAAAATTCTTAACTTGTCTAGAATTAAGTAAACTTACTTTATCCATTTAATTCCTATTTGGAAGGAGATGATATTTTGTAAGCTGTGGGGTAAGATATCCAATTTCTTTTTTTTTTTTTCTATACGAAAAACCAATTGTACAGCCCTACTTAATAAATAACATATTCTTTCTCCAGGAATCTCAATACAATCCCTATTATAAATCAGCGTATGTTTTGGGAAACTTTTTATTCTATTCAAATAGTTCATTTGTCTATCTCTGCACCAATGTACACCATCTTAATTATTAAGGCTTTATCAGTCTTGAAAACTGATAATGGATCTTCAGTCATTGATCCTTTTCTTCAGGAGAATTCTGGCTATTGTCAGGCTTTTTTTTTCCAATATAAAATTTAAAATAAATTTGCTAAGTTTCACAAAAATATACTGAGATTTTGAAATTTATATATTGAGGTTTTGAACTCATAAAAGTGATAAATCTCGCTAAGCAAGTTTCTTTAATATCTTTCAGTAAAATTGTATTTTTTCTATTATGGTCTAACACATCTTAAGTTATATCTATGATATTTAATATTTCTTGAGGATATTATAAGTGGCATATTAATATTACATTTTCTTCTTTCTTGTTGCCTGTGCTTAAAAAAGTAAATTTTTTATCTAATTTTATATCTAAAACATTGCTAACCCCTATGTTGCAAGTAATACATTTTTTTCTTTCTTTGCAGTTTTTGTACCTCTCATTTATACCTCTCACTTCTTTTCCTGCCTTATTGCCTTAGACACGAAATTGAACAGAAGTGGAGCTGGAAGGCAGATTTGTCTTTATCTGAAAAGGAACATTTTTAATATACTACTAAAGAAATATTTTCTGAGTATTTTGTCTAGATCTTATTTATTTCTTAGAGTTCTTTTTTACTTCTTATTAGGTGTTTTTATCAACCAATATTCATTTTAATCAAAGGATTTTTATGACTCTATTGAGATAGTAATCTAATATTTTAAATTTAAACTTAAAACTACTATAACTTACTTGCTAATTTTGTTTAATTTTTTAATGACTTGATATGTTAAAGTTTGCACTGCTAGAATAAACCCAAATTGTTCATGATATATTTACCTTTTAACATATTCCTAGCATTGTTTTACTGGTGTTATACACAGAATTTTTGAATTCATGTTCATGAATAAGATGGTTCTATATAATTTCTTTCTCTTTCTGTTCTTCCCAGGTTTTGCTACCCAAGGGTAACTTAGCCTTCTAGAATTACATGAGGAAGATATTTTCTCTTTTTCCATTTTGTATTCTCTACAATATTTTGTGTAGAATCAAAGCCTTTGTTCCTTGAATATTTGATAAAACTTGCCTGTAAGACTGACTGGATTAGGTGTTTTAACTTAGGGAAGGTTTTAATTACTAATTCAATTTCTTCATGGTGTTTACAGTCTGTATAAATAATTGTGATTAACCACATATTTCTTCAAGTTTATCTACATTAATCTCACATTTCCAATCAAATTGTTCCTATGACTCCCTTATTTGTTTGTAATCTTTGCTACCTCTCCTTTTCCATTTCTGGCCTCTCATTCTATTTGACCAAGCTTTCCAGAGGTTTCTCAGTTTTATATATATATATATTTTTAAGGATTTGGTTTAGTTAATAATTTTTTGATGTTTGTTTTCTATTTTTAAAAAAATTTTCTTTCCATTTTTATGAGGGTGACTTATTCTGTGTTTTAAATCATTTAAGACGGGATTGTGTAGTAAATTTTGTTATTATTCGCAACCCCTCATGTCATCTTTCCCTACAAGAGGATTGTATTTCTTTGCCCACTGATGGTAGGCTAAACTCTATAACTCGCTTTGAGAAATGGAACTTGAGCAGAAAGGGACAGGGTGCTAGTTCTTTTACTCCCAATTCTGGGTAGAAGCTTTCAGAGGCATTGAGAACTGCTGGCACAGAAGCCCAGCTCTCAGTCACAGAACGGGAAGGTAGCAGAGCTCATCCTATTTAAAGCATGGAGCTGAACTGCGGGGGACTCAACATTCTGTCTAACATGAGCAAAAAATGAATTTTTGTTGGTATAAGCATGAAGATTTTGAGCTTATTTGTTACTACGTAGCAAAGTTGACTAACACAGGTATCGGTATCTTAAGGTGACGTGCTCCTGTAACAACAATGACAAAAATCTGTGGATTGACCTTGGGACCAAAGGACAAGTTGTAAAGGAACGATTATTGGAGGATGGAAAAGTAGTGAAACAGCCTACAGTGGCAAAACATTTAGCAAACTGTCACCTGCAATAACTTAGCAGGGGAAAGAGGTTTCAAAATAGAATGCTTCTAGTGTGAACTGGTTATTTTTACCCCCAGAATTGTCAGGTGAACTCAGAAAAGCATTGGGTGGCTTTGCAAGCAGGGGAAAAAAAGAAATGAGAGCAACCAGGAATTATAGGAATTACAAAGTTGAAAAACAGACCTATTTCTAGTTAATAAGAGACAGAAATGCTTTGAGGGACAAAGACATCATTAAGGCTCAGATGAAGATACATGCCAAAAAGGGGCATTTCCATTCATAACCTTTCTTAAAAATTCTGAATGTGAATGGTTTAAGGTGACCCTAGAAAATCATCTTAATTGGAATAAAATGGCTTAGCAAAAAAAAAAAAAAAAAAGATAACCAGACTCCTTGAAGCCTCTTAGTTTAAGTTATCTGTAAATCTAGAAAGAAAGCCACATTTCAAAAAACCAGCAGTACAGCTATTTGCCCATGCTGCTGATAGAAATCAACTAACTTTTTAAAAGTCTACATTTTTTTATTGTCCCCATTTTTATTTTTATGTTATTTATTTATTTTTTAAATTAACATATATTATTTGTTTCAGGGGTACAGGTCTGTGATTCATCAGTTATTACACAATTCACAGCACTCCCCATAGCCCATACCCTCTCCAATGTCCACCATCCCACCACCCCATACCTCCTTCCCTCCCCCCTCCAGCAACCTCAGTTTGTTTCCTGAGATTGAGAGTCTCTTATGGTTTGTCTCCTTCTCTGGTTTCATCTTGTTTCATTTTTTCCTCCCTTCCCCTATGATCCTGTCTTGTTTCTCAAATTCCTCATATCAGTGAAATCTTATGATAATTGTCTTTCTCTGATTGACTTGTTTCGCTTAGCATAATACCCTCTAGTTCCATCCACATCGTTGCAAATGCCAAGATTTCATTGCTGTTGTTGTTATTTTTTTAGAGATTTTATTTATTTATTTGACAGAGAGAGAGAGATCACGAGTAGAGGCAGGCGGGGGGGGGGTGGGGGAGGGAGGCAGGCTCCCCGCTGAGCCTGATGAGGTTCAATTCCAGGACCCTGAGATCATGACCTGAGCCTGCTTTAACCCACTGAGCCACCCAGGCGCCCCCTTTTTTTATGTAAAAGCCCACATTTTTAAGAGATACTTTGCCAAAAATTCCAACAGACATGATTAAAAGAGACTAACTGTTAAGGCATGAAACAATTTTGGGTCCCTACTTTTCTACGGGAAAACAGGCTTAGCAAGCTGCTCAGCTCCTAAAGATACATATTATCTAATTCCCCTATGAGATGTGGTCTAGGAATATAATAGAAAAGAAGGCTCTTTTGGAGAAATGATTTCAGCACCTAGGAAAACAATGGACTGAGCTAAATAAAGGCCTAATCAAGTAACATTTCTTTCCATTGGGAGTGTTGGTTGTAGCTGTCAGTCACTGTCCCATGATTCTATATTTGAGGTAAGTGCATTTCATTTGATAGATCTCCAGAGTTTCACCTAATAGAAAGGCTATCATGAGACCCTAGGTTTTGAACTTTCACTGAGGTTGAATGAGATATTCAGGATCTCTTCTTTAGAGGTGGTGATGAATATAGTTTGATTGCAGAAGGAAGGAAACTGAATATTTTTTATCAATATAGCAGGCAGTAGTACACTTCCTTGTAATACATCTGAATCCATTGACTTTTGGCTTGAGCATGGACTTGCTTTGACAAAGTGCCAGTTCTGAATAAAAGCTTTGAGGTGCAAATGAATTTCCACCAGTTCTCTGGTTCTTCACCTTAGCCATGAAAACAAGAACACTGGTCTCCACAGAGGGTCTTTCAGCCTGGATATTGGAATGAGAAGACATAGGAGCAGAGCCACAGGCCAGATCAACACTGGGGCCAAGCAGTAGTTCACACCCAGCTACATGTAATGTGAGAAAGAAAGAAATTTCTATCATCGTAGAACACTAAGATTCATGATTGTTTGTTACCATAGAAAAACTAACTGAAACAGATGCTTAGTTCATTATTTTTCATACTTTCTTCTTTCCTAATTAAATAAATTCAAGTTAAAACATTTTCTTTAAGTACTGTTTTAACTGTATTCTACAAGTTTTGATATATATATTATATACATGTAATATATATATATATAGTATGTTCACAACCATTCAGTTCTATTTTTAATTCCCCATTTTCATTTTTTTTTTCCATGTCTAATTTAAACTGAGTTTCCTAATGTTCAAATATTTGGGAGAGTTCTACTCATTTTTTTTTTTACTGATTTCTAATTTGATTGCATTTCAGTAAGATAAAGTGGAGCATATTATACCAATTCTTTGAAATTTCTTGAAGCTTTCATCAGGACCTAGTGTGAATCAATCCTCATAAATGTCACAAGTGCAGTAGGAAAGAATGTATGCTGGTACAAGGGTCAAAACCCAGCAAGCATACAAAACAACAACAACAACAACGAATCCATTTGTATCTTCAAAGTGATTGATACTTGTGCTTCACTTACATTTTCCAATGTGCATCTAGGAAAGTTTCATCTGGAACCAATGTGTGGAAAACCATTTGCCAGGAGAAGGGTTTAGTGATAATAAAAAGTTTTTAAACATTTGTGCACTTCAACAAGGGGTAGGTTAGGCTGTGCAGAGATTGATGGGAACAACCACTGGCTTGGATAAAGAACATGGACATATTTGAAAGGAATAGGGATTTAGAGATGTTCCCATGGCCTCTCCCTCATCGATCCTCCTTTGGCCTGTCCCCCACACAGCAATTCAAATGCTGCCTATCAGGGACAAGAAGTGATCACATGATTTCCCTTCCTTTCCTCTCTCCTTTCCTCTCTTTCCTTCTCAGTCACTTATTGGTACCTACGGTCTACCAGGCACTATGGTGGATATGAAGATGAATGAGTCTCTTAGCTTCTTCCTTCAAACCATTACATATTTATTAAGACACCAGTAACAATAATGAAAGGCAAACTTAACGCGAGGCACAATGTGTTGGGGAACAAATGAAAAACCAGCCAGATCTCCCCAGGTAGAGAAAGGATTCTAAATACCCCATGTTGGGATAAGAATTTGTCTAGAACCTTAAGAAAATAATCACTCAGATTTCTCTGGTTGGAATACAGATAACATCAGAAATGCAACCAAGATTATCAGTAAACGCATTGGTTTCCTGGAGGAAAGAATAGTTGGATCTTTACAGTGTTTTTATATCTGCCAATGCTGTGAGATTTCCTGAGATGATTACACAGTTTTCTTTTATCCATTAACTCTCTACTCCAGATATGACATACATTAATAATGATCTATATTCTTTTTTTTTTTAAAGATTTTATTTATTTATTTGACAGAGAGGAGAGAGATCATAAGCAGGCAGAGAGGCAGGCAGAGACAGAGGGGGAAGCAGGCTCCCTGCTGAGCAGAGATCCCGATGTGGGGCTTGATCCCACGACCCTGAGATCATGACCTGAGCCCAAAGCAGAGGCTTTAACCCTGGGTCCCACCCAGGCACCCCAACGATCTATATTCTTTATAAAAGTCCTTTCCAATAGAAATACATAGTGAGCCACATATTTAAGTAGTAGTAATATTTTACTATTTTAATTTTAATATTAGTAATATTTTAAAAAGTAAATAGAAACAATTAAAATTAATATAATGATATATTTTAACTTAACATAGTCCAAATATTCTTTAAATATGTGATAGTCAACGCAAAAATAATAATGACATTTTATGGTCTTTTTGTTAATTCAGTGTGCATTTTACATTTATGTTATATTTCAGTTCACACTAGCCATATTTCAAGTATTCATTAGTCACATATAGCTAATGTCTAGCATATTGAGTAGCTGGATAATTGAATAATTGGATAATTGAAACATAGATGAATTGTTAAATATTTATATTGTTTATAGCACAGGTAGGAAGGAAGAAAATATGGTAATCAGGAAAACAGTTTATAAAGTCAAAGAGGTTCGTACATGAAATGTCTAAATAAGTTGAGAACAACAACAACAAAAGTAAAGGCTATATATAAAATTCAAGTTCAGGTTCACAAATAAACAGAGACCTTTTGAAGAAACTGATAAATTATTGTTTCTCCTATTTGTATGAGATGACTTTTGTTTTTAATTTACGTCAATGTGTTTTAAATTGTCTTGTTTACAGGGTGGAAAGTTCTTAATATAATAAGTCATCACAATAGCAAGTGCTATGACTTTTTGGCCTTGCAGAGAGGAAATCCTATACTATACGGGGCTGCACGACTTCAGGGTGGGGCCCTGTTATCCTGCAGAATAAGCCAGTCAGGTTAATCCCGGCCCAATTCAGAGCCAAAATGAAAATAATAACTGCTTGGGTTGAATTCCACATATTCTGAGAATAGAGCACACATTTGATCAAATCCTAAACTTCATTCATTGAGCAACTGACATATTCATTGCACTTTGTTATTCCCTGGGATTGGCAGTTTTATAAACAGTTTGTCATCTGTGACTAACCAAAATATTCCAGAATGTTAGCAATTTGTGTTTTTGTTTTGGTTTTTAGGGAAAACTCAAGAATAAACCAAGTTTCTTTGCAGTGATGATCATACCAGACTTCGATGAATGCAAAATTATTGGAGAACAAGTAGATGGGTAAAGGAAACACAATTCTTTGATCTCTGTGCTTTGAATTTTAAAGCAAAGTGAGCATGTTAACAGAAGATATGAGAAAATACTGGAATGTATGACCCGCAGGTAGATCCAGGGAGATAGATTCATGTGAGCCGTGTGACAAAGGAAGATTTAAACTGAGATCATGTTTGAGCTTTGAATCAATAGTCCCAGCATATCTTAAGATGTTCTTTTATTCACATTCATTAATATTCAATTTATGAAACAAAACAAACAACAGTGCCCAGACTTTAGCTAGATATTTTGAAATACAACCTAAAAATCTATTTGCTAACCATCTTCCTGGGGCTAGCTTGTACATAGATACAAGAAGGACTTTTGGAGATCCAAGCTCCCAATTTATTCTCGTTTTCTAATGAAAGTCATAGTCCCATGATAGAATCTTGGTATAACACTGCCAAGTTCTCCTGCATCCTGAATAGAGCGGAGTGTGAGCTAATCACCAGCATCGCCCAGGTGGTCCTCGAGGAGTCCTAATTGAATGCCAAAACACAAAGGTCTTACCCTAAGTAGGTAGAAAGTAAACATCCTCACCTCCTCCGTGTAGTGGCCTCCCAGGCTCCGATAACACATTAGCAATGTTTGAACTGTTGTCATCAATACAAAAGAACAAAACAAAACACCAAACTTGGCACAGTACTTGGCGTCCTTCCAAGTTTCATGCAGTATACAGTTTGCGAAGTGAGCCCAACCTTAAATGTACCCCCAGCCCCCTCACTAATTATTCATTAAGTTTATTTCCCAGCCGACTTCTCATTTCCATAACCTATTTTCCTCTTCACCTTTCTACCTCTCTGCTCTAGTTTTTCATTTTTTTTCCTTTCTTACTTTCTAATGCAAAAGTACATTATGTCCCTAGATAGCACATTTTTTATATTCAGGTTAATATTCTTAGACTAAAACATTTATCTATACCACCATTGGTCCCTGAAGCAATCCTGAAATGGCAATCCATTTAAAGCAGAAATCCAGTCTAGATGCAAAGGCATGATCCCTCAGCTATAAAAGGGGTCCAAATTTCATTGTATTTGCTCTTCATGTTATTTGTTTTAAAAGCTAGGGAGCCCCTTGCTTAGCTATTTTTAGAGTGTCAGAAAGCACATAACCAAAAAGGTCATCTCTTCCTTTATATTTTTGGTAAATTAAATGGTTGAGAAAGGTAACAGCCTTGGACAGGGAATCTTGTCCTCAGGTATAAGCCTCCAGCTCAATATCGGTTGTTGGATCATGAAAACTTTATTCAACTTCTCTAAGCCTCTGCTTCCTCATATGTAAAATGGGAATAATAATGTACCCACATTAACGTTACTGCTAGCAAAGATGAAATAATATACAGTTCCTCAGACATGAGGGAGACTCAAGAAATTAGTTGTGTTATGTTACCATCGTTATCATCATAATAACACATTGGGATTATCATAATGAGATCATCATCAATGAGAGAATAAATCTCCCTGGAGTCCATTCCATGCCCAAAATACAGATTGAAAAAAGGATGACCAGATGGTGGATGCTACGGCTGGGGCTAGGGGTGGGAGAGGGCTATCCCAGTTTGAATAGAAAACAGAATATAAATACTTGACTCTTTCCCTTTGTCTAGCACCTAGGCACATTGCATTTGGTTGATAAATCTCTTAAGTCTATTTTAATTGATAGGCGCCTCCATTTTATTCTCTTGATATTTATTGGTTGGAAAAATTGAGTCATTTGATCTTTAGAGTTTCCCTCAGTCTGGATTTTGCTAATTGCATCCTTGAGGTATAGTTAGTAGGTTCCCATGTTCTCTATCAGATTTAGGTTTGATTTTTTTTAATAAGACTTCTCTATAGGTGATGTTGAATTCTTCCATTCAGAGGTACACAGTCTTTCTTTTAATTTTATAAGCTGCCAGTGATGCTTAATGTCTGGATCACCAACGGGGTGCAAAAGGCAGTGAAAAAATGCAATTGCCAAAAAAATGTTGCAATTCTATCATTCCTTCATTTATTTCCTAGAATATTTCTAAAAAGGGAAACGGTCCCTCATCTACCACTTGGTTTCCCAGAGGTACAAAATAGGAAAGGCACAGTAAATGCTTGATCCCTCCCTCCTCTCCAATTTTTTACTCATTAAATATAATGAGTAGGTGTCCTAGCATTCTGGGACCAATACATTTTGCTGATGGTTATTGACTAATTTTTTGTAAGTATTATTTATAAGTGTTATTATGAATCTATTGATTTAAACAGATTTGGTATTAAAGTTACGCAGTTTGCATCCTTACTGATGATCAAATTGTTTCATCTTTTTTCTGATAACATTGATTTACTGTAATGTATGGTTACTTGCACAGTAACTAAAAGAAAAAGACAAAAATCAGTAAATATAAAGAAACTTTGAACATAACAGAGTTTACATAGTTGTATATATGAAACACTGCTTAAACAAACTATATAACGTGTTATTCTCTAATATTATTAGAATTGTTCCATCTTTTGCCAGTGGGTCCTCTTTAGGTTGATTCCTGAATGCTTTTAACATGACCTTCATAGTGTCTGACAACGTCCTTGCTAATTAGAATGGTAAAATATTTCAGACACATGTGGCACATTTTTTTTTTTTTTTGCTCTAAGCACTTTGCTTCGTTTTAGTGGGAAACAGTATTTCAAGATAAAAACCTGAGTGCAAGGGGGCTCATTGCTCTTTGGTTAATCATGGTTTTTAGGCCTTTTCATTAGACCAAGTAAAAGTTCTGTACCCAATACCACCATGGGGTGAAGAGTGGGTTCCCCCACACATCTAACAAACAACTTTTCAATTTGACTCAATTCTGACAGTCTCTACCCAGAGATGGCCTCAGATTCTACACAAGATTGTTCCTCAGCACAAATATTTCAGATGCCAATCATAAGCCCAGATTGTCACCTGTGCTCCTGACTCACCTGCTACAGATTAGAGATTCCAACAACCCCTTCCTTGGGTTTGATTAATTTCCTAGAGTAGCTCAGAGAACTCAGAGAAACATTTTACTTACTAGTCCACTAGTTTATCATAAACAGATCTAACTCAGGAACAGCCAGATGGACAGTCCACAGAGCAAGGTACAAGAAGGGACTCAGAGTTTCCATGCCCCCTCTAAGTGCACCATTCTTGCAAATCTGCACAGACTCATGGACCCAGAAGCTCTTTAAATCCCATCCTTTTGGGGTTTTATAGAGGCTTTATTACAAAGGTCTGATTGATTAAATCATTGGCCATTGGCAGTTGTTTCAACCTCCAGCCCCTCTTGCCTCCAGGAAGGTTGGGGTTGGGGAGTGGAATTGAAAGTTCCAACGCTCTAGTCCCAAGGTTGGTTCTCCTGGCAATCAGCCCCAAGGGTGTCCAGAAGTCACCTTTGTAACAATAAATGTCACTTTTCTCACTCTCATCACTTAGGAAATTCCAAGGGTGATAGGAGCTCTATGCCAGGAACAGTGGACAAAGACCAAATATATATTTCTTATTATAAGTTACAATATCACACAGATTTATTTTTGAGATAAATTACATCAAGATCCCTACTGTTAGGGACTGAATGCTTGTGTCCCCCAAAATTTATATGTGGAGATCCTAACTCCCAAGGTAATTGTTTTAGGTGTCGGGAGGTGTCTTTAAGAGGTGATTAGGTCATAAGAATGGGATTAGTTCCCTTATAAAAGAGACCCCAGAGAACTCTCCAGCCTGTCTTTGCCACGTGAGGATACAACTAAGAAGACATCCATCCACATATGAAGAAGCGGTCTCTCATCAGACACCAGATCTGCCAGCATCTTGATCATGGACTTCCTAGACTCCAAAACTGTGAGAGATAGATATCTGTTGTTTAGGCCATCCAGTCTATGATATTCTATTATAACAGCCTGAACAAACTAGAATACCTACAGTATCTTCCTATTAAAATTGGAGATTGTAGGGTTTTTATTTAATCTCTCCTACCTTATACTTTTATTTCCTGTCTCCTGTTCTGAGGGTGGCAGTCTGACTCTCAAGGACACAGGGTTAATTGAATTAAATCATCACCTAACTACTGGTTTGTCTATATCCAGATTAACATATAACACTCTTAGAATAAAATGCGGACACTGTGACGAATAATTATTACTGGTAACAGATTAAGATTTTTCCTAATTTTTGATTGATTGCTTGATTACAGTTTCTTTTGTCCTGAGGACATACACTGTTAAGTACACACACTTAAATTTCTGGGTTTTAAAGTCATGTGAAGAAATACTTCTTCACTCTGTCGCTATGTGACAAACTGAATATACATATGTGCGTGTATGTGTGTGTGTGTCTTTTTAGTGAATAGAGATTTTTAATTCAATCAAAATTTTTAATTATGCCAAATATTTATGTAGTTCAAAATCAAATATATGAATAAGGTATATTTAAAGAAGTCTAGCTTTTTCTAGAGATTTTATTTATTTACTTTAGAGAGAGCACACAAGCACAGGGAGGGAGAGGGACAAGCAGACTCCATGCTGAGCACAGAGCTCAATGCAGGGCTCAACTTAGGACTCGATCCCATGACCCTGAGATCATGAATCTGACTGAGGTCATGACCTGGGCTTAAATCGAGAGTCAGAAGCTCAACCGACTGGGCCACCCAGGTGCTCCAAAAAGTCTAGCTTTTATCCCTGTCTTCTCTACCTTCTTTTATCCTTCTCCTTAGAGGTAACCTTTATTTTATTTTATATTATTTTATTTTATTTTTTTAATGTTATGGATTTTGCTTCATTGTCTTATTTATATAGCATACTATACTTAGATAAACATAGTATACCATACATATTTTCTCCATCTTGCTTTTTCACTTTAATATATTCTAGACATGTCCATAGTAGTGCATGGAGATTTTTCCCATTCTTTTTAATAGCTGCCTAGTGCCCTCGTTGGATGGTTATGATAGTCTACTCAATTACTTCTCTGTTGATGTACAATTGATGTGGTTTCAGGATTTTGATGGGATAAACAGTCTTCCAATAAATAGTCTTGAGCAGATGCCTTTTTAATTTGTGCTAGTGTAACTTTGGGATTGATTCCTTAAAGTGGAATTGCTAGGTCAAAGGGCAAATACATGTGTAATTTCTAGATGTTTCCAAACTCCTTGCCATAAACATTGTACTGTTTTGCATTCACAGTGTATGAGAATATCTATTTTCCCACAGCCATGCCAATAGAGCATGTTGCCAAACTTTTGGATTTTTGCCCATCAGATAGGTGAGAAATTTTATCTTGGTGAGTTTTAGTCTGCATTTCTTTTGTTATGATTAAGTATGATGATCATTCCGTATTTTAAAAACCATTTGAATTTTTTGACTATCCATTTTTCTAGCTCATTTTTTCTATAGAATTATTGGGTTTTTTAATTCTCTAGTTATTTAAGTATTAAAATGCTTTTAAGATAATCTGAAAGTATTTTCCTCAGTTTGTCTTCTTTTTGCATCTTGCAAAAATTCTACATATATATGAGTGTATATATAAGATGTATATATAGGCATGCATAGATACATATGTAATACATGTATACAAACACGCTATTTTATCTACGCTATTGCTTTGGATTTAGAGTCAGATTTAGGAAAGTTTTACCTACTTCTATTTATAAAAGAATTCACACATATTTCCTCCAGTACATAGATGGTTTCATAATTTTGTATTTAAATCTCACAGATGTGGAATTTATCCTAGGATATGGTTTGAGGAGTTAATCCAGATTTATGTTATTTTCATAAACTACTTGCCTTGATATCTTTTATTTTACAAATTCATCTTCTTCCATTATTTGAGATGTCATCTGTGGTAGGTAGAATAATGCCCTCTCCCCACAAAGACTTCCGTGTCCAAATCTTTGGAATCCGTGAATGTGTTTACACGGCAAGGGATAATTAACTAGCAGATAGAATTAAGTTTGCTAATCAGCTGACCTTAAAATGAGATTGTTCTTGTTCAGATTGGCTCAGTGTAATCATAGTGTCCTTTAAAGTGAAAGAGGGAAGTGGAAGTCAGAATCAGAGAGAGATTTGAAAATGTTACACTGCTGGCTTTGAAGATGAAGGAAAAAGCCAGCAGCCATGAAATGCATGAGGTCTGTTGAAGCTAGAGAAAGAAGGAAGTAGATTTTTTCCTAAAACCTGTAGAAGGAATGTGTCCCGCAGACACCTTGACTGAGAGCCATTTTAGACTTCGGACCTACAGAACTGCAAGACTGTTAAATTTGTGTTGTTTTAAATCAGTCAGTTTGTGGTAATTTGTTACAGCAGCAATAGGAAACTAGTACATCCTCTTTATCATAAACTAACTTGAGGAATTAGTTTGGTTTTATTTCTAG
>CM053611.1:83439250-83459424 GCA_028646535.1 Procyon lotor
CTTACCACAGGCAAATATCAGGCCTGAGTGGGCATTTGCAGAATGAGGTCTCATTGGGACTTTCCGAAGGAGTTCCCTCAATAAATTTTACCTTGACATTTAACCAATGTCCAAATACTGGTCATTACGCATGTTTTGTGCAAGGAAGAGCCAGGTTGGATCTCTAATCTTCCTAATACAAATGAACCTTTTAGGGGGCACTTTTCTAAAAGAGGTCCTCTTACTTGTAAATGAAAGAGATGAAACAGATTGCTTAGTCCCCATAAATTAATCTTTTTCATACTTAGTTCTTGAAACTAGCAAAGAATGAATCTTACCTTGAGAGGACTAATAAAATAATAAAATAGCGCTGAGCTCTTCAAAATGTCCCAATTTCAGACCCAGAGAAATTAGGCTCTTAAGAGGCTGACATTTTGGGCCCCTGGGTGGTTCAGTTGGTTAAGTGTCTGCCTTTGGCTCAGGTCCTGTTCTCAGGGTCCTGGGATCAAGTCCCATGCTGGGATCCCTACTCAGCAGGGACTCTGCTTCTCCCTCTATCCCTGCCCCTGCTTGTGCTCTCTCTCTCTCTCTCTCTCTCTCTCTCAAATAAATAAATAAAATCTTTTAAAAAAAAAAAGAGGCCGACATTTTATGAGTGATTGCTTTAGCACTAATAACTACAATTAAGGATCAGGGAGTTGCACAGAGGAGAAGAGAAGAAACGGCAAAACTTGCCCTGGGGAAAGTAATTTATTGCAAGGACACTTCTAGAAGATTATGGCCAAAAAATGGTTTGTGGATATTCCAAATATGAAATGGTGGATAGCTGAAGGTAGTACCGATCGATCAAAAGTAAAGCCATGGGAGCTGGACTTCATTTCCATTTTGAAGAGGGCTAATCCTATCTCTCCTGATGTACCTTTTAGCCATTGAACTTGACCCTATCTTTTTGGCTTAGGCCTAATGACTGGATCCTTGGCCAACAACAAATTCTTGAGGCTGTCACACCAGAAGGTCAGGTCTCTTCTTCAAAGGAATTTCAGCAAGGCCTTTAGCAACTTCTCAGAAATGGATGTAGGCAAAATTAAGACATGTGGACTAGGGACACATATTTAGGCTTGTTTCTATTGAATATGCTCACCCCAGAAAACATTAAATAATGCATGAGGTACCAAAACACGGGAGGATTTCTAGTAGGGAGCCTCAGCATTTTGAACTTGACCTTCTTCTAGCCAGTATTTTTAATGAATACTCAACTAAGACAGAGAGTGAATGTATAGCAATTTTTCAGATACCAGAAAATTAGAATGATTTCTTTGGTGGTAATCAAAATTTAAAAGCTGAGAAAGGGTCGAAACTAAAAATATCCAATGCTTTAGCTCAAGGGAAAAGTTTAACTGAGGAGTTAAAGAATATAAAAGACCTCACAGCAATTATGGTTGTAGAAATAGATTTTTTTCCCTTCAAAGTTAGTGTAATGTATTATTGCCATTCTTCACTATAAGAATGCAGAAGATATCCCCAAATAATCAGATCTTTACACTGCAATGAGAATACATTTCTAATTAAGTAGTCATTTTCTTTTAAAAAAAATCTTTTATTTATATAATGTTGCATATATCTAAAGAGAGCAGGTTTGTGCTGAGCCACAGAAGTTCCTTCTAGAGTTATGTCAAACACTATTATACTTTAAAATGATTGTAAAAATGAATTTGCCCAGCATCTTGGGGGTTCTCTGTTCAATTTCAAGCAATCTGAAGAGACACATACAAATGGCACAGATTTGAAATTATTGCACTAGAGGGGAAGTTCATTGCATATGGGGTTCATTTTTTCTTCTGTCCCAACAGACGGAAGTTCAGAAGACTAAATCCAATCTTCACATTCATAAAAGTTCTCTTTGGGCTCAGGAAGGCAAAGGAAGCCCTACAAATGTCCTCGTCCGTGGTAGTGAAGGGAACATCATGTTTCCCCCTTCACTCTTTCTTAAATTGAATTTATTAGTTTGAATGGAGCCAAGTTTCAGTGACTTTTAACATATTGAAATTTTGGATTCTGTTTATTTCTGAGGAATCAAGAGGGATCCTTTTTCCAGACCAGAAGGGAAACTGGTGAGTTGTTTCCTCCTCCTTAAGATGAAAAGAGAGAGCACACTGGTTAAGAGTCAAAATGACTCTGATGATATGTCAGCTTTTTCTCCCTGTAGACTTCAGGCATACTTGTTAACCTCTCTAAGCCCCAGGCTACTCATCTGTAAATAAAGGGTAATATTACCTCCTTGACCAGGTGGTGTCCTGACTAAAGATCAAGAATATGGTAACTAGCATAAGCTAAATTGTAATTGTGGCTAGTGTTCAAGGTGGAACATGGGAGTTCACCCATAGGCCAAGGCTGCGTCCCTGGGGACAGCCACAGCCCCTTGTCTCTTGCCCTGCCCTTCTAAAAAATGCAACACATTTCATTTAATTATGCTATGTTCTTTACAGCCTCTTGTATATACTTCTTTCTAAACTAATGGTTTAGCTTTTTCCATTTGCTACTTGTAAAGGCACTGATCTTTAAGACAAATACGCACAGACAACCACACACGCACACACACACACACACACACACACACACACTTTTATGAAACTCTGAGTTAATTCTATTTGGAAATAAGTGTGTTTACCAAGTCATTTCAGTCACAGATAAGCATTTCCCTTAATCACTTACAACTATAATTTTCTCAAACTGGGAGTCAGACCTTATTTGCTAAGCTGTGATAATATGATTTCTTTTAGGCACACAGATACTCTAATATAGCAAGAATTCACAGGAGTATTTAAAAGTTCAAAACATCTGGAATGCAATTCTGCAATTCCTTTAACAGGAACGTTACATTTTTGAAAACAGAGATCTGCAAGTTTGATGTGTAAAAGACAAAAAAGATATGTGCCTTTTAAAAGCTTTTATCAAACCTCTCAGAACTTGTGAGATCTCTTTCAGAGTGGTGGGGAGTGCCTCCAGGGGCACAAAAGATAGTCATCTATGGGGGGGGGACACACACTAAATTCTCATTGTCTGCAGAGAGCCACAGAGGAGAAAATATACAATGTTGCCATCACACTCTTCAGCTCACACACTGAGCAACTGCGCAGGTCAACACTCCCTGAAACTACCCTCTCTTACTCAGGGACTGTTTCAAGGTGAAAGCACACACAATTCCTCCAAAATTCCAGGTGAATTGAATCACCTCTCCTGATAGGAACAAAGGAGAAGATCGACATTTATCTATCGACTTGACGTTTGTTAGCACCACACGAAGCACCGCTTTCTAATTTAAGACAAATCTGTAAGGTGAGTTCCATTGTCCTCATACTAAAAATAAGTTACCTGAGGTTTACTGAGGTCGACTGATTTGCCCAAGTCACGCAGCTAGTGAGTGGCGAACCAGTGTTTCTCAAAGTGTATTCCCGGGGACTCTCAGGCTAGCTCCCAGAGAGCATCTTAAAACAATAGCTTCCTCCCACACCCAAACCTGCTAAATCAGAAGGAAGGCAGGCAAAGGAGCGGAAGCTGCATTTTAAAACAAGCACAAGCAGGTAATTCTGATCCTTTTTAGTTAATCATTGTGGTGGACAAGGTCTCTGAAAAACAAACATAAGTAAAATGTCCATGCTTAGATCCATTAGTTATTTTCTTTTCTTCTGTTGAAATATTTGTTTTACTTTGCATTAAACAAGAGCTTTAGCCCCGTTTGTCAGATATCCTCATACACATCTTCACCTTAAAATCAAGGCTAATGCAATACTATTCCTAGGTATTTACCCAAAAGAATTAAAAGCACTACTTAAACAAATACATGGCACAGCAGCATGATTCACAATTGCCAAAAGGTGGAAACTGCCCAGATGTCCATCAACAGATGAATGGATAAACAAACAGTGGTATATACGTAGAAAGGAATAAAATACCCAAACACACTATGATGTGGATGAACCTCCAAAGCATTAAGAGGCCAAACAAAAGAAGTCAAACACAAAATGTTACACGCTCAATGAGTCCATGTATCAGAAATATCCAAAATAGACAAATCCATAAAGACAGAATTCAGGTTGGTAGTTTCCACGGGTTCTAAGGGAAGGGGTAACAGGGAAAAATCTCTCAATGAGTAATGGGTTTTGCTTATGAGAAATGTAAATGTTTTGGGACTTGATAGAGGGGTGGTGGCACAACATAGAGAAGGTACAAAACGCCACTGAATTACTCACTTTAAAATGGTTAATGTTATGTGAATTTCACCTCAAATTATTTTTTTAAATCAGGGATAATACTGTTAGCTCCTAATTTCCTCTCATACTGGTCCAAGTTTGCTGCTAAGAGCAATGTCTTTTTTGGAGAAAGCCATAGTGGTGATAAACTTGATAATATTCTTGTTATTAAGTGCCTAGAGCTCTGTGGCCAAGAGATGGCGCTCCAGTTTCAGTTGTCACAGAAGTTCTCTGTAGCTCTCACAGGAAAGGCGGTTTCCATTAATGACAAGGGAATAAACGCATGTGCTCAAACTCTAATGTAGCTAGAAAAACCAATTAATGTTTCCTAATTGCCCTTAGAAATTACTTCCAACCTAATCATAAAGTGTATATATATATATATATATATATATATATATATATGTATATATATATATAAAGCAACAACTTTGAGTACAGAATGAAAATTTTAAAAACCAACCTCAGTAATGGGTGGAAAAAGTTTTCCAAGCAGATAGACCTAAATTCTAACTCAGATCTTGCTATTTGCCAGCCATGTGCGCTTGCTTAACCACATTGCTTAGTCTCTTAGAATCTCAATTCTCTCCTGCAAAGTGTTGATAACACATACTCCCAAAGTTAGTTGTAACAATTAGGAATAATGTTTTGGCAAGTGCTTTGCAACACACTTAATATATAGTAGATACTCAGTAAAATTTAGCTATTCTGATTAGTGACAGATTATGTGTGTGTGTGTGTGTGTGTGTGTGTGTGTGTGTGTACAGGATTTCTCTGCTTTGGGTCCTATGAAATTAAATTAAATGTAGTCCAAACTATTACTTGCGTATTAGAAGCATGGAGTTTGACACACCAGAGATCTATTTGGAAATTGTCAGAGTCCACTGAACGTCTTAAATACTTACCCTTTCTCTAAATCAAACACAGAAGTGACATTATACTGATACAAGCAAAAAGTTCTTAATATATTTTTAGGTGAAGAGAGAAAACAGACTGCAAAATGATATTAGAGTGTAATCTCAGTTTTGTGTAAAAACTGTATATATCTGGTAAGATATACATCAACATATTAATGTAGGTTATCTCTGGGTAATAAAGCTATAACTATTTTCAATGTTCTTAATAACTTTTTATACATTTTTACTATTTTCTGTAATGGGTATGTATTAATTTCTAGTCACAGAAAAAAAAAAAAAAACAACCTTTGTCACATACTTCTATGAAGCTAGGAATATATCAGATACGGACACTGCAAGGCTTCCTCCGTGAACTAGTTGGGTCCACAGAGGAGCCACTCTCAGAGCTCAGATATGGTGCCCTGGGACCTCCCTCCTACTCAGAATTCTCCACAGAGAAAAAAAGAAATGGAAAAAAAACAAACCCAGCTGTGTTTCTCTTTGCCAGTTTTTCAGCCAGCATACATAAACAGTATCTGTGAGATGTTCAAACAACTGATTGGAAAGTAGAAAATTCAGTTGGCCTCATAATTTGGAATCAGGTCAAACACCCTCGTAAATGTAAACAGACACACCAATGTCGAAATTTCTTACTAACAGCTCATAAAGTTTTTGTATTCATAATTTGGGAATATTCACCCAAAAAAATTTTTTTTAAGATTTTATCTATTTGTTTGACAGAGAGATCACAAGTAGGCAGAGAGGCAGGCAGAGAGAGAGGGGGAAGCAGGCTCCCTGCTGAGCAGAGAGCCCGATGCAGGGCTCGATCCCAGGACTCTGAGATCATGACCTGAGCCAAAGGCAGAGGCTTAACCCACTACACCACCCAGGCGCCCCTATTCATTAAAAATTTTAAGTACACATATACTCTTGACCCAACATAGGCCTTTTCTAGGACTCTGTCCTATAGAAAGACATGTACATGCACCAGGATTCATGGTCAAGGATTATACCAGGAAGCATTGGTTATCAGAACAAAAATTTTCCACTGATGGAATGATTTTTATATTATGAGGCATTCATACTACAGAATGCTATGCAGCTACTAAATAGAATGTTATAGATTTCTAAATATGGTCAGGAATGATCTCCCACACATATTAAGTGGAAGGAAAAAGAGTAAGAGAGCTATACTAAAAATAAGATACCATTTATGTTAAAAAAAAACAAACTCTGTGTATGTGCATAATGTTTTTGTATGCGTATTTAAACAAGTAAATACGTAGAAATATTGAAAAAGGCCTAAAAAGGTAAATACCTGATTATTAAAAATGATTATGTCTAAAGAAGATTTTTTTTTAACTTTATATTTTCTAAATTGTTTTAATTCCTGTCTCTCTCTCTCTCTCACTCTCTCTCTCTCTCTCACACACACACACACACACACAAGCACCATGCATACACATGTGCTAAGTTCTGATAAATGTCAAGAATGTACTAGCAATGCACAGCAGAAATAATCCATTTTTATGAGAGCTCTCAATGTAGAGGCTCATCCCTGGGGCTTTTCACAGACTGCTGGCTCTATGGTCCAGTCAGACAATGAATAATTGTTTCTGCAGGTCGATCAAACAACTTGTGCTCCAAGGTCCTCTCTCCCTCTTCTCAGTAAAGGAAAAAGACAAAGAAAAAACAAGCCCAGACTGAAATATAAGAAATAAAACTTTGAAATGTTTGGAAGAAAATGTAAAAGATTATATTCTTGAGGTTTTCTTTAAGAAAAATACCCCAAAAGCATGAATCATAAAGGAAAACATTGATTAATTTGACTATATTAAAATTTAAAGTATATCAAAACCATTAGGGAAAAAAAATGTCATAAATTTGGAGAAGGTATTTTAAACAAACAGAAGCAATGAGAGAAGCAAGAATGTGTTTTAAAATACCTGTAAGAAATAAGAAAAAAGACTAAGAGGAAAAAAACTGGGGAAAAGTCATAAAGAGGTTGTTTATGGATGGGAATCACAAATCCTGAATACATATAAGAAAAGATGTTCAACTTTATTAGTAATCACAGAAATGAAAATTAAGGCCACAATGAGATGCATTTTATAGCCACAAAGTGTACAAAAATGCAGGTCTGATATTGACAAATATTGGTAAGGATTTGAATCAATGGATATTCATATACTGCTGGTAAAAATGTAAACTGATTTCATCACTTTGGAAAAAGGTTTGACACCTTCATATTAAGTTAAATATTCTGTACCCCCAAACCAGGCACTTGCTCTTTTAAATATCCACCCTGGAAAAATTCTTATACGTGTACACAAGAGAAAGGAATAAGAATGTTGACGGGGGGAAGCCCTCAAAGTTCCAGTTACAAGAGTGGCTAACCGAATTACAGAAGTCACAGGATGGAATAATATGCAGACTGAAAGTGAATGAACTGTAGCTCCTTGGAAACATGAATACATTGTAGAAATGTAACGTGAAATGAAATAGGCAAGTCATAGGAGATCACCTTTAACTTATAATGTTCAAATTCAAGAAGTATCAAACTATATATTGCTAGGGAAACTTAAAATTTTAAAAATTAGACTACTTTTTAAAAATGTAATGGAATGATTTCAGGAGAGCAGTAATCTCTAAGGAGGAGGCATGGAGCATGCCACTACTATATTCAATCTGCTACAAGCATTAATCAAAATTTAGTCCTTAAAATCAGTGGCAGATTCATAGGTATTCATTTTATTACTATGCTACTAGCTTATATAAATGTTACTGTGATTTTTTTATGTTTCGGTTGTTACATCTTTAAAAATATTTAAATAGGGCTCCTGGGTGGCTCAGTCAGTTAAGCATCTGCTTTCGGCTCAGGTCATGATCCTAGGATCCTGGGATGGAGCCCCAGGCCAGGCTCCCTGCTCAGTGGGGAGTCCGCTTCTCCCTCCCTCTGACCCTCCCCCTGTTCATGCTCTCTCCCTCTCTCTCTCAGATAAATAAAATCTTTAAAAAAAAAATTAAAAATATTTTTTAAAAATTTAAACAGCTCTATCAAAAGAGGAAAATAAAATCCAGGGTGCCTGGGTAGTTGCAGTTGGCTAGGTGTTGGCCTCTTGGTGGTGCCCTGCACTGCATTCCCCTCAGCGCAGACTGCTTAAGTGTCTATTTCCTTCTTCCTCTGCCCCTCCCCTCTTGTTCATAGGCATGTGCTCTCTCTCTCTCTCCCCCCCCAAATAAATAAATAAATCTTTAAAAAAATAAATCCAAAGATTAATTAGGGTATGTATTCAGGCATATTTCACAGCTTTTTCACCTGTACTTAATGTTCTTTCCCTTAGTACTTTTTTTTTAAAGATTTTATTTATTTATTTGACAGAGAAAGAGAGAGAGCACAAGTAGCGAGAGTGGCAGGCAGAGGGAGAGGAAAGCAGACTTCCCGCTGAGCAGGGAACCCCATGAGGGGCTTGATCCCAGGACCTCGGGATCATGATCTGAGCCAAAGGCAGATGCTTAACCAACCGAGTCACCCAGGCGTCCAGGACTGTCTTAAATATACACATTTTAGACCTCATGCTCTTCAGATTCTTTTTTGTAGAACAGCATTTTGTCAAAGAAGTGTAGGAGTAGAATAAGAAAAGGAGAGAAAAATCAAAGAACACTTCCAGGTATAATGGGACCCCAAAGAGACAACTTTTAATATGTTATTAGATGGTAAATTAATTTTACTTTGATTGGAAAACAATCATAGGTTCCGGATGCCATTATGAGGTTAAGCTAAAAGGTCCTGTCAGTTCTGAAATTTTAACTTGAAACAGGAGATCTCGGCCAGCTGTCAGAAGATTATGGTAGATTTGAACATTATGAGGGAGTTTGCATTTGAATTTTCTACTCCCCGTGATTAACAAAACTCACTTTAAAATGATTAAAAATTCAAACAAAATATGTTTATCTTTGGATAATACAAGCCTTAAATTCTAATTTTATTTTTGGTGCTTAGCAGATTCACTTTTCATATTGTGACTAGACACCTTTGACTCTTCCAATTATTCAAAGACCTCTGTAAATTTGGATCAAAAGCGATTAAGCTAACTTTGTATTTCAGTATAATAACCTTCTCAGCCAGCCATATTTGATCTATTTCTTACATCATTTTTTCCCTGGGAGTCAGGTCTCTTCAGCAGATGCTAAAGAATAACAGTTTGGGAGAAAGAACACAGGATTTACAATATTAGTACATGAGTCCAAATCTGATTTACTTAGTAACAAGGTCAAGTTACATAACTTTTCTGAACTTCAATTTACTCATCTGGAAAATGGAGAAAATGATTGCATTTAGTCAGGCTGTTTTGTCTGCCATTTTCTTTTCTTTTCTCTCTCTTTTTTTTTTTTTTTTTTTTTGGTCTGCCATTTTCACACTCAATTCGAGATAACACAAAGAACAAACTCAGGCACTTTGCATTCTCAAAGTTCAAGAGTCAACACAGTTGGATCCAGAATGTCACAAGCCTCTTTCCCTATCCTTTTCTACCTCTCTTTTCTACCTCTAGACTCACGCCCTTATGCAAACAAACCTTCATCATTTGGTAGGAAAAACTATTTTCAAACTATTTTCGATTGACCCAGAGCCACATTTCTCCGGTTTACTTAGCACAGAAGGAAAAAAAAGGGGAAGGAGATAATTCTATCACCCAACACCGGATTGGTCTTTCTTAGGGCACGTGCTCACTCCCAAGCCCATCACTGCTCCTGGAAGGACAGGCTGTTATCATTGGTCCACCTGGGATCACGTGTTCACCCCTGAGAACAAAGGGGGTTAGTCCAGTGATTGGCAGACTCCACAGGACCACTGGCGTTGGATAGTGGCAGATTTCCATGGCACACAGGGGTGGTGTCTAGACAGAAATAACAACTCTTCACTGCCATAGTAATTCCTCTAGGTAGGATCTTACAAAAACTGGGGACAGAGGGCTTTATATATTGTAAAATACATTAACTCTTGGGTTAAAATTATTTTTTTGGTAAAAACAAAAATCACTATGAAGAAGTTGAGAGTACCATAAGATTGGATTAGAATGAAGCATCTATTCAAAACAAGTCATTTCTTATGTAAAATTGGGAGAATCATTATATGTTCTTTACAAAGCAAATTACCTACAATGAAGGAAATAAATATTAGTTTTATGTTTAATATAGATTTTTTGAGAAATGAAAGCCATAATAAAATCTCCAATGTCTTTATGTGCCCACAATAACTGTCTCATTTCCTATCAAAAACTAAATGTGCTTAGGGGTGTGAACATGTCATGATCGCTTAGCTTAATGGGTGTGAAGTAAATGCCCTCTTTTCTGGAGGGAAAATCTTTTCTGAAGATCATTGCAACATTTACAAAACTAAGCACATTTTTATAAAATTGGACAGTTGGAAGTGACCTGCAAAGTTCATCAAATCTCTGCCAGGGCTTTAGAGTGACAATCAAAACACCCCAGGGAAATAACTATCTTGAAATAGATTTTTAAAATGTCTTCCAGGGAGAGCCTCTCTGGAGAAACTACATTTCTCGCAATAAATCAACATCTGCCTTCACCTCTTTCTTTCAGGCTGCCAGAAAATAATTGGATTACACTCCAGCTCCCCCAGGCAGTGGTTCCCAAACCTGGTGGTTATTCATCAGAACCTCCTAGGAAACTGTAAAATACAGATTTCTGGGCCCCACTCTAGACTTCACTGAATCAAGACCCCCGAATCAGTTGTTTGCTTGTTTGTTTGTTTTTTTTTTAAAGCTTCTCCTACTTATCTATATTAAGCCACTTTGATCAATGCACTAGCTTTAGGAAATCACAGAGTTCAGGACCAAGGTGATATTTAATCATGACTTGAATGCCATTGCCAAGAGAAATGTTCCTCACTACTGTTTTCAAGCCCTGGAGGAGAAACAGGCAAGGTATTTTTAATTTTTGAAGCTCTAACTGTATAAGGAAGTTTATGGATCTCTTCCTAATTCTCGGTTTTTGGAATACTGATGCTTATCCTCTAAATATTGACTATTAGATCCACTTTGAAAACCTCTGGACAGTAGGTTTCCTAATACATGCTCTGGATGTTGGAAAGTGCTAGAGAAAGAAATGACATTATGATAAGAAGAAGAATGAATAAGTAGACAAGCTTCCATCATTTTGTATTAGAGAGAATTTTCTGAATTTATTAACCCATTCTTTCTGAAAAGGTTATCAGTTCACATCCAAATGATGAACTATCATGCAGTTATTAAGGCGTGCATGTACAGAATTTTAATGAGATCAGACTGTATAAAGGTTTTGCATTCTGACCTTTTCTTTCTGCATTACATCAAATGCATTTTTCCATGCAGTTGTAATACTTCATATATATGTTGGCAATCACATATGCATATATGTCGTCTGTTTATAAATGCTTTCCAATGCCCTTCACTTATTTTTTCAACAAATACATTTTAAATGCTTCTGCTAGCACTTACTAATTAACAGGGGACAAAAAGGGACATCAGGAAAAAGATGAATAACCTTGGCAGACTGGAATTAAGAGTAGGCCAGCTCATAGATGTCTCAGCTGTTTAGAAGAGGAAGTAATTAAATGAGGAATATGGATATTTGACATGAATTTCTGTAGGAGAGGAAATTTAAATTCATCAAAAACGGGTGGGATTCAGACAAGAAGAAAAGGAAAAAAGATTTTCATGCAGGGGGAGGGAACAAGTTAAGATTTGAAATCAGAAATCTGCACATTGCGTTCAGAAAATGATGAGAGAAGTGTAAGGAGAAAAATTTGGATTCCCAGGTAGCAATGAGACACATTTTGATTTAATTTTCATTTCATTCTGTTTGTGTTTCATAAATATGAGAGATTTCAAACTTATTTTTAAAAGTATGGAATGTTATGTAACAGACATCTACGTATCCACCACAAATTTTAAGCAGATGTTAAAGTTTGACATGTGTGCTTGATTCTTGGGCATTTTTTAATGGCATGAGTTTGAGTTTGGATGGTATAGGCTTAGCTTGGGCATCTCGAGCTGGAAGTAATCAGCAAGTCGAAGGGGATCAACGTGGTGTTTCTTTAACTCTAAATTCTATTTAGAGATTAGGGAGGTAGGAAAAATAGAAATATAGTAATTTTCCCAGTAAATAATTTTAAACATTTTAATATTCTTTAATACTGATATGTTTTGGAGGCAAATAAAAGACTGATGTAAATGTTTAATTAAAAGTAAGAAATAAAAAATTTCACCTGCCCCGTGTACCCAAGGACCATGTCCCCAGAACCCATGCCAAAAGTAAGATCCTACTCCCCGTGGGGAGACTCATTTCCCCAGCTTTAGCTGTTAGGAATGCTTCTCTAATGGAAGTGTCAGATGTTCTCTTCTAGATTATAGGGATCCACTGAAGTTTTGCCTAATATGGGACCTGATATTCTAAATAATGAAATTATACTGTTTGCAACTTCGGTGGACCATTGTGAATTAGTTCATTAAGTAAAAATGAACAGAAACCATGGGACCTTCTGGAGTTTTCATCCATAAGCAAGGAAAGATTGCTTCCATTGGATAAAGTATAAAAGAAAGGTGGAAGATAAAGAATACTGCATTTTGAGTTTCTCATGAGTCATATGTGTTTAATTTAGTAGTTACATGAAATTTCAAGAGAGCCATTGTGACCCCTAGTCTTTTCCGTCCCATAGGTGGGCCCAGTCCTCCAGGGTGATGTGAAGGACACAGAGGGCAATCTAAGCAGAAAACTGTCCACATGACTCCAATACTGAGTTAGCTTGCTCGTGGCATCAGATAGATGAGCCTGAGTTTCTGACTTCTCCCTTTCCAGAATATCCTTCAGATCCTGATGTCAACCATTCAAAATAGATTATACAATGAGAAAATAAAGTCACATAATTTATTTATGATGGTGCCTTCACCAGGATCAGCAGGAGAAGAACCCCAGAAGTTATCCAACTCTCATACTTTGATTTGCAGGGACCATAGTGTAAGGCTTCGGATTATAGTTCTGGAGCCTGAGTTCTGCCACCTGTTCTATGCCTCAATATCTCCTTTGTAAAATGGAAATATTTTATCCTGTAAAGGATTGCTATGAGGATTAGATAACTTACTACATAGAATGTGCTTAGAACAGTGCTTGACATTATGAGCTCAATTAATGCTAGTTTCATTATATGTTTATATAAAACCAAGACCTCTTCCATCCAGTCTGTCTTTGTTATTTTGAATCCTTTCATATTTCTGCCCACTATAACCCCCCGGGCAGTCTTACCACATCGCCTACTTCCGTGCCTAAACTAGATCTGTGCCTCCACCTCCCAGTACTCCCAAGCCTTTGTAACATGTTGGGGTGGTCCAGTTGTCCAGGCTGTCCTGTTTGATACCCTTGTTTTCCCTTGGTGATAACTCTAAGAGTAATTGGTTTTCTCCCAAGTGTGTGTAAAATGTATGTGGAAGGTTTATATCTTGAAATATTAGCCTTGCTTCTCTGTGATGTTTCTCTTACTCTAATACCCCTAGTCAACACTGAAACAGAAATGAAGATTTATTATTTTTTAATATTTTATTTATCTATTTGAGAGAGTGTGAGAGAGGGCATGAGAGGGGAGAAGATCAGAGGGAGAGGCAGACTCCCCACGGAGCTGGGAGCCTGATGTGGGACTCGATCCCGGGGCTCCGGATTCACGACCTGACCCAAAGGCTGTCGCTTAACCAACTGAGCCATCCAGGCGCCCCAGAAATAAAGATTTAAATAATTGCCAACCTTAGCACCAGACGCAGTTTGCCTTCTAAGACACATTGTTTTAGGGCTGGATTTTTACCTGTGGGGTGGCATTAGGGAGAAGAGAGCGAAGGTGGAGAAACAACTTTATTTCATTTTATATTTTGGATTTTATTTTATTTTATTATTTTTACATTTTTTACTTATTTCTTAATTCCAGTATAATTAATATACACTGTTATATTACTTTCAGGTGTACACAATAGTGATTCAACAATTCTATTCATTACTCAGTGCTTGTCCTATTAAATGTACTCTTAATCCCCTTCATCTATTTCACCCATCTCGCCACCAACCGCCCCTCTGGCAACCACCAATTTGTTCTCTATATCAAGGACTCTGGTTTTCTGAGGCACCTGGGTGGCTCAGTTGGTTAAGCGTCTGACTTCAGCTCAGGTCATGATCATGGAGTCCAGGGATTGAGCCCTGCATTGGGCTTCCACTCAGGGGGGAGTCTGCTTGTCCCTCTCCCTCCACCCCTCCCCTGCTCATTCTCTCAAGTAAATAAATAAAATCCCTTTAAAAAATTCTGGTTTTTTTGTTTATCTCTTTTTTTGTTCGTTCTTTGTTTTGTTGTTGTTGTTTGGTTTCTTAAATTCCACATATAAGTGGTTGTATAGTATTTGTCTTTCTCTGACTGACTTATTTCACATAGCATTATGCCTTCTAGATCCATCCATGTTGTTGCAAATGACAAGAGTTCATTCATTTTTATGGCTGATATATATATATATATACACATATATATATACATATATATATATATATACATATATATATATGCCACATCTTCTTTGTTTATTCATCTATGAATGGACACTTGGGTTGCTGCCATATCTTGGCTATTGTAAATAATACTGCAGCAAACATAGCAGTGCATATATCTTCTCAAATTCGTGTTTTCATTTTCTTTGGGTAAATACCCAGTAGTGGAATTACTGGATCATGTGGTAATTTTTTGAGGAACCTCTACACTATTTTCTGGAGAAGGAGGATGGCTTGGACAGATGAGAGAAAAGGGCCCACTGCTACACTGTACAAGGAGCACAGAGGATGCCCTTAGACCATGGCTCATTCTTATTTCCTGTAGTTCTGTCATGTAATTGTTCTAAATACTTTATAAACACCTCCTGACCCTTAACAAAGGAAACCAAAGATCGGGGCATAGCCTAAAGGGAAACTTTTGCCTCTTGGTAAAGGTAACACTAAACTGTCTTAGTCTTAGTGGGGAACTTTGCTGTGAGGAGACACATTATGCTTCTGAGATTAAATGTATTTTAAAATGGAAAAGCCCAAAAAAATTAAAAAATTAAAAAAAAAAAAAATGGAAAAGCCCAGAAGTTTATCTTCTAGTATATCTTAAGGAAACTAGTTTGTGTTGAATTGATCTCTTCGTAAATTTCATCGTTGTGTCTATTTTGGAAAAGAGCACATTTTTCCCCCAGAGATCAGGTCTTCTTGTCCAGATCTGAACATACCAATTTCATTATGTTTTACATGTCATTATTTTGCTCCCAAACAGAAAGTTCTTATATGTGGCTGAAGGAACAGAAAAGTCAAGGGTGATGATACAGATTTTGGAATCATCCACATAGAACAAATAACTGGAAGCCATGAAAATAATTGAAATCATGGAAGAGGTAGTAAAAGGGGAGAAGAGCAGATGATTAAAGACAGAGTCTTAGGTGCTACCAAATTTACCTGCATGAGAACAAGAAAGAGGAGCTCTCCTAGAAGAGAGAGTAATTAACCAAAGATGTAAAGGACAAGAAAGCATTGAAAGGAGGATATCAAATAAGGAAGGATTTGCTGATGGAGTTAATTGTTTAAAGCAGGAAGAAAAGTGAGAACTGAGAAAAATCTTCTGGATTTGCCTATTAGGAAACTGTCAGTGATATGCAAAGAAGCAGTTTCAAGGGGCGCCTGGGCGGCTCAGTCGTTAAGTGTCTGCCTTCAGCTCAGGTCATGATCCCAGGGTCCTGGGATCCAGCCCCGCATCAGGCTCCTTGCTCCGCAGGAAGCCTGCTTCTCCCGCTACCATTCCCTCTGCTTGTGTTCCCTCTCTCACTGTGTTTCTCCCTGTCAAATAAATAAAATCTTTAAAAAAAAAAATTAAGAAAAAAAAAAAAGAAGCAGTTTCAATAAAGTGCTGGCAGGAGGTTCTCCATTGACCGAGAGAAGTTGAGGGGGATGAAAGTATTCTGGTTCCAGAGAGCAATGAGACCTCTCTAGGTATAGATACATGGGCTCTGCTCATAGAGCCTGCCTCCCCGCATTTACCAAATGGCAGATACTGAGGTTCTACACCCCATTTTATTTAGTCCAGCTTTTCCATTGAGGTAGGCTTCCCTGGGAAATAAGTATATTGGGATTTTCTGGAGAGGACTTTGGCATTAGTTGTGGGACCATAAAGCCAAGTATCTGGGTCTCCGCAGCATGTTTGCACCAAGCCACAGCCTCCCCAAAGTCCCATCGTTTGGCTCTGAGTGTTCCCCGGCTTGAGCTTTGACTTTAGGATTGGGATCCCCGTTTTACCACTGATGTTAAACCTGCACTGAGTGCCAGCACCACCAGTCTGGGAAACTGGCAGTCAGACTAACCATTGCAGCCTCTATTCCAAAACTCTGCTGGGGGTCATGATCCAAACACCATCATCATTAATCATCATGTTGCATATAACACATTAACATAAAAGAAACCTCTCTACCCCCCACCCTACCCTTACTAACATAATCTGTCCCCTGTAGTCCTGTTATTCTGATGGATTTCAACCCCTTGGCCTGTGTTCTAGGCTGGCACTTGTGCTTCTTAAAGTTTTCCTTTTTTGGAGATTATTTGGATACTCTGGCTTATAAACTTCACCTTAATTCTGAGGGACATAAAACATACATAGGCACAGATATACACATGTACACACACGATCTCTGATTTCTGATGATCCTTTCATTTCTGTGGTTCCTACAGCTTGGGATAGTCTTGGATTTACTAAAATTCCACCAACGAGACTAAACTCCAACAACAACCTCCCAACCCTCCTGAAGCTGTGCAGAGGGAATCAGACCTAGCTTTAGGGTCTACTAATAGAAACCTATGGTCCAGATAAAAGAAATTAAATATTTCACTGAAATGGGTACTGGGAAAAGATACAACTGAGCACTGAATTCAATTTGAGTATATTTTAACCTTGATGTTCTCACAAAGTTCTGGTAAAAAATTACTAAAGATGAAGTAAGACAAGTCTGATGTCTTAATTAGAAAAAATATCACAAATATCTATTCCGTATTAAGATTATTTTTTTAGCTGTAAAGTCTGATTGAGAAGGGGTTGTGGCTAGACATCCTTAAAGAACAATTAGAAAAACCACACTTGAGATCAGTTGATCTCTAATGTTCCTTCAAGGTCTTAAATTCTGAGACATGGAAAACATCAAACACTCCTTCCACATCTCTCGAGACCTAATCTTGCTTTACTACCTTTTTTTTTTAAATCTCCCGCATGCATTTATTGTAAAAAATATGTACACCATTCCATATTCCAAACTCAGGAGTTCTGCATCTAATATCTGTCCTAGCTTCTCCAGAACTCTCTGTACCAACTTGATAGTTGTTCATTAAATTTATTCAGATCTCACTTCTGAGAAACAAGAGCTTTGGAGCCTGGCAAGTCTTTCCTCAAACTGTGGCTCTGTCCGTTACTAACTGTGTACTCTGGGAAAATTAATAAACCTTTCTGAGTCTCATCTTCCTCATCTATAAAACACGCACGCTAATGCCAACCTACCTTCATTCATCCAACAAGTATTTTTGTTTAGAGAAAGACTGAAGGAACAAAGATATTTTATAAAATAAGAAAAAAGGTATGGAGGAGACTCCCTTTTGGTTTTCTAATGAGTAGCAGGAGGACCAAATAGAAATGGCAGGAAGACTGATTCCAGGGCAAGGAAACTGTGCACCATCTAAAGCTACCTTGCAGTGAACAAGATGTCCTGTCCAGGAAAATATTCCAAAAAGAATCATTGAACCTCAGGTGAGAATATGTGCCAAACAGTTTCCTCCACTAGCAACTATTGGAAGGAAAGGAAACTTCTTTCCAACTCCTCAGTGATTGCATAAGATATAAATCTACCCAAAGTACATAACTAAAATGGTTTCGATAATTGAGAATGGAGATTGTTCTCATATTATTTAGAAGTCTCCAGTTCTCATTTTCCAGTATTGCTCTTCTTTCCTGTAGTTTATGTTTCTGCCAGTACCTCTGAGAATCTCCTTCCTGCAGGAGAGAAATATCTTTTGAAAGGCAGCAAATGACTAAATTAGTAAGATGGTGGGTTAATGAGTTGAGAGTCTCATACAAACAATTTCTGAGTCAGATTAAACATGATGGAGACTTAACAATATTACAATTCCAATAAGAAATCAAATGCTGGGCAACTGAGCAAAAAAAAAATCACTTTAAATCACTCTATAGTTAGCACTTCTGTTATGCTACACATTGTGGTAGGAAGAATAACAGCTCGAGCGTGGTTTTTATCACAACACGTTGGTATTATGATGTCAATTTCATGACTACTTTAGCGATCCTCGTAAATGAACAGAATCTGGATTTTCAATATGTCAAAAATCACTGAACTTTGGCTCCAGTCACACTAATAAATCCAATTTAGAAAGAATTAAGAGGGGGAAACATGACGTTCCCTTCACTACCATGGATGAGGACGTTTGTAGTGGTTTCTTTGCCTTCCTGAGCCCAAAGAGAAAATTTATATGAATATAATGATTGGATTTAGTCTTTTGAACTTCCATCTCTTAGAGACAGAAAAGATGAACCCCATCCACAATGAAATTCTCCCTCAAATTCAATCATTTCAAATCTGTTCCATTTGTATATGTCTCATCAGATTGTCTGAAATTGAACAGAGAGCCCCCAAAATGCTGGGCAAATTCATTTTTACAATAATTTTAAAGTGTAGTAGAGTTTGACCTAAGTCTAGAAGGAACTTCTGTGGCTCAGCATAAACCTGTTCTCTCTAAATATATTATATAAATAAAAGATTTCTTTTAAAGAAAATGACTACTTAATTAGAAATGGGACCATAGATTGTGTTCTCATTGCAATATAAAGCTCTGATTATTTGGGGGTATCTTTTGCATTCTTATAGTGAAAAATGGTAATAATGCATTACTTACAGTAATGTTGAAGAAAAAAATCCATTTTTTACCAAAAATAATCTCTCACACAGATTGTCATTTCAGATGAGGAGTGCAGAAAGCATTTTATGAAGAATCATCAAAAAGATTTCTTCTTATTCCACGATTTTTCTCTGTGATGAAATTAAAGGAAAACTAGGAATACAAGGGTTATTATAGTTCGTTTAGTGTATGAATCATAAAATACAACTTGTCCATTCCCCCTAAACGTTGGAAATGGTCTATTAAGATAGACACACTGATTATACCTACCAAACACTTCTCAAATCCTTGTATTCTCCTGATATATATCCTTACATCCTCACAAGTACATAAGAAAAGCTCAAAAAGCTACATGACTGAAATGAACATCAAATCAAGGCCTCTCAGAGTTAAATAAAACCTTTGGTCCTCATGGACTGCTCCACATGGGCATCCTGAAAGCTATTTTAATTCAGCATGTTCCAAACTGAATTCAACACCCACCACCTCTTTCTAAATTCCTCCCCTAGTTTTTCCAGTTCTGAATGATAGCAGCCCTACCTCTTCATCTTGGTTGTGAATCTGGAAATGGGCATTTTCTCTTCCTTTCTCTCTTTGCAGTCAGCAAATCAGTGCATCCTGACAAGTGACCTCCTAGATACTCCTAACTCCAGACAGAAGGCCACTTTGCAAGTCCAGGCTCGCAGCCTCTGTCACCTGGATACTAGAAATAATTTCCCAACCCATCTCCTGCTCTTCTTTAACTTCTTTCTTCCTCAAGGAAACATTATTTCTTAAATATCACCCACGAGACTCTCGCACTCAAAACCATGCCACAGAGCCTCACCCCCTGTCGGATGAAGGCCATGCTCCTTAGCATGGCAGATACCCTTCTTGCTTGGATCCCCAGCAGAGGACTTATCTTTTGTTAGTTTTCCACAAGTTCCCTGCACTTGGTCATTCTGAAAGCTTGAAGTTTGCTTCTGATGGGGCGTCTTCCCCACAGCTCTGCACCTTTACATCTGTTCTCCCTAACTAAATGAGCTCCCTCGACCCATCTGCCAAA
>CM053611.1:83459924-83518369 GCA_028646535.1 Procyon lotor
CTGTCACTTAACTTGTAGTCTTGTTGTGGAGATGAAATAATTCAATATTCGCCAAGCTCCAAGGACAGAGTACGTTATGGCAAGGGCCACATTGTTGCCGTCAGCATTACCTAAGATGGCAGTGTTCTCTTTGTGAGATCAACCCTGGTTCTTTCACCTTGTGGTTTCAGGCACCTGCCAAGGATCCCCACGTGGTACAGTGGCTTAGCAGATAACCAGCACGAGCAGTTGATGACTCCCAACTAGTTGTCAACTACTTTGTTCGGCTTCATGCATCGAACACGGTAGTCACATACTCCAGTCTCCATGGGAAGGGAGCTCAGGACCTCCTCTCCCAACTCAGCACAGGGGCCACTCACCCTGGAATATCTATCCAGAATCTCTAGGAGCCTTAGCACCCTTTCTACGTGCTCCTGTTGCTGAGTGTTCTCTCATAGTGAGTGTTGTGTTTTCCAGGTGTTCCCCGCTGTACTACAGGCTCTGTGAGGGTAGGGACTGCCTCTCTCATTTCTGCCTCCCCAGTGCTTGGCATTGTGTCTGGCACATGAAGGATTCCCGATAGCTCTGAATCGAAGAATTCCTGACTCATGGCAGGTATGCAATATGTCTTAATCCCATCCCTCCCCATCCCTTTCTCTCCTCCTCTTTCTAAACTCCTTCTCTCCTCCTCCGGTTTTTATCCTTCTAGCCAGAGGAACCTATATGAGACAGAGACCTTTGAGTCTTTTCAGATGAGACCCTTTATGAACAGTCTAAACAGTCTAAACTGAACCAGTGACCGAGCCTATATGAAAGTGACTGTGTACCCCAAGGGCACACCAAAATTTCATTCTGTCATGGGACAATGTGTCCATGAAAGAAATTCATCACCAACTTGTTGCTTAAACAAGAAATACCTGCAGTTTATGGAGTCTTTTAAGATGGATGGTAAAGCTTCCAAAATATTTTTCACGCTATGTGAAGTGGAAGATCAACAAATTCAACAGCTGGTAGCAACACAACCCACTTTATCTGGTGACAAATGGGTACAGCTAATGCACTTTACAGGCGGCCACAGATGCCTTATAAAATGTTTCCAACAAGAGAAGGAGGATCTGGAAAGAGGACCGAGTATCTGAGGAACACTCACTAATGGTGCACAAGTAACTGGTCTACATTTTTTTTTCCACACACAGTATTTCACTTAAATAACACAATTATTAAACACTAATGTGTAATTGACTGTGAACAAAATTAATTTCTAGGGCTCTTTCTATATAAATACATATGTGCACAACGATATATGAAAAGAAAGTTCATGGGCTAATTGTTTCAAATAAAGAAAATTAAAATCAATTGAAATGTTTGTTGCTAAGAGTAAACTTAAATTCTGATACCGCCATTGTATGGGGTGATAGGCAACTGTGAGAACAGGAAGTACCTCTGTGTGGATTGGTGAGAAAGGATGTCCAAGGTATCCCGGGAGAAGACCCTGCAGAACAGTATGTAATCTCCATTTACATGGAATTTTAATACAGAAATATGTTATAAAATGCAGAGAGAATCATCCAGAGCGATTCATGCCAAAAGAGTAATAGCAATAACCTCACAGAGGAAGAATCAGAGAAATCAGAAAGTTGGGGGTGGAGGAGAGAAGAGGATGGCATTTCACTTTTTCTTATTTATATCTCTGGTTTGCTTAACTCTAGCACAGTGAGCTTGTATTAGTTGACTTTTTTTAAAACTTCAAGGTATTGGATTATGTTGGAAACGGGTTTGGAATGGTCCGTTGTATGCCTTGGGCACTTACTCCATCTTTCTATGTGTCAGTTGCCCCCAGGTGTGAAAGAATAACAATCGCTACTTCCTGGCTTGGTAGCAGGAGCTGGTCTATGGTAAAACTTTGAACCCATTGCCTGATACTAATAAAGCTGAACTCTAGAGGTCAATCAACCACTGCTGGGCAATAAAGCATGACACATATCAGTGATTTAAAGTAAGAGCTATTTATTATCACTCATGCAAATAGAGCTATTCTGTGATATAAACCAGGCTTGGCGGGGCTGCTCTGCTGAGGCTGGCTCTGCCTCCCACACGCCTCATCCTCCTTGAACCAATGGGATAATCAGGACATGTCCTTCTCATGATGGCAGACAGCACAAATATGCAATGTCTTAATGCCTTAGACTCAGAACAGGCACGTTGCCATTCCGACTTCATTCCATTGGCCAAGCAGTCCTGTGACCAAGCCCAAATAAATACACTGGGTGACCAATATCTCAGGTTGCCTGAAACTAAGGGGCTTCCCAAGACACAGACATTTTAATGCTGGAACCAGGAAAGTCCTGGGTTAACCAGGACCAACTGGCCTACTCTTATAGTAGGATGAACTTCAAAGTCATCCAACGAAGGCTATGGTATAGGGACAAGGTGAACTCTTGAGACCAATTATACAGTTTACCAACTCTTAATAATGTTATCATACTCAAATACTAGGCAAACAATGGGTGGCTAAAATTCTATTTGGTATATTGGTTTAGGTTGGCCAAACAAAATCAGATCCTCCCAAAGTCTCCATCAACAGAATATTTTCCAGAATATTCTTGTCAAATAAAATTGAAGATGTTTCAGGAGCAATGGGTTATAGTATAGCATCAACGAGGTGATTAGGCTAGATTCTCAAAAGAGCTCAAGTCTCTTCCAGTCCAATGCTAATTTCATTTGACAGAGAGTAAGTCTACCTAAGACCAATGAGAGTTCCTACTACAAACTTCTTTCCTTTTAGAGAGAATGCTTTGCGTCTAACAGACTGTTAGCAGGAACAGGGAGTTTGCGTGTGATCATTAATATTTATTTAATTCCTTCAGCTTCACTAATCTTTTTCAAATGCCAAGACTCATAGTACCGAGGTTGTCTAGAGGTGAAATTCACAGAGACACAGGGAGCTTTGCTCTGCCCATTGTTTCCTGACACCTGCCACTTCCTCCTCCCATCTAGACTGTATAGTTCTCATCTGAAGTCAGGCCCTTACTGGATAAGACCAATGAGCAGGCACAAATTGTAAAGAACGATTTCTCTCTCCTCCCAACCCTTTCCATTACCTGACACACACCAAAGAGGGAGGCCTATTAAAGCCCACAGGTGTTTAGGTTTTTACATCTTAAAAAAAAATTTTTTTTAAGGGAAAGCAGGACTCTAGACATTCCTTATAGGAATGAACTGTTAAAACGCCTCAGGGTTCATTTTCATATGAACTTGGAGAATAAAACAAATATTAATATGCGAACTAAAACATGTTCAGCGGGGACGGTCGGCTGGGAGCTGGGAGCCGACTGTCAAAGCGCTGTAGGGTCAACATGTCAGGTTGTTTTACAACCGTGGGCACATTGGTTAGGATCTAAGGGACTCTGGGGCAGGTATGGAGGCCCTAAATGCTTCAGGAATTCAAATCCAGGTGCCAATGCAAGTGAAATTAAACTGCTTAGACCACTTTTAATGATCAAGCATGTGCTTTTTTTTTTTTTTTTAATTTTATTTATTTATTTGAGAGAGAGAGCACAGTAGGGGCAGGGACAGAGGGAGAAGCAAACTCCCGCTGAGCAGGAATCCCAATGCAGGGCTTGATCCCAGGACCCCGGGATCATGACCTGAGCCAAAGGCAGATGCTTAAACAACTGAGCCCCCCAGGCACCCCAAGAATGTGTTTAGATAGTTCAGATGTATTGCCTTAAATTATAGTCAGTAATTTTAAAATGACCCAATCATCAGCTTTATTATACTCTACCAAGATTAATTAAGTGGGGTCAACTAAAGAATAAAGGGCTTTTAAGCTGCCCACCCTCCTTCAAAATAGGCATTTTCTCCTCTCTGACATTGACTAAAGTCTCTAGCGCTGAACAGACCGCCTGCTCTGAGAGACCTAGGAACAGTTTAAAGATTTCAGATTTTGTTAATCACCAGGGGCTGATGGACGCCGACAAAATCTTTGCTTTGCCTGAGAGATTCCAGCAGAGCCTGAGGGCCCAGGCCATTCTCAGTTTACAAATAGTGAGGGCAAAGTGCAAGAGGATCTCCGAGATGAGTTTCTGCCTGCTTCTTCTGCTCCTCTGTTGGCCTCTGACCCTATCTATTTTCATTCTTGTTTTTATTTGATGAGGTAGGTGGTCAAGAAGTACATCATTCCAGGAAGATATAAAAAGGCAGGGGGTAAGTAATAATCGGCAGTGTTGTTACCTTCAGCCTTTTTAAAAATGAGCTCATATGGCATTATGACTATAACCATTAACCAGGATAACGAGCTTGGGGGACAGCTTATCAGTTAAACCCATAACATTCTCTGAGAAGGGTTGACCAACCAACATTTTATTAGAGCAGACTGAATAATAAACAGGGAAGAGATAAGATAAAGTGATAATGTTCCTTCGGCTTTTTAAATCATGAAAGGAATAAAAAAAACCCGCAAGACAAATATCTACCTTGAATGAAAAGCTACCCGAGGACAGGAAATAAGAGAGAATCTATTATGCCTTACAACAGGTCTCCAGAGACCTGGGGCAATTTTTTTTTCTACGATGGGCTGTTGATTAATGACTTGGGAAAAGGAATGTTTAGGGAGTTAGAGACTTGTAATTTTATTTCCTTCTGGGAGTACAAAGTGCGAAAGGAGGGAGAGCCACCTGAGTAATTAGAATTGGAAGATTTGTGAGTTCAGGAAAAACAGAGGAAATGAAATTAATTTAAGGAATCCTATAGAAAGAGATGGAGGCATGTAAAATAAATTCTTTATAGAGATGAGAATGCTAAGTAGCAGTTACTGAGGGCTTACACAGTGCCAGACTTCCCATCCTAATTCGACTCTAGAGGGCAGGCACTACCAAATATTCCAACAGTTCTAAAATGAATACATACACAGAGAGATTTCATATACTTAAATTTAATACAGGCATATGCATATATGTACTATCAATATCAGACAGATAGCGCTCTCTCTCTCTCTCTCTCTCTCACACACACACACACACAAACATTTTACTAAAGGATTGATGTCACCTTACAATCACCGCGAACCAAAGGGCAGACACGCTAGAATGGTCTCACTGTCTATGACTGTGTAAGCTCATATCACCATCACATCGCTTCACCGAAGCACATCATTGGCACCGCGTGTGGTTTAATTGCTATTTAAAAATCTTTCATGCAATGACCTGGTATTTGAGCTAAAGATTATTTTACAAGCAGAATGGCATAAAAACCAAGCAAAGAAGTAGACTAAATGTGCTCTTAGTAAAGCAAATGTTCATCACAGGAAGGAAAGACCCTGCCTGATCCAATACTTTTTTTTTTTTTTTAAAGCAACAACCAAGTGTTTTATGGGACCCTAAGAAGTAAACTACCAACAGATAGGTGAAGTTGTGCTTTGTTTCATCACTGAAACGTATGCAAAATAATTGCCTATTACATGTCAAGCAATGCGGATAAAGTCAGAACAAATGGCCAAATTCCCAAGAATATCTTAAAGACATTTCCAAACTTGGAAAGCCTGGTTTGATGGGCTCATGCATGATTAGTAGTGTTGTTTTGTATTTTCTTAGTGGTACATAAAATTATGGTGCATCTCATGTCTCATCACACTTAGATTCAATTAACCAGGGTATTACAGCCTCTGTTCTACAGATAAGAATACAGAGACTCAGATAAGTTAAATTATTTGCCCCAAAGCTCATAGGGAGTGAGTTCTTAGAGACAGAGTTCCTTTAAAATGAGGTCAGTCTTATTCCAGAACTTACAGTTTTAACCATTACGATAAACCACTTCTCAAAACAGGACGAGAAGATTGGCATAGTCTTTTGAAAAGTTAAATCAGATCAAGGCACTTCTCTTTTCAGTACATTTCATTTCAAAGCAAAAGCCAAGAAGTCCTTTTAGAAGGGCCTTCTAGACCTTTGGCCATCTGCAGTCCTCTCTCTCCTCCACCATTATCTCTCTCTCTCTCTCTCTCTCTCTCTCTCTCTCTCTCTCTCTCCCTCTCATCACTCCCTCACTCCTCAGCTCCAGTACCATTGACTCTGTTTTTTTCTTACTACGCCAGCAAGCTTGCCCCTGCTTCAAATATACTCCTACCTCAGGGCCTTTACACTTGCTATTCTATCTGGAACACTTTCCCATCACATCTCCACTTGACTTTCTCCCTTGTTTCTTCCTTGTCTGCTCAGATGTCACCTTTTCAGAGAGACCCTGGTTGACCACCCTTCATAAAATAGCAGCCCTCTACCCCATCTGAGATCCTCTCTATAACCTGTAGCCTCTTTTATTTTCTTTACAGCATGTTATTTTACGAAATATTAGACATGCTTTTGTTCATTTGCTTATTGCTTGCAACGATGTAAGTAAGCTTCAGTAGACAGGGGCATTGTTATATACATCTCTGTATCTGTGGAGAGAGTGGGCACTTGATGAATGAAAACACAAATAAATCTTCCTCTGATGATATCAATATACTCTCTTCCCCTTCTGTTTTGTCAAGTCAGAAAATTATCATAAATTACCAGCTGTGGATTGTGATTACTTAGAGCTCAGTAATTCCATTTGGCACTCCACTTGGGGCTTAATAAGGAGTTATACTTTTGTAGCAAAGGGTTTTCAAGTGCAGATTCCAGAGCCAGACTACCTGGATTTTAATGCCAGCTCTCCCACTGGCCTGTGTGATGTCATGAAAGTTGCTCCACTCTCTGAGTCTTAGTTTCCTCATCAGTAGAATGGAGAGAATAACAGGACTCACTTCTGAGGATTCTTACAAGGATGAAATTAAATAATACAGGTGTAGGACCAGTCTCCTACTAAGTCATATTCAATGAAATATTTATTTTGATTGGAAAAACTATTTTCCTTTTTTATTAACATATAATGTATCATTTGCCCCAGGGGGACAGGTCTGTGAACCGTCAGGCTTACACATTTCACAGCACTTACCACAGCACATACCCTCCCCAGTGTCCATCACCCAGCCACCCTATCCCTATATTTTCAACTTACCTAAGAAGAATTGTTAAGATATTCTCAGTCAGAGGAAATGATTCCCCCCAGAGGACATTGGGCAATGCTGGGGAAGTTTTTGGTTATCACAACTGGGGATGATACTAGCATCTAGTAGGTGAGAAGCTATGGATGCAGCTAAAGATCTCACAGGGCGGGGGCGGGGTCTGCAACAAGAATTATTGAACTCAAAGCGTCAACAAAGTCACTGTTGAAAAACCTCAAGGGAGAATGTTTGTTTCAACATACTATAAACTTATAAACTCCAACATTCCAGAAGTTAAGAAACTGAAAAGGGAAATTTTCTGTCTTTTTTCAAAGCCACCACTCCTCCCTCTGTCATGCCTGTGAAATCAGCTTGGAGATCAAAATCCATGCCTGCATTGCCCCCTTTCTAGAGACCTGGTCTTTGATCGATTCTTTATGTTGCTTTTTAATAATTTAATAATACCTGTTGCCAGGTAGATGCAAGGGCTGCTGTCCAGACCTCTGAACTGCCAGTTTTCCTTGGACATTCTTGGCTTGGCCATTTTAATTCTGCATCAGACCACTAGAGGGGACAGAAACACTACCCATCATGCAGCCATTGGGCGCCAGGCTCCTCAGTTTTCAGTCAGGAAAATCTTCATAAAATGCTAACTTATTTCTGAACCCTAAATTAAAACCCAAAATATTATTTATTAGGCGCCTCTGTAGGTGCACAGTTTAAAAGGCTGATCCAAGCAATTGCTCTAATTGTCCTCACCCTCAAACTGAAAAGTGTGGTAGTGACTTAATGTCACATATGAAGCAGAAATCTAATAAATCTAATTTCTTTATCTAATAAAGAAATCTAATAAAGGTGCTGTGATTACAAGGATGAGGCCGTTATAATGATGCTATTATGATACCATTCAATGACCAGATTGGCAAAACTCTTTGATGAAGATTTGGTTATGCTATGAGTTAAATCGTATCAAATAGTTATATATGGTCTCACCTACCAGGAATTAAGCAAAAATTAAGCAGGAGTTGGAACTTAAACATGAACTCCAAGTTTGAAGAAATTGTGTTATTTTGCTGAACCCTGGACCAAACACAAACCAAAATATAAACGATCACTGTCCTAAAATTATTGCCTTAGGATAAACTTGAATGACTGAAAAAAATATGAAGGCATTGACAAATATGTGGATACATCTCCATTTTGCACACTCAGATTTGGAATAGAGGAACCGAGGAAAAGTTATAGGGAATTTTGATGGGGAAGAATTAAAGAATTATTATTTTTTAAGATTTTATTTATTTATTTGACAGAGAGAGAGAGAGAGAGAGATCACAAGTAGGCAGAGAGGCAGGCGGGGGTGGGGGGGGGGGGGTGGGAAGCAGGGTCCCTGCCGAGCAGAGAGCCCGATGCCGGGCTCTATCCCAGGACCCCGAGATCATGACCTGAGCTGAAGGCAGAGGCTTTAACCCACTGAGCCACTGAGGCGCCTCTTAAAGAATTATTTTATTTTTATTTATTTATTTATTTATTTTAAGATTTTATTTATTTGACAGAGAGAAACACAGCTGGAGAGGGAACACAAGCAGAGGAAATGGCAGCGGGAGAAGCAGGCTCCCCGCTGAGCAAAGAGCCCGATGTGGGGCTCGATCCCAGGACCCTGGGATCATGACCTGAGCTGAAGGCAGACGCTTAACGACTGAGCCACCCAGGCGCCCCTTAAAGAATTATTTTAAAGAACAGAATGTCCAGCTGTTTTTCCTTTAACTAAAAACAAAATCATGAATGCAAGCATCGTGCAAGTGATTCAACTTGTTCTCATGGCATCCCCAGTTGTCCCTAATTATCTCTAAAAAGACTGAAAAATTCCGTTCAAATATCATTTTCATTTTCTTTAACTTACATACACTCACATACACAAATATAAACAAAAATGCTGTGTATTTTGACACAGAGCTGAAGAGCTACATGATGTTGTCAAATCTAATAAATTAGGATAAAGATTGATGACTCGGAAATGTTTAAGTATCACACTAAACAAGATCAGATTTTAGGATTCTGCATAGAACAGGATTACGTGCATAACTCAGACCATTTGGTTTGAAAACTGACTCACCAGGTAATAGTTTTGAAGCTCTGGGAATAATATTTTATATCTCAATGCTTCAGTTATAAAATGGCTGTAAATATCCTAGCATAATTTACCTCATAGGGCTGATGGGGGGATAAACATGAGTGAACATAAGTACAGCACTTAGAATAGTACCTGGCACAAATTAACTCTGTATATGTGTTTTCTATGATAATTATCATTCCCTTTACTAGCTAGACCAACCCAAACAATAATATCTATACCTATTACCTATTCTATTTTCAACTGGACATGCCCCCTCTGCCTAAAGTAGCACTGAAACATTTTTCCTTTAAAACAAACTGGGGCACCTGGGTGGCTTAGTCGGTTAAGCCGCTGCCTTCAGCTCAGGTCATGATCCCAGCGTCCTGGGATCGAGTCCTGCATCGGGCTCCTTGCTTGGCGGAGAGCCTGCTTCTCTCTCTGCCTCTGCCTGCCACTCTGTCTGCTTGTGCTCTCTCGCTCTCTCTCTGACAAATAAATAAATAAAATCTTAAAACAAACAAACAAAACAACGAACTGAACATATTGGGCTTCCCGGACATTGAGAAATAGGGAAAATTGGCTCAGTTTCTGAGCCATCCCACCACAATCCCCACAATAGAGGCAGCCCCTCATTTGTTGCTTTTCCTTTCCTCTCTGTCCCCTCATTATATTCTCACCTCACCTTTTTTTATCAGCCCAGACCTAAGCAAAAAGTGCAAATGAGGGAGAGATGTTATTGTTCTTTTTTATTTTTCCATTTAGTCACCAACCCTCAAGCCAGGCATGAGGATAATCATACTCTAAGACAGAACAAACCTCTTAAAACCTTTGTGAGCCACCCTTTGAAAAGGTCAAGTGAATTAATGGGAGCAACATTTTTTCCTTTTATCAGGTTCTAGAAAGTTTCACCAGATGCTGACCATGTTTCTTCCTCCCATAACAACTGGTTAACATTAGCTTGTGATAGGACCAGACACAAGAGGAAATATATATCCTGGAAGTTGAGAATAGAAGAAAGGGAAAAATGAAGGGCAAACCCAGAACCCAAATCTTGCCATCATGTCAGTCCTGCCGCAGTCAACCCCCCAACCTGTTGCCATGGAAACAAGACCTCTGTGTCTGACTCCGTGGGTTTCAGGGGCATACCTCACCCTGCACTTCATTCAGCTTCAATCAATTTCATTTCATTCAGAAAAATCCTCATTTGGGGAGGTCAATCCCAAATCCTAAAAAAGCCAAACTGTTGGATGCTCAATATATTGAGGTATAATGCCATCAGTGAAAACTCACTAACCTATGTTGCAATCGGCCTCATATCATGTCAGTATCATCAAAGTAAGACCGAGCTGCCCATATAAAAATTTTACACATGTATAAAACTGAAAATAGGTACCACAATATATATATTTGTTTATTTTTGAAGATTTTATTTATTTAGTTGAGAGAGAGGACAAGCGGGGGTGCGGGGAGTAGCAGAGGGAGAGGGAGAGGCTGGCTCCCTGCTGAGAGATTCCCTACTGGGGCTCATTTCTAAGACCCTGGGATCATGACCTGAGCCACAGGCAGATGCTTAACCAACTGAGCCACCCAGGCGTCCCAGTACCACAATGTTTATATTAATGTTATTTATTCCCTTTAGGTTTCCTTGTCTTGATATCTATCTAGCCCATCAGGACCTCACTAGTTGAAAAATGACTTTAAATACTTCTTTACATGTTCTTTACATCTGCTTTTAGAGCACAGTTGTAAAGTGACTAAACTCTAGGCACAGATGCACTGGGTTTGGATCTCAGCCTTGCCACTTATTATATTACTTTAGTCTAAAATCCCTAACTCTCTATGCCTCAGTTTTCTCATTTGTAAAATAAAGACAATAGTAGTTCCTATCTCATAGGGATCCTTGTGGGAATTAAATGAGTTAATACAATGTACTGAGTGCCTGGCGCATTATTAAAATTATAGAGGTGTTTGTCACAATAAAAATTGTTATTTTGTTATAATTATAATTATTTGAAGAAAGTCTTAAATGCTCAGGTTTTATTTTGATTAATTTTCAAAAATCCTATTTGCAGGTCTTTAAGCACTAAAAAATTACACTTTCATTATATGCAATGGTCAAATGAGTAATCAGAATACTAAAAGAAGGAAAAAGTGAATCCACTTGGGAGAGTTTTCTATTTTCCTTAATGTCTTGTTTTGGGGGCATTTTCTTACATCCAATCACAGCTCAGGACCCTCAAGGAAGGAATGAATGAATGATGAACTGAACAGTTTCCTGATCAACGAGCAGCCAAGCCCATTCATTCTAATTGTGGGACTGGATCGGAAATGACTTTGCAACCACTTGAGCGGCAGTGAATGGTGGGGAAGACGCTGCAGTGCAGTTTCCATCGAGCAGTTTGTAATCAAGCAAACATCATTAAAGACTTTCTCCTGGCCATATTTCCTGAGCGCTGCTTATCTGCAAGTCATCAGAATAAACAGGTCCAATTAAAGAAAACAGGACGTACTCCTCAGATCATGGATGCTGAGAAACATGTGATCTTAAAGCCCTTGGGAGAATGTTGCACAGGTCTTTTGACTCATATGAAGACAGATACAGTGTGACATAGTGGAAGTCTTTAGGTTGTAAATCTTTACCAGGATGTAGGGTTGGTGTCACGTACAAGTGTATTTAATTTCTGGGTAGGACTGTCACTTGAATATTTCTTTCTTGTGCCACCCTGTGACATAGTTCTGACTCAGTTCTACCACCTACATCTGACCTTCTAAGAACCCAGGGTCGGAAGGATCCGAGCAAATGAGCTCAGGATCCCAGTGGTTTTTCTTTGAGATGATCACAGGTCCAGTGGTAAATTCCAACTCCCCTGGAGGCAGCTCATTTCCTCATACACATTATAGAGCACTGACTTGGTTTGGGGTTAGGAATACAAAATCAAATACAATGAATTCCGTGTTTTCCAGAAGCATGTTATCTGCTGAAAAGAAAGCCCTGAGAAAACACAATGACAAAACAGCATGAAAAATTTCTAGGGAAGAAGTATGGCATGCTGTGTCAGTATATAATCATAATGGTTGTAATAGTTCATGCTTATTTCTAATCAAGCACTGTTCTCCAGTGCTGCACACATGAATAGTGCAGAACTGTTCCTCATGGCAGTCTTCGCCGTAAGCCGAGGTGCTGAGAGGCCAAATCGCTTCCTCAGTCACGTAGTTAGTGTTATGTTATGGCCAGTTGAGAAGAAACATGCAACCCACCCTGGGAGAATTAAGAAGAGGCATTGGAGGCAGGAAGTGGATCATGAGATGATCCTTGGTCCTTGGGGGGATCCTTGGGGTCCGTAACCCCAAGAGGTCATGCCCGCCCAGAGCCCATTCCCACTCCTTCCAGATCAGACCATGTGCTGGAAACTAGGACCCTGGAAGTCCTTGCCTCGGTGGCTCCCAGCTCCCTCGCAGAACCTTCGTGGCTTCTTCCATCCTCCCACAGGTGGGCCAGCTTGCATTTGCACTTGCCTCTAGGGAATGGCCATTTGCAGATGGTGTGGGCACAGCTGGGTGCAGTCTGGTATGTCCACACACCCGCATGCCAAACATGTGGTGCGGGACGGAGCGATCAAGGTCGTGTGACGAGAAGGTGGGTGGGCTGTGTGCCGGGGCTGCTCTCCTGGGCTGTGATGTTCTGCTGTGAAATTCTGAAGGGTCTGAGATTTCAAAATCAAATCCTAGCTTTCCAGGTAGTGATGAAGGTATTTTTGTCCAAGACAGGGGAAAGAGGGGCCCCTGGCTGGCTCGGTCAGAAGAGCATGTGACTCTCAATCTCAGGGTCACGAGTTTGAGCCCCACATTGGGTATAAGGATTACAAAAATAAATTAATTAATTAAAAAGACAGTGGATAGAATGTATTTTAATAACAGTGTGTTATCTTAGTCTATACATGTTAAGCATTCAGAAATACAGCCTGTACCTTCCATTTTCACTCAAGCACCGAGCCCTACAAATGATAGAGGCAGGCCCGCTGTGTGTGAGGGATGAAGATGTGAGAAAGCACAGCTTGCTCGGGAGAAGCTTAATGTAGCTTGGCAAAGCCCGAGCCTAGATTACAAACCAAAGGGTTCAGGAAAACACTTGCCAGCCTGGCAATTTGAAATTAATTCTGAAGGCACCAGAGATCACTAAGGGTTTTGAGCTGGGGGGTAAGCCGGCAGCAGGTTCCGAGCCCTCATAGGACAGGAGCCAGTCTGCCCTGTCCCCCAAAGGAGTACATGAGGATTTTTCTATTCTCTCTTCTTCCCTTTGCCCCTATCCAGAAGCAGGGAAGAAAAAAGAATGGTGTTATCTATTCTAGCTGTAGGCGTCCAGAGAGCAAAGCCTGGCACAGTTAGAAAAGCAAACATCTGGGAGAAAAAATAGCAACCCGACATTCTTATCTGGCCTGCTCAGCTGGACAGCCTGAAGCCACAGACCCAGAGAAGCCAGGTGGCCAAGCTGAAGCCCAAGAGCCCACAGACATCAAGGACAGGACATCTGGGAATGGGAGAAGAAAATGGGTCAGTGCTAGGTAGGCGATCAAAGAGCTTCCGTAAAACAAAAGACACATGGAGTCCTCGTAAAGAGGCTTGCTTCATCTTCAAGCCTTGTAACTCTCTCGGGTGCCGAGGAAGACTCTAGGTCATTGATTATCTCCCCGAGCAGGACCAGCTGGGCAGGAGGCACAGATCTACAGGACAGGTCTCTCCTAACATCGATCATGCATGACTGCATGTAGCCATAAATCATGGATACTGGTCAAATGAGTCAATCCCCCCTCAGCAGGTCTCTGATGTAGATATTTATCAAATTTCTTTGCGAGGAATAACCTGACTTCCTCATGGGGAATTATCCTTCCACTACTGCATGTGATTTGGGGGAAAACAACAAAACTCCAACCGAACCTCCCGCCAACAGGGCAGATCTCTGGATCATGGTCCCCATCGCACTTACAGCCAGGTGGCGGTGATGCAACCTAAGCTCAACCTATCAAACACTTGCCCCAAGGTCTTAAACTGTGAGCTGGGGACGGGAGAACGTGAGAACACTTGGGGTGCAGAGGCAGCCTCTGGGGCACCGAGAAGCAGTGATGGCAGTGACTGCCCCAAGAGAATGACTTCGGAGGAGGGAGATGCTGCCCACCCGTGCCCAAGCCCCCTGCGCACCCCCTTCAAGCCTGTCAATAAATCCCTAAGCGCTCCCATGAAATCAGCCGCCTTTCCTTCTATGTCATGAGTGAGGAGCTCTTGCCCCCTCAGACCAGCAAGTCAGTTTGAAATTCTGGAATTGCTGCCCCAAAAGTACTCAGGAAAACACAGAGGTTCGCATGATTGTGGTTTGAACTGGCGACCCTGTGGCTCCCCCATTTTTGGTTGTGTGTTTAGCCTGATGCTGTATTCTGTCTCTAGGCTCTCTCCCCACATTCCAGGGTGTGCTAATGGTTACAGGGCCTCTGGGCTGGTGGCTTACTCTGGGACAGTGGTCTCCAAAGAAAGAGGAGTTATCTTGTATTTCCCTGGGCCCCTATGATTCCGGCTACTATGGTGAAAAGTGAGGCGATGTTGACAGAAAGCCAATTTGCTGAAGCAGAGGGGGAATGCTCCACTGACTCTGCTCTCTGTACTCCGGAATACTCTCGAGCTTGATTCTGAGAGCTTGAGCAAGGAGAGAAGTCAACACGTGGGGGGGCGGCCAGGTTGGGTGGTGCCAGGCCTTAGCTACTGGCTACTGATCACATTTGGGCAGATAGATTGCCATTAAAAATGTCATTTTGAAAGTTAGAAAAGCATACACACATATGCAACTCAACAGATGTTCATATCCCTCCTCCTCTTCCTTCTACAGCACTCACAGGAAACACATGTCTGTGTTGTCCTAAGTCCAGTTACTAATTAGCACGTTTCAGTAGCACATTTCACGGAGGATAGGGAGGATTTCAAAGGGATTCCTTCCTTTTAAGTTGAGACAGCTGGTGCTAATTACCAAGCAGGAAAAGAATGTGAAAACAGAACATTGAGAAGCCCTCGGTGCAACAGAAGGCTGAGGGGTCTTTCGGTCCTATTGTAGAAGTTTCCTTCAGTGGTTGGAAGGGGCTGCAGATTACCTACATCTTCACCTGACCCCCAGGAAGCAGCTGTCCGGTTTCATCACCCTGCAAGTAGGTGGGAAACCCAGTCCAAGAACATGGACTCAAAGGTTATTTCACAGTATGCATGTAAATTTCACAGAGATCTAGTCGGAGCTCTTGCAGGAAACCAGCTTTCCCTCACTCAGAAATACACAGCAAAATAAAAGCAAAGCATGGGGGGGGGGGGCACCTGGGTGGCTCAGTGGTTTAAGCCTCTGCCTTCGGCTCAGGTCATGATCTCAGGGTCCTGGGATCCAGCCCCACATAGGCTCTCTGCTTGGCGGGGAGCCTGCTTCCCCTTCTCTCTCTACCTCTCTGCCTACTTGTGATCTCTCTCTCTGTGTCAAATAAATAAATAAAATCTTGAAAAAAAAAAAAAAGTGAAGCACGGCCTTTTCCTTTCTCAGTAACCCAGGGGATTATCGATTCAAAGTTTATCTTTATAATTAAGTGTTGCTATGAAATGAGAGCAATCCAGACACTTCAGATGATGTGTGATAGGGAAAAAAGGAATCTTGATTCTAACTCAGTCGTACCTCTAAAGGGAAAGAACACTAAAACAAAAATCAAAAGATTTCTGATGCATACTAATTATAAGACTTGGGGAAAGTTATTTAATTTTTCTGAGCCTCAGATTTTCATCTATAAAATGAGAATAACAGGACCTACCCTATGGACTTTTTATGAGAGTTTTAGAGTATGATGGAAGTACAATGCATATTTATGTGAGTCGCTAGATAAAGGTAAGATTAGTGTAGATCTTTGGAATGTGATTTCCAACAAAAGCTGACCAAAGTACTCTCAGTCCTTTGGAAGTTACTCCCCAGCGTGGGAGTTGTCCTGCGTTTTCAGGCTCTCCAGAGACCATAGAAAGCTTGCAGGGTGACTAGCTGGATATTAGCAACTAACTTCACCATCAGGAACAATGATAGGAAGACAGTGAAGCAGAGTTGCTAAAGGTCAACTTCCTATAAGTTCTGAAACTCCACTGCCTAGTTTCAAAAAAGCTGCGCCACACTCCCCACCTGTGTGACCCTGGGCAAATCACTGGACCCCAACCACAAAATAAGAATAACAGGAATGTTATTCCTGTTATACGTCATTCCAGGAATGACACCAACTCCTGGATGGCTTCATGGTGAGGATTACATGGAAAGTAACACAGGCGCGATGCTTGGTGGATTATAACTTTTGTCTCAAAAAATACCAGTCCTACTATCGCAAAGACCAAGTTAGTATTATTGTCATACAGAGCTGAATGACAAGTTCATGTTTCTTTCTTTATATTTTAATGATTACTATTAGCCAACATGTATACGAGGCTTACATTATACAACTTTCATGCATGTTGATTCATTTAGTCCTCATAGCAACCCTATGAGGTATGCTAGTGAGAAACAGGGTTGGGATATAAACCCAGGCAGAAGGCTCATTCCTTAATCACTGCACAAATTAATGTGGGCTGGTGATTAAGACGGGGGGGGTGGTTCAGAGTGGACTACTTGCTGCAGTGGTAGTTTGTACAGCTGGATTCGAATCTGAAAATATTGCATGTCTTTGCTGGGTTGAGTGTCACCCCTGCACATCATGAGGGCAAGTGTATTTAGCTGCTTCTGCATGAAAGTCCTCAGGCCTTGACTTACTCAAAGCCTCACCATTTGTTCTCTTATCTCCTTCGTTATTTCTACTTCCAGAAACCGAAAACAGTCTGAAAGATTCAGGAGGTGTTCCCCCGCTCCAAATACTCTCCTCTTAAAGACAAAAATAATAACTCAGAATAATGGCAAGATGAATTTGATGAATCAAGTACCACTGAAAACCCTTTTAACACCCACATTCACTGTCTGAAAAGTTCCAAGTTCTATCATTTTCAACAAAGCCCAACGTTTTCACTTGGCTCTTTTTGTATAAAGAAAAAGAAATTTCTGAATCATTGTAAGTGCTTTTTGTTACACCTCATTTTTAGGAATAGTGCCTAGACACATACCCTTTGCATCAAGGAACTCACTAAAGGGTTGTCGATTGCTCAAGTGCTGATGAACAGTATCTGGTTGATATTACATGATATTGCCATAAGTTGGAAATGTACTGGTTTTTGTGCAGAAACGCCTTTGAACTTGGGAAGGCACACTTGGAAGATAATTAGGTAGTGGCTGGCCATGAAGTAGTGCTTTAAATATAAGCTAGTTGTGTGACACCAGAGGAGAAAATTATTTCATGTTTCAGAAGACATACAGAAAGCCTGAGAAGTGACACAAAGAGCGACGGTGACAAGATCACCAAACAATGCCTTGGGTCATTTACAGAACAGAGCCCCCCTGAGAACTCCGAGGTCATGCCAGCTTGTCCAAAAACCTGCTCTCTCCCCTTCCTGGCTCTCTGTCAGACATTCCGGTTCTCGTCATGCTCATCGCTTGCCAACCGAGTTGCCACATCCTGCATCTGGGCTCTGTTAACACTTGGCTTCCTCTCCAACTTTCCTTCCGTCTCTTAATAATCTGCATCTTACGATTTGCAGACACCTGACCAAAACTCATGTGCCAACTCCGAGAGTATATAGTTTCAGGGGGTGTTTCAGTTATTTATTTATTTTTCTGGCACTCAGTAGATGTCTATACATTGAACTCTCTCTCTCTCTCTCTCTCTTTCTCTGTGTGTGTGTGTGTATACACACATATTAGTAGTGGGTCAGTACTATATATACTCTATACTGATGGTATATATTCCCTTGAAATTAAGTTCTTGCTGTTTAGTTATTTACCAGGTCTTCCACACTGACAATATTTTCCCACTACACTGCTTGAGAATAGGAGCGATGACTTCCACATCTTTTTTGTTTGCCAATGAGCTGCTTCTTGTGTCATGCATCGCACATGATAGATCCTCGGTTACAGTGGTAAATTGTAATCCCACTACCCTCAAGTTGTCTGCCATTGAGATGGCTATAGGGAAGAGGTACAGTTCTTGGTATTGTGACAACAAAGTGTAGAACTATCAGCAAGTACTGACTCTGCTGAGATCTTCGGATAACACCCGCTTAAATTCTAGAAGCAGGTGTAAAACTTCAGGATCATAGTTGATGCGTGCAAGGCCAGCTGACGTGGTGGTCATAGGCATGATTTGGGGAGTCCAACTCTCCATCCTCTGCCGTTTTATAGCTGGCTGAGCTACTTAACCTCTTGAACCTCAGCTTGCACTTCTAGGGGATAAAGATAATCGTAGTATTCATTTCATAGAGTTTTTATAAAGAAAATAATATAGATAGCACAGCACCTGGGACAGAGAAAGCCCTCAATAAATGCTTGCTATTACTATCATGATGAAAACAACTAACCAAGAACTCAAATACATTTGAAAGACAAAATAGACTATTGCTAATGACAATCAGTATATCCAGTTTTGAAGTTTAACCTTTACAAATACATATATTGAGCAGTTAAGGTATTCATAATTAACAGCCCTAACTCTTAAAAGCAGCGTGGCATTTGGGTATCACCAGGGCTTTGTAGTCATTCAGATATGCGTAAGATTTCTAATTTTCCACTTACAGGCAAAATGGCAGAAGACAAGTTGGAGAACGGCTTAAAATTTGCTTCCTCATCTGATAGGAGGGGAAAAAGCAATTCCGACTTTGCAAAATGGTTATAATCTCACATAAATCATCTAACAGTCAATGAGTGACCCCTGTCATCATTTCTGAGCTCTTTATTTTCCTGAGTATTGTCAGGGACAGAGCTTTGCAATTTTCAGATAAATCTGCAGCAGAACATTTCACACAGCTCTCCCTCTTCATCTCCCTAGTAGCAGTCTCTCAGAATTAAGAGGCGAGTATTTCTTTGGGAACAGACCCATGTGGGAGAGCTTGGAGTAGGCAATTTGTGGATTCATTTTCTATCGTGTTGGCAGAATGCGGGCTGTTATCACAGGCGGGGCATTGTCTCACTTCCTGCGGTCTTACGCTTGCCACACTGTGGCATCGTGTTATTTTCGTCTCCACAAAGGGCTGATTATAAGGTAAAGCTGCACTGCCAGACCAGTGTGCCAGGTGTCTGCTCTAATAACTCCAAGTGTTATTACTTAAAAAAAAAAATAGAGATGTGGAGGGAAAACAAGGAGCCAACAACCAGCAAGCACCTCAAACCCCACCACAAAGAGACCAGGTGTTGCTAGATGGTATTTTGTTTGGACAAGTTCTGCCTCATCTTCCCTGGGATCAGGTGAGGAATCCCACCAATGCCTGACCAAGGCAATAAAACTGACAAGTATTTAGCAACATCTGAAAGCTGGAACCAAGGGGCATTCCTTTTCCTTTTCTCCACTGAGAGGGCAGTGAAATGGCAGAGAGGAGGTATACACAAAGCTGTGAAGCAACAGAACTAAAGTTATAGATAATTCAATTCATGCTTTCCCTACATAAGGTATAGGATTGGAGCCATTCACTCGTTAATCCAAACCTCACTAAGAACTGAAAATTGCAGAGGATATAATTATGACAAGGACAAACATACACATACCATCCTTGACCTCAAGAGGCTTGTACTCTAGGGATTTAACAAACAAAAAAGCAAAAGGCAAACAAACAAACCACACATAATTACCAATTAAAATAATAGCTTTAAGCTTTCAAAAGAAAGATGAGAGAGAATCGCAAGGGAAGGATACTTATGGCAGGAAAAAAGCACCTGAAGGAGTCATTTAAGTGGAGATATGAAAGGTAGATAGAGGGCTGGATGAATATCCAAAGCTGAGGGAAGAGGATGTGAAGGACCCGGACGCAGGTGGGAACTGAATATAGTAACGGGCCTCAAGAAGAGTGAGTAATGGGGAGAGTAGCAAAGATGAATATGGAAAAATAGCTAAAGCATGCTCACTCATGACCTTTGGGTCATGATTCATATTGTCAGTAGAGTAGAAACCATTGAATAGCTTTTATTTTATTTTATTTTATTTTATTTTATTTTATTTTATTTTATTTTATTTTATTTTATTTTATTTTATATTTTTAAGGTTTTATTTATTTGAGAGAGAGAGAGAGGGCATGAGCAGGGGGATGGGCAGAGGAAGAGGGAGAAGCAGACTCCCTGCTGAGTGGGGAGCCTCATGCTGGGTTAGATCCCAGGACCCTGAGACCATGACCTGAGCTGAAGGCAGATGCTTAACCAACTGAGCCACTCAGGTGCCCCCACTGAATAGCTTTTAGAAGGAGAAAGACATGATGTGATTTAGATGATCTAATGTTACAATCAGAGGACAGGCTCATGAGACCGATTACTGAGGTTCACATACTGGCTCAATCATGTATTAGCTGGGTGACCTTAAGCAAATTACTTTGTTTTCTTATCTACAAAGGACAATAATAATAGTGTTTACTCTCTTGTTTTGAGATTTAAATGAACTATTTCATGGGAAACCCACAGAACAGTGGCTAAGACATAGTAAGTACTCAATAAAAGTTACATATATAACACTATTCTATATACACAAAATTCCAAAATTTATATGTTGAAATCTTAATCCCCAATATGATGGTATTAAGTGCTGGGACCTTTGGGAAGTAATTAGGTCACGATGGTGGGCCCCTCACTAATAGGATTAGCACCATTATAAAAACAACCCCCGAGGGGCACCTGGGTGGCTCAGTCGTTGAGAGGCTGCCTTCGGCTCAGGTCGTGGTCCCGGAGTCCTGGGATCGAGCCCCACATCGGGCTCCCTGCTCTGTGGGGGGCCTGCTTCTCCCGCTGCCATTCCCTCTGCTTGTGTTCCCTCTCTCGCTGTGTTTCTCTCTGTCAAATAAATAAAATCTTTAAAAAAAAAAAAAAAAAAAACAACCCCCGAGAATTCTCTCCCCTTTCTACCATGTGAGGAAACAAGGAGAAGGGGGCAGTATGCAACTCAGAAGAGGATCCTCACCCGAACTTGACCATGTTGGCAACCTGATCTTGAACTTCCAATCTTCAGAGCTGTGAGAAATAAACTTGTGTTGTCTATAAGCCACCCGTCTATGGTCATTTGTGATAGCAGCCCAAATTAACTAAGACAATATACAAAATAATTTTCAGTGTTTAAAGGTCATTGCTCTTGCTGCTATATGGACAAAGAATGAAACAGTAGAATCAGGGAGACACATTGAGAGAGTGTGTTTGGTAATACAGGCTGGAAATACTGAAGGCCTGAAATAGGACAGAAGTAGAGATGGTGAGAATGAGATGGATATCAAAATATAGTTTGGGCATGAATAAGTTGGAATTTCTAATACATTGGATATAAAAGTGAGGGGCAGGGCGTCTGGGTGGCTCAGTTGGTTAAGCAACTGACTCTTGGTTTCAGCTCAGGTCATGGTCTCAGGGTCATGAGATAGAGCCCAAAGTTGGGCTCCAAGCTCAGCAGGGAATCTGCTTAAGATTTTCTCTCCTCCTCCCTCTAACCTTCCCCCCATTCACACGCATGCTCTCTCTGTCTCTCTCAAATAAATAAATTAATCTTAAAAATGTGAGGGGAAAGTAGATCAAGGATATATCTTAGGCTAGTTACACTAGTTAAAGGATGGCAACAATTCAAATGCCCATCGATGGTTGAATAGACAAACAAATTGTGGTATATACATATGATGGAATATTATCTAGCCATAAAAGGAATGATACACTGAAAACTCTACAATGTAGCTGAACCTCCAATTATGCTAAGTGAAAGAAGGCAGACACAAGAGATCACCTATCATAGGATTACATTTATGTGAAATATCTAGAATAAGAAAATCTATGAAGACAGAGAACACATTGGTGATTGCCAGGAGCTAGAAGGAGGTGAGGATTGGTAATAACTACTTAACGGGTACAAGATTTCCTTTCGGGGTAAGGGCAATGTTTTATCACTAGATAGAGAAATATCATGATTATACTAAATACTGGCAAGCTTTTTACTTGAAAATGATTAATTTTATGGAATGTGCATTTCACTTCAATACAATTTTGAAAAAAAAGAATAAATCTTGGAGCACCTGTTTATCTCAGTCAGAAGAACATGTGACTCTTGATCTCAGAGTTCTGAGTTCAAGCCCCATAATGGGTGTAGAGATTGCTAAAATAATATCACCATATTAAAAAGGCCAAGGCTGTCTGAAAAAGAGAAAAATAACACTCTTTAAGGGTCATCTGAGTGGCTCAGTCAGTTACGCATCTGACTTTCGATTTCGATCAAAGGGATCTTTGATCTCAGGGTTGTGAGATTGAGCCCTGCATCAGGCTACATGCTAAGCATAGAGCCTGCTTAAGATTCTCTCTCTCTCTGCACCCATCTCTAAAAAAATATAACTAAACAAATAAACAAACAAATAAATAAATAAATCTTAGATTTTGTCTCATCAACTGGATGAAGAGTTGCTTGAGGCAAATGAGATCAAGGAGCTCAGTGTTCTGACTGGGGCATTTGAATATGCAATGTTAATAACTTATACAAACAGCGGTATAAGAAATAAGTTAAATATCCAGTTCTGGGGATCAGTAGAGATGTCAGAACTCAATGCATAAAATTTAAAACAGTGGAGATAGACGGGATAAGTAAGGAGAGAATTTAGGCAAAAGACAAGATAATAGGATAAGCACTGAGAATTGCCAGTATTTAAGAAGAGAACCCAACAAAGGAGATTGAGAATTATAATAAAATTAGAAAATAATCCTGAAAGCCAAGAGATAAGTATACTCAGAGCAAATTGAGTGTCAACTTGGACAAATATTGTTGAAAAACCCAGTTAAGATGAGCGAGGAAGAAGTCCATTAGATTTGGGAACCTGAAGGTTGTTGTTGACCTTAACCAAAGAGGGTTACAGATAAAGAAGTATAGAAGCACTTGTACTGGGTTGAAGAGTGGAAGAAAGATGAAGAGGTAGAAGCAGTTTGTCTGGATACTCAGGAATAGGGTTATGAAGGAGAATGGAAAAACAGTATGTATGGTTATGTGAAAAAAAATGTCTTAGAAGGTGGGAAATACTAGAGTATGTTTATATGACATGGGAATGATTAAATAGTCAAATGTGACTATTCAGAGAAGCATGAATGAGTTAAGGAACAGGTTAGACCTTCGCTAACTCACAAGATAACGGGATCCAGAGAAAAAGTGGAGAGATATCCCTTCTTGGAGGAGGAGGAACACTTCCCTCAATGTGGGGGAAGAAGTATTGGGACACAGATGCACAAAGCTGACAGGTTTTGTGGTGGGAAGATGAGTGAGTTCATTTCCAATGACTTCTATTTTCTCAATGAAGTATGAGTCTGGGTCATCAGTAGGAGGAGGATGTGTGGGAGGTTTGAGGAAAAAAGAGATGATATGGTACAGTCATCTCATACAGATGAAGAAATTTAACAGAATTCCTGAGTTGTCCGAGTTCCCGCTTGAGGTTTCTGAATTCTGAATCAGTCATCTTGGCTTTGTGATTTTCCCCAACAAACCTGCTTCTTGGGTTTGAGGAAGGGACAAGTAGGGAAGAGTCCTGCAACCTTAGAATAGCCTTTATGATTCAACCCAGACCTATCATCTTCCATTTCCTGCTCATTGGCTAGTGAGCACTGAAGGAAGTTCAATAAGCCCATCTGTTAAATATAGAAGGGGAGAATCAGCATCGATGCATTTTGTGCCTGGACAGCTGCCAACGGTAGTAACAAGGTTATGTCCAAATCCTTGGTCCAATTAGTCAATGCATCCAGTAAGAAACAGACTTGTAGCCATACGTGCACTGATGATTGGAAAGGGTTGCCATGAATATCACCATATTAAAAAGGCCAAAGTTGTCTCAGGAGCTAAAGTGAAGGCTCATTAATTCAGTGTAGCATATGTCTGGGTTCAAGACAAATGATAGAACAAATGTAAAGAATTGCAGGTATGTTTCTTTCCAAATTGACTGCGATCTATCTATGTGAGCCTAAATTGTGTCAGAAAAATTTCCAAATAAGTGGGGTCCGAGTTAATTATCTGATAAAGGAAAGTAAAAAAGAAAAAATTAATAAAGAGCCTACAGAGCCTACTGAAATCACTAAAATAAAAAGTAGAATAAGAAGAAAGGATGGGTTTTAATGTCAGAAAAGACTTTTACATGAATTGATTGAACAAGAAAATTTGTAGCAACTGATGCTCTTATTATGGACCAGAGGAATCTTCTATGCCATTCTTTGGGAGTTTACCACCTCTGCCTTTCATCACATCATTTAGCAAGACTCACATGTCATCCCTTGCTCCTCACCATCTGTCCACACCTACTCCTTCAGGAATCCATTCTATCTTCTCCTTGTCATGCTTCAGGTGTTGGTTTAACAAATTCTCCAGGAAGACCTTCTTATATGCCACTCAGTCTTATTTATGCCCTGCTTTCTATGGAGTATGCCTTCTTGAGAACACTTACTACTAGTAGAATTATGTTTGGTGGAGGGGGTAATTCTTTAATAGCCATCTATGTCTGCTAACCACTGTATTTCCAGTTTTTGCATATATCCTATCACACAGAGACAAGAACATAATTATGGGAGAAAACAAAGAGAGGGAAGAAGGAATTTTTGTAAAGGGAAGGGAGGAAGAACAACATTAGGGAATGGACATCCCTCAACCTACAAAGGGTTTCTCCTGCCTTTAAATTCATAGAAAATTGTTTCTATGTAATACCTCAATGTATACTACTCTGATTTTCTCTGGTATTTTCTAACATGCAAATACTGCATCCACAGTAAATATCTAAATGAATAAGACTCATACCATTTACATGTAAGGATGTAAGAAATACTGTTTGCAAAGAATGGCATCAAATGGAACCTCAAACGTGTTGATTATTTATCATGAATCCTTTAGGGTTTTATCTGAAATATTCTTGAACATGGACCTTTCCACGGAATAATGTAATTTTTATATGGCCTGATTCCACATAAAAGTAGCAAGGGCTTCCTACTTAGTAGGAAGTAAGTCCTACTTAGTAGGAAGTAAGTTCCACACTCACTGCCATTCTCTCTCTTCATGATTTTAGCTCTAGCAATTCTGAACAATCCATAGTTCTTCAGAAGCTTTTCCTTTCTTCTGACAGCAATGTTTCCTTCTCAGGACCAATTTCTAGTCACTCTGTTCTACCTGAATTACTGTATGAGGCCCCTGCTCACTGCAAGACTATGTTTTCTCTCATCTCTGTATTCCCAGGGCTTAGTGCATGGATTGAAATCTAGTAGATAGTCAGTAAACATGCACAAGTTGTCGTTCATTTGAAGCTATAGATTTTGGGATTTCACAGACTTTACTCAGCCTTCCTGAAGGTTCTCTCCAGGTCAATTACTGTAATCTATAAGATGCCCACATTATAAGGGGCATAATACCTACCAGAAATAGACTTTTCACATTAAACCATTTTTTATTTTAAGTTTATCTTGATTAATGGTGACAGAAGGTAGCTACACTTGCAGTGAGCATAGCAATAACATAGACTTGTCAGATCACCATGTGGTACACCTGAAACTAATGTAACATTATAGGTCAAGTATGCTTCAACAAAAAAAAAAAATTAATTAAAAATAAATAAATCTATCTTGGTTATACAAGCCTGTTCCAGATATTTTACAAAATCATCCATTCCTATAAAAGTTACATTCAAGAATATCATACCAATTTTATTCACAGAAAATAGAATCAGCTTCGACCACACAGTAAGAAAAAAAAAGGCATCATCTTAAAGATAATGCATTCTTTAATACAAAGAAAGGTTGACATATTTTATTTCTTACCACTGTTCATTTTCTTCCTCACCCCATTCCTCTTGTCCTACCATTTTTCCTTCCTTTGTTCTTCTCCCATTCCCTCATGTTCTCCAACTGCCTGAGACATAAAACTTGCTTAGATCCACTTAGAGCAATCGTGGGTATGATGTTTACTAAATCTTTTCCTAACATGAGGGCTTAGGCTGCTAGTAGTTTAGATTAGAAATGTAAGTTTGTGTTCCCAGGTCCTACATGACCCCAAGTCAGAAAAGTATTGCATTTGTAAGACTGGAGACTTTCTTTATCTTTCAATAACGCCCATACCATTCTTTATACCAAATGCAAAAAACCAAACTAACAACAACAACAGCAACAACAAAATAGATGGGAGGTAAAGGAAAAGACAAGGAAAAATATAGAACCAAGAGGATTTTCTTCTGGGATATTATAAATAGCATGAAGGAGGAGTGAATAAAATTTCAGTTGACAGTACAAACCTGCAGAGGGAAGGATGGGAAAAGGCAGTTAAGAGCTGTGACAACGTCGACTGAAGACCTAGCAAAAAGTCAGGTTGCCCTCCATCCCCTGGGAAGGTGCAAGCCGAGCCATTGCTGGGGGGAGCCATCCTCGGGGAAGCTGTGACTCAGTGACTGCCCGCAATAGTGTGTGGGCTACTGTACTTTAATTATGGTAAAGAAAATGACTACTCAGAATGTTGTGGTGACAGCAGCATTTACTGGCACCTGTAGTCTGAAAAACTCATTCATTCACCTTTTCAAGTGTTATTTATGGGGCATCTACTCTACCCAGTCCCTAAATAAGCACTTTTTTTCCAGATTCTCATAACCTTATATTTAGAGTGTTCCCAAATGGTCTTTTCCCCTCTAGTCTCTCCCTGTTCCAGTCTATCCTGCACACGAAGTGCAGAAAATTCCTTCTCCTACACAACAGTGGCTATAAGCACAGGTTCTGGAATTAGACTTCCTAGATTCAGATCCTTGCTCCAAAACTTATCACCCTTCGATCTTGGGCAAATTAGCTCAATCTCAGAGCCCTCGTGCATCAGTCTAAGCCTAGACTAAGGAGCAGAAACAAATGTCCCCAGATCTCCATTGTTTTAGCAATCATAGCTTGTTTCCTGCTCATGTTCACGTCCGTCATAGGTTTGAGGCTATGCTTTGCAATCATCTTATTCTGTGACTCGGGCTAAAGGTGCAGCCTCATCTATATCATGTCGGCGGTGGTCAGGGAAAGCCATGCAGTGCTCTGAAAGCTTTTGCAGATTACTTGTCTGCGAAATAACTTCATTCTTTCCTCCTTAATGCCATACTCACCACCCCCCACCCATCTACAAACGTCCAGCCTTACAAAACCAAAGTACCACTTGCCACCTTCCACCCAGCAATTGTTTGATATTTCAGATACAGTTGGCTTAATTAATATAGAGTATTGAATCTACCCAGGGAAAACAGGGTTTTCTAAAAAAAAATGTCTTGCTTGTAAAATGGAACCCATTGTTACCTTAATGTTGAACAAGTTACTTTCCACACAGGAATGATATAGAGGAAAAACTACTTAAGAGCCTTCGTATTCTCAATGAATATAGCCACACATCTCCCCAAATCCTCACATTTCCAAACACCTTCATAGCATATCAGCTATTCCATAAAATACATCTAAATATAATGTCACAAAAGGAATGGCATTTGTGAAGATGGTGAATAAAAAACAGCAACATCACATAGAAGAATGACAAGTCAGTACAGACATCAAGCCCCAAACCCCAAAAGTTCACACAATAAATGTTTATTTCCTGTTCTCATCACCGTCCAGTGTGGGTTGGTGGTGGCAAGGAGTTGGGGGGGACTAGGAGTTCTGCTCAACACACTCATTCGGGAGACCAGACCCCTTCCATTTTGCCACATTACTCTCTTGTATCCTTAGAGTCTTCTCCATTTAGCTGTGAGATAAAAGTGCTTAGAGGACCACATTTGGGACATTGTTAAGACCTAGGTCTGGAGGGGCACCTGGGTGGCTCCGTGGGTTAAGCGTCTGCCTTTGGCTCAGGTTATGATCCCAGGGTCCTGGGATCACCCCGCATCCGGCTCCCTGCTCAGTGGAGAACCTTATTCTCCTTCTCCTCCTAGCTCCTGCTCTCTCTTGCTATCTCTGTCTCTCAAATAAATTTTAAAAAAGACCTAGGCCTGGAAAGAGTGTATTTATCACTTTCCCCACTTTCATTGAGCACAACTCTGACATAAAGCTGCATCTCACTGCAAAGGAGCCTGGGAAACATCATCATTTTATCAACATTTTATCAACAATACTAAAATCAAGGCAAGGGGGGGGTGCCTGGGTGGCTCAGTGGGTTGAGCCTCTCTGCCTTCAGCTCAGGTTATGATCTCAGGGTCCTGAGTGCCAAAAAGAAGGCAAGAGGGGGAAATAACTAGCCAATCCATATCACACTGACCTAGGTTCACTTTCTAGCTAGGTGACCCGAATCGGTACACAAGTTTTAAAGTCAATGATTCAGGGCCCCCAGAGTGGCTCAGTGGGTTAAAACCTCTGCCTTCGGCTCCGTTCATGATCCCAAGGTCCTGGGATCGAGCCCCACATTGGGCTCTCTGCTCAGCAGGAAGCCTGCTTCACCCCCTCTCTCTCTGCCTGCCTCTGCCTACTTGTGATCTCTCACCCTCTGGCAAATAAATAAATAAAATCTTTTAAAAAAATAAAAATAAATAAAGTCAATGATTCAAATACGTGCATTTATAGAATCAGAAATTATAGCATAGTCCGCACATTTGTCCCCAAGTGCCATGTAGCTTTGGAAATGGCAAATGTCTGTTTTGCTATTATAGAGCACCATCCTGATACAAATTGCTGAATCATTACCTGAAGCTGAGGAGGCTGATCACTGAATCAGGCTACTAATAAGCGAACAGGTAGAAGAGAATAGACATTCAAATGCTCTCCCGCAGAACAAACACACGAGACAGAGCACTATCGGGCTGTGCTTTGTGCAAACACACAAACTCCTCCCACAGAGGTTGACATAATGGAGAAAGAAGGAAAGAAGTGAAAGGATGTGTACACAAGGAATTGAACCAAATCAAATATTTTGGGATACGCTTGACTACCTGCCCTGATAAGGAATAAGATGAATTCATGGGATTTGCCTGGCCTCACAGTCAATAACTGTCAGAAAACTGTCAGACCCAAGATGGATGACATCATGCGGGGTAAATGAAGATCATTTCCTTCTACATTGATTGGTGCTTGGGTTTTGTTTATCCCCTTGCTGCCTGGGCCTTGTAAGTAACCAGATATTGGAGATTTGAAACAGGCTTTCCATTTGCATCACTGGGCAATGAGTACAGCCAACAGGAAGCCCAGTGATTCAGATAACTTGTTTTAATTGAAATCAATACCAACACAAGCAAAACTGCCTGGAATGGTAGTGCTCTGATGGAATATTTTCATGGCCCCTGCCAATAACAACTGTTATCAAGAATGAACTATTAACTTCAACAGTGACTCATAGTGCTTTCCAGGAGGAAAATTAGGGGAAAAAAAAAAAAGTTTTGTTCCAGTGACAGTTTTCAATTAGGAAAAAAAAAATGGAATTTTACTTCTTGAGGTCTCTAGTAAGTTTCAGTCATAAACTCAAATTCAATTCCAGCTTGAGCTTCCATTAAATGGAAAGAGACCATTAGCCACCCTAGTCCCTCTCTGGCCTGCTCTTCTCCATTCTTTCTTTTCCACACTCCCCCAGGTCTGGTGAGAAACAGAATAATTATGATACTATTTTTCGGGTATCTTCTAGGTGCAGGGCAATTTTCTAGTCCAGGGGTCAGCAAAATTTGTCTTTCAAGGGCCAGATGGTATTTTAGGCTTTGTGAGCCATACTGTCTTGATTGTGACTATCCAGTTCTGCCGAGGTAGTGCAGATACATAGACAATACATCATGAATGGGTGTCCTTGTGTCCTAATAAAACTTTATTTATAAAACAACTAACAGGCCTGATTTGGCCTAGACGCCATAGTTTGTGGACCCTGGTCTAGACTTTATATGTATCTTCACTGAGGAAGTTATCACTATTCTTATTTTAGAGATGAAGTTGACACTCCTCAAGGCTTCCCCTCTAGTTATGCAAGAGGTTATGCCTCACACCTAAGCAGCCTATACTTTTCCTACTTTGCCACTCTACTGCCTGACTATAGAAGACAGCCAGACAACCTGTGAACAAGCAAAACCGCACTCCTGGGTCTGATTATTTGCAGCTGCCAATTTGCAGAGATGTCCAATTCTTCTCTCTTGGTGATCCAGTATTGATCTGACCAAATTTTCATGATACAAGGTCCATAAGGAGTCAGATGCTACCTAAAATAAACTCTGTACCAGAATGTAAACTCCTAAAATAAGTTTTCCCCCTGTGGCCTCTGGAACTTCCCATTCAATATTGAAAAAAAAGAAAGAAAGAAAGAAATCAAGAATTAGGTCCGATTTGAAGGGTACTTGAGAATTAATTGGATATTTCGCAATCATAAATAAATCTAAGTATAATGTCATAACATTCGTGTGTTGAATGCCTATATTCCCAGGACCTTGCATAGCACCTGACACATAGGAAGTCCTCAAGAAATACCTGTGCCATTATCTTCATGGAATATTGGTGTAATGAAAGTAAATATTATTCCTGCTCTCTGAAAGCTGACGTTCCAATAGAAAAGAAACACACACACACACACACACACACATACACACAATACTGTAGTCTGCCCTGTACTCTTGCTTAGAATCAAGAGAATCTAAAACTGCTATTGTTGTTCAGAAGAGTAAACAGAGTTTAACTCTTCTCCACAAGCATATCATCATTAAAGTTGGCTCTTGAAACATGAGTCGGATTAGGTAGGTGGAGATGTTGGAGGAAAGGCATATCGGCCAAAGGAGACATGGTGAGCAAAGACAGGGTGATGGGAAAAGGTGGCACATCTAAGTAGAATAAAAGTTGTGTGCTTTGACTAGAGCATAGAATGTGATGGGAGGATAGTGAAAGAAAAGTAGGTTGGGAGAAAGTATGACTTGAATAATGACAGAAAAGTTTTTTTTTTTCAGAAAAGTTTTGAAATAAAAGTTAATAATGGGAAATAAAAACTAATGATGTATCTCTAAACAAAAATTATTTTAAAGTTTTCTGTCTTCTCTAAAAAACAAAGTTATTTCCTAACTCAAAAAGAAATCAATGGGAAAAAAATGATGCTGAAGTTTTAGTAAGGCAGACAACACTGTAGTCTTGAGGTGGAATAAATGATGTCACTAAACAATTATCTGTAAAGTTAGAATATTCATTATTTGCTCAGTATATGAATTTACACCTCTTCTAATTTAATTTATATCTCAGAAAGCACTATAACCTCAAGAGGTGGGAAGTGACTCAGTTTTTCTCACAGTTATGTTCTTACCACCTAGCACAGTGCCTGGTATGAGCAAATGCCCAATAAATGTTTCAGGAAGAGATGTATGAAGTAATACTGTCCTTCATATTGATAAAAATAAGGTTTTTTGTTTATTTCTTATTGTGGGTAAATATATGTCAACTCTTTGAAAGCCAACTAGGAAATTCACAAATACAAGTTCTATTTAAACACACACTGAGACAACAAACATTACTTAGTTTGAGACCCTTGCCTTGATTTTATTTTTTTCATTTTTTAAAGATTTTATTTATTTATTTATTTGGCAGAGAGAGAGAGATCACAAGTAGGCAGAGAGGCAGGCGGGGGTGGGGGGGGAGCAGGCTCCCTGCTAAGCAGAGAGCCCTATGCAGGGCTCGATCCCAGGACCCTGAGATCATGACCTGAGCCGAAGGCAGAGGCTTTAACCCACTGAGCCACCCAGGCGCCCCCCTTGCCTTGATTTTAGTATTGATTGATAAAAGAATGAATTAAGCCTGGGTTCTTATTTTAAAACAAAAACCCTTTGAATCTAACCCATAGAGTTCATTATTTTCTGATAGCTACAAATAATTTTAACACAGAGAGAATCCTATGCTTAAATCAAAATAATGATTATCAGCCTTCTAGTCATTCTTCTATCCCCACCATCATCGCCTGCTCCTGTCTGACCTAACTCTAGAGTCTTCTTCAAGTATGCTTGTATTTTTAGCATTTTGTAAATCCAGACTAATTGGTCATTTTAAATTAAAATATTTGCCAAATCTTCCTTACCCATATCCTAGCAAAAATATGACAACAACATAAGGTAAATTGTGGCCCGCAGTCTAGAAGGTTTTCGTGGGAATTCTTACGTCTGTCTAAGCTGGTCTTTGGGGTCTAGACTGAGGGAAATCACTGCCTACATTTCCTAATCACTGAAGCTAAAGCAGGATTTCCGTGCCAAGTAGGCAAAGCATAATCCTTAGAGACACTCCTGCTGCAGAGTAAGATGATGAAAGCCCCAGATGGTGGCTTGTTATTTCCATACAGCATCGGCAAGTGTCCAAGGTCGACCAGGAATGAAACCAAGTCATGACAACGGTAAAGAGCAGGGCACATTTCATGATAAATTCAGGGAACTTTCTCTTTTTTCCCCCTCTTTCTTCTTCTTCTTCGTTTTTCTTTTATTTGAATCACCTATGTGTACTTAAGCAAACATTTCTTGGTGGTAGTGGTTACAATGGTGGTGGATGTCATCCCACAGCCCTGTAAGAACAGCTAGCTCCTGAGATTATTACAGTGATGGTCTGAGCGGTGTGGCTTCCAAACCTGGAGGTGGAAATTAAATGGCATTTATGTAGCAGAGCTGTAGGGATAATTAGTAATTCAATGCACAGCCATTCAGGGCAACGTCAACAGGAGGAGTAGCATAGCATCATATGATAACTGTTTAATGGGTGTGTGAAATGAGTGGGTGGTCTAGGCTCGGCTCTGGCCAGGTACTGTTTCCCACAGTCCCAGGCTCCGGAGAGGGTCTAGAGTTCAACTGCATATAAAAAGTCACACAGACAGCTCTGGCTGGGTATAGTTAGTTTCAAAAGCCCCATTAGACCAGAGGCTGGAGCTCCTTCTGGATAAATAAAGTCATTCAGTGAAGCTACAAATGTGTGACATTTTAAGTGCACTGACCTAACTAAATTATACCAGTTAGTATAATTTTTCAACTTGAATAGTTTTTCCATTTCTATGCCACAATATTGTGAAAAGGACTGGGCAAGTGTTACTGCTAAGGAAAATGAGATGTTTAGCTAGAGGAAGAATAGGAAGGCTTCCTGTTGAAGTTCTGCTAGCAGGAAAAAATAAAAACAACTTGCAACTCATGAGAAATGATTTGGAGTGGCCTGACACCCCAGGAGTTCACAAGGCTGTCAGGTGGACCTTGGTCATTTCTAGCTGTGATGTTTTCACCCATCCTTTGCCCCAACTAGATTCATGAAGGTATCCATTTGATATCCAGGTTAAAATGGGCTGTGCCAAGCTTGAGCAAACAAAGCCAGCAAAGAGAGAAATTAGTATATGCCAATCATGGTATCAAGTTTCTTTAAATGGGCTATCCATTCCATCTTTTCAATGTTTCAAAGTAAGTATTAGCCACATATTACAGAAAAGAAAAAAAAAAAAGAAAACATGTTCCCCAAATTCACACAACTAGTAGCTCTCGGAGTTGGAAGCTGAACCCGGTTCCCTCTAGTTGCAAAGTATATGGTTTTCCATTACACAATACAGCCCCTTGAGCACAAAAGACTGACATGGTGCCCATCTCAACTCAAGAAGTCTCTTACTTCCTCTTAATTTCTTTTATCTATGACATGATCTTATCCTCTGCTCATGGTTGAATCAAATCATAATCAATATGACCTTGAACAAAACCCAATCTAATGACTGTAATATAGTTCCTCAGGTTCAAAGATACTTGGCCACTGGTAATCTAAGAATAGGGCATAAGTCAAAAACATTTCCTTGTCCTTGCTTACTCAATTAAAAGAGCCTGGTTTCCAAATAGTCCATAACTCTCATGTATTTAGCTACAAATCAGGCCTGATAGTATAACAATAACAAGCAGAATAAGTAACATTTACTGCATGTACGCATGCACCAGTAACATCATTCAGACTCCTGTGATAATCTTATGAGAAGGGTACTATTAGATCCCCATTGTATGGAAATTTCCTCTTAATAAAGCTTAGAACAATTTGCTTTGGATAACCAATTAGCAGGTAGCTGAGCTGGGATTCAAATTCACATCTTAAATTCATCAAAATTCAGATCTTAGAGAATATCACAAGAATATTTTTCCAGCTGATCAGTGACAAGACCCCCCTGATGGGGTAGGTACTGTCATTCCTGCACTTTTGAGCCCCAGGAAAGGACTTCAAGGAAGAGTAAACAGCTGTCTTATTCCAGTCTGCTCACTCTTCCTGCTAGAAGAAATCTTACAGAAATTGGGAGCCAAAAGTAGTACCCAAAAGAAGGAAAGGGGACAGACGTGTTTGAAGAAGGAATAGTTAAGTAATAAAATCTTTTCAAAAATGTTCTCTGGGGGATTTACATGCGTGTATACTGTGGTCCAAAAGTAATCAAGTAGAATTCAAATATTGTACTTGTCAGAACCTTTTACTTCCATAGAGATAGAATTTGTACAAAACATAAAAGATATTAAATCAGAGTTCTTTCCCTGTGTTTTATTTTCCAACAGCGAGCTCTCCAGAGCACCCCATCATAGGTTTTCCAATGGTACTAACCCATGACTTTTTACTGAATTTCAGCAAGCCCACATTCTCTCTGCATTCACCTAAGGCTATGAGGCAAATGACAAACTGTACATTTTAATTCCAAGTAGGAGCATTCCAGTTTCTCTGACATTGTTTTACATATATTGTCCTTTGAGCCTTTCGTTACAACAGAATACAACGATAAATCTCTTTGCCTATGTGGAATCAAGATATAATTCTTAAACAACAGAGACTGTAATTGTATTAGCAGCACAATGAGTCACCCTATCACTTATATCCTGAATAAATGTGAGATGCATCTGTTGAAATGGAATCCGTGGGCTCCCTTTAATGGGCCAAATGTCTCCAAGGACAGAATAGTGGGAGGAAATCATCCAGCTGCTCAGACGACAGATCTTTTGTCCTTGAAAGAAAAAAATCAGGAAAACACTATATAAAAAATAGATGTACATGCTTTAGCTTGGGAAAAGATGAACAAGGCTTAATTAGAACACTGATCGTTTGATCATTTGACTGCTTATGTTTCTATTTATTCCTCACAGGGGGTCTGACAAGAGTGAATTTTCCTACATGGAATGATTTTCAAACTTTTTCACAGTCACTTCAGGGAGGCAAGAGAGTGTATAATCTACCTGTCCTACCTTCTCTGATTGCTACTGGAAAAACAACAACAACAAAAAAACAAAACAAAAAATAAAAAATAACCTCATCAAATGAATGGAAAATAGAGTATTGTTGCTGAGAAGGCACCAAGGGAAGAGATGAACAAAATGCCCCATAGTGTAAAATGCAGAAATATAGCATAAAAATTATTGTACTCAGGGGAGACACCTCAGCTATCTAAAACCGCTCAGGGCACACACGAATGGCCTTGGGTATCCGCAAATGCCCAAGGACCATGACAGGACTACTTTGCAAAAGTAAAGAGAATTTTTCTCATGAGAAAAGTTAGCTTAGAAGTTGGGGGGGGGGAGTATGTGTTCTAGAAAGGAAATAGTTGCTCCAAGTCTCCCGCAGTGGACCGCTTCTCTGTGTCATGCTCCCTGCCTGCCACCTCACCGATGTAGGGTGAAATGGTCACCATCCAGAATCTGTGGGAATACCACAGCATTGCTTGCTCCCATCCTCCCACATATGCCCTGGAGAGAGGGAACCTCAAAACACAAAGGACACATTAGAAAAGCTGTGCCTCAGGGATCACTCATCTTCTCAGTCTGAGGGGGTAAGGCTTAATTTCTTCTTTTCATTCTGCCAGAGGCAATAAAGAAAAGGAAGGTCCCAAACCCTGCTGGGGACAGGAGGTGCCGGGCCAGCATGGAAGATGACAGAGTAGCTCTGGCAAAGGCTGAGACAACTGATAAATGGACTTCGAGGTGCACACCTTGTGCAACCGCAGAAAACAATAGCAGGCTGGCTGAGCAGTGCAGACAGCAGACAGCAGACTTTGAGACGAGGCAAGGGGGTAGAACGAACTCCGACCAGAATGTGCAGCAGACATCTGAGGCAGCTTATTCTCCTTGCTGGGAGGAAAGATGGGATGGGACATGATTGCACTGGCGAAATTACCCACTGAGAAGCCCGGGGGCCTTTAGGGGGTTTTGTTACCAGGAGGTATTGTGTTCAACATCACAACATCACAACATCATAATGAAGATGTAGTAGGTATTCACTTTGGCCCAGGCTTTGTGCTAAACTTTCCATGTGCATTATCTCTTTCATCCCTCTAACAACTGTGTGTGGTAGATCCTACACTTCCCTGGACTAGCAAGGCTCTATTCCAGATGGGGAAAGGGAGCACCTTGGAAAGTTAAGAATCTTGCTCAAAGGGCATCTGGGTGGCTCAGCGGGTTAAAACCTCTGCCTTCAGCTCAGGTCATGATCTCAGGGTCCTGGGATCGAGCCCCACATTGGGCTCTCTGCTCATCAGGGTGCCTGCTTCCCCCTCTCCCTCTGCCTCCCTCTCTGCCTACTTGTGATTTCTCTCCTCTCTGTCAAATAAATAAATAAAATCTTAAAAAAAAAAAAAAAAAAGAATCTTGCTCAAGATGCCACACCTGGCACATGGCAGAATGCAGACCAATTCTTGAGTCTGTCTTCCTTCAAAGCTGGATGCTTTAAATAATGCTGAAGTGCACCCAGCAGCCCTGCTGTGCCTCTCTGCTGAGGATGTTCATGTGTATTGGTATTTACTCATCATTCGTGCAACAAAGATCATGTGCCAGGCCCAGCACTCAGCACTGGAGAAACACTTGGGGACCAAAAAAAAATCAGAAGTCTAGTGGATGAGACAGGCATTCATCAAAGACTTGTACAGATAGGGGCGCCTGGGTGGTTCAGTCATTAAGCCTCTGCCTTTGGCTCGGGTCATGATCCCAGGGTTCTGGGATCGAGCCCCGCATCGGACTCCCTGCTCGGCAGGAAGCCTGCTTCTCCCGCTACCATTCCCTCTGCTTGTGTTCCCTCTCTCGCTGTGTTTCTCTCTGTCAAATAAAAAAAAAAATCTTAAAAAAAAAAAAAAGAGTTGTACAGACAAATGTAAAATTACCACTGTGATAAATGCCGGGCAGGATTTTAAAGATTTTACAGGGGCATTTGCTTGGTCTGAAGCTTCCCTACAAAAGGGACCAGGGAGTTGATAATAGAAAAATGACTAAAAAATAATTAGGCTAATGGGTGTTGTTGAGAAAAGAATTGCATCTTGTACCGAAGCCAGGGAGGGGAAAGGGAACAGAAACTTTTGGAGAAAATAATAAAAAAAGGAAGAGGATATTGTTGTGACTCCAGAAAGACAGAGATAAAGATTCTACAGAGGATTTTTTTTTAAATAGGAGAGTCTTGCATGTATTTCTAGGTTGATGGAAGAATTCAGTAATGATAATAGACAATGCATATGTTGTTGGTCATACGCAAGACAACGGTCTAAATGCTTTACTCATTTAATCTTCCTTATAAGCCTCTGGGGACAAGCCATTTTTATTATTCTTATTTTAAGAGTAAGCAAATGGAAGCACAAAGTTTAAGTAGCCACCCGGCTAGGAAATGCCAGAGTCCTTGATCTTGACCGATGTGGAATCGTACTTCTATCTCTTTCTTGGGGGAGGTTATCAAGAGGACATAACTGCCACTTGAACTACAGCTGGACCCTGGCAACGGGAGCCTCCGCACCCCCCTCCCCTGCCCTTGGAACGTGTGTTCTGCTTGCCTTGCCTGCTCCCAAAAGCTGCCCCAAGGATGTAGCCTTGAGATAGTGATGTGGTATTGAGACCATCTGGATGAATCCAGTTAAAGGCTCCATATAAACTTTTAAGATTTGGCGGATGGGTGTAGGGATTGGCTCATTTTCCCGTCTCCCAAAACAAGTCTCATATGTAAGTTCCCTCGTTTATTAAGCCTGCCGCCTACCAATCTGGAGGGGCCTGCCCCTTTCTGTACTCTCTCTCTCTGCCCTCTGGTTTGGGGGTCAGTTTCAGATTTTTCAGATTCGGTTTCAAGAAGCTCCTGAGGAGCTTGCGAATGAACATTCATAGAGAAGGAGATGACAAATCAGAGAAAGTAGACTCCATGAGTGAAGATGGTAGTTCTAAAACACCAGGAGGACGTACATGGAAATCCATAGGTACGCTCACTGCAGTTCAGATTCCCATCTACATGCCGGGTTTCTGAATTAGTAAGTTTGGCTTCTTTCAGCACCCAGTCCAAATGATCCCCAGGCAGGTGATCCAGGGACACAACTCTAAGGAATACTGCTTTGCTTTAACAACTTGGAAAAATATGCATAGAGGCAACTAGGTCGGTATGTTTAGTAGAGGAGCTTGGGGGAGGACCCCTTTGACGGCTTCTGTGAAGCATGATACAGCACACACGAATATAACAAGGCAAACCTGGCTGTCAGCTGAAAACTCCTCACCAACTCTAAAAGAATCGAGAACAACCCATTCTTGACTTTCAGAACCACTGTCCCAGTGGACCACTGTGACTTGTCCATTCTTGTCCCCAGAGTGGTTAAAGAACACTCTGTGTCTACTCCTCAAGCCATTGCAAGAAGAAATATATATCCTAAGAGAGTGAAAGGAAAGCCAGGTGATTGAAGAAAGACTAGATGAAGAATAGAGATAAACCAAATCTGCCAAAGTTGCTACAGATTACAAGTCCTAGAAGAGGGAATCAATAAGATTCAGAAGAAGAAAAGATGTATTTTTGGCTGAAGGAGAAGCAAATGGGAGACTTGGTTTATTTATAGTGTCCTTGTGTTTGCAATGAGCATTGTTTAAAACCTAACCTTATTAGGGGCACCTGGGTGGCTCAGTGGGTTAAAGCCTCTGTCTTCGGCTCAGGTCATGATCTCAAGGTCCTGGGATCGAGACCGTTTCCCTCTCTCTCTCTCTCTGCTTGCCTCTCTGCCTACTTGTGATCTCTCTCTCTCTCTCTCTCTCTCTCTCTCTCTCTGTGAAATAAATAAATAAAATCTTTAAAAACATAAAAAAAAAAAAACCTAACCTTATTCCAGGATTATTTCCCAGAACTTCGTACCAGGCCTCTCGGAAAACTGAAATTCACATTAGAAAAATCAACTGGGACAACAGAGGACATCTGTGGTCCCCAACTTACACAGCTAATGGCCTTTCCCCGATTCTTACACCACCAAAGGGCAAGAGCCAACACATGCTGTAAGGATGTGACCAGCTGTAGGGAAAACACTCATTTTCAGGGAGAATTGCCCAACTCCTCAGTCTTCCGCGATGGAGGGAAAAAAAAAATCAACAACGGAAATATCAAAAGTTAACTTCTCTTAGTTCTTTCATGGGTCATTTTCATTGCCTATTTTATTCACCCACAAGAACAAAGCCACGGGTTTGAAGTCATTTTCAACTGTCCACTATCTGTGTATTTCACAATTTACGATCCACACGTAACCCAAACGCTTCCCTTAGCCAACAATTTCCACGGTCCCCTCCTCCTCACCCATAAATAACTTTCCCGTCACCTTTAACTAGAGGAAATGCCTAGCTTAAGTTTAACCTCGTCCCCCCTCAGCCTGCTACCGTGCCCTGAAATAGTCACCATTCAGGGGTACAGCCATAAGACTGCCGGCTTCCGGTTCTCCATGGTTGGAACTTGCACCGTTTTATCCTCACAAGGAGAAACCTAGCCAGACTGAGAAACTCGTCTTGTACCTGTAAGAGAGGGGAGGACATGGGGCAGACCACTCCTCTCCACATGGGAGGGACACACAGGCGGATAGAGGGGGTCACGGCTTGCAGGAGAGGGACCCCGGCGCCAAACCACCTGGGGAAACGGCGCAGGGCCAGGAAAACCTGAGCTGCTTTTGACAAACTGCTGGAGGCTCCGTGTGGACAAGTTTGAGAGAGAAAAACTCCAGAGGGACCCAGTCACGGGGGTCTTACAATACCCCCAGTAGTGTAAGAAGTAAAAGGAACACCTCGTGTCAAAGCGCACTGGGTGCAAAACATAGCACCCTCATCTCCAGTGCCTCGTGAGTTCGGGGGAGGAAGGCATAATTCATTCACCGAATCGAACTGGAAGCAGAACTTCCCTAGGTAACCGGGGAAAAATGTCCATGAACTCGGGCCAAGCCCAGTCTGCCGTTCCCAGCCTCGAGGGCAGCCAGCCCACCCTTTCGGAAGCGCCTCAGACAGGACTGGGCCGTGTTTCTCCGGCAAGGAAGCTTCCTGTAGGTCACAGTGGCTCCTGGCCCGACTCTGGGAGACAGCCAGAGCTCGGTCATCTGTGCCCCTCATCCTGTCAAGGGGAGCAGTTGGAGAATCCCTGTTGAAATAAGCTCAGTGGAGCTGCTGGAAAAACAGGAGAGGAAAGAGGAAGACTGCCAGACAGTCCAAAGGGTTATGGAGAATCATTCAGATGCACGTATACAGAATACGTCACTTACGTAGACCTAGGATAGAGATATGTACCTAACACACAACACACATAATGTGTGCCGGGTGTGTATGCGTGCGTGCTTGTACATCCATGTGTAAACGAGGGTGTGTATATTTTATATATTACATATATTTTCTATATAGGCACACGTTATAAAAATATATAAAAATACAAATATACACACCCATCTATGTATATAAAATATTGCCCTTCCTTTTCCCTGGCACATATTGGCTCTGGTTTCAGTGCTCCGGAGCATAACCAAAAGACTTGAGGGAATTAAAATTAAAAACGCAGGTCTCTAGCAGGAGAGACGGCTGTTGTCAAAACTTGATTTGCGAGGCCAGGCTGAAAAGCTGATCTGGCCCACGGCAGACGGGTGCCTGAGGAAAGAAAGGATTTGGCAGCAGCTTCCAGCATCCTTCCATCTCCAAACATACAAGTTCAACAACCCACGCTGTTCCCTCATTCTTCCTCCAAATAGGAAGAAACACTTCTGGTAAGACATCTGTTTTAGCTCCCAAATGCCCTCGAAACACACTGAACAGCCCAGGCCCTTGCCCGTCGGGAGGAGGGTCCCGGCGTGGGGAGGGGTGGGCGAGCTCGGCACCGCTTTGGGGGCAGGCAGTTTCTTCCATCCCCCAGGGCACCTGGCCTTGGAAGTTTGGAAAACTTCATCCACGGCACATTGATTTTCATATACTTTGATTGTTCAGGACGTTAAGAGACGTGAAGATGATAAACTCGCCTCCCCAAAGGAGAAGGGAGAGCAGAGGAAGGAGTTATGGATGTGCACATTTTCCTGTCACCACAAGTAATCCCTTAATGATCAGAGCAGTCTGTGCTCAGGCAGGCCTATGGCTGCAGAGAGAAAACGCCTTGCTTCCTTGATGATAATGACATTCCTAAGGGCAGTGGGTCTGTGAAGCCTAAATCCCCTTGGACGGCCGAAAAGATCCTTGTTCCAACTGCAGAACGGCATCGCCTGTCCCAAAGCAAACAGGATAAGCACACTGTTGTTCTTCTCCCAGCTGTTTCTGTTATTTTCTGTCTCAGAGGAGCCCAGCCTGGCTGCCGTTTCTCCGGGCTGGACCCTTCTCCTACTGTTAGAGCACAGATTTCACTGAAGGTAAAAATCACCCCTGCAAATTCCAGGGGTATGGGAGCAATTCCAGGGAGAAGGCTCATCCCATGGGATCGCGTGTTGGAAGTTCAAGGTGGCATGATGGAACAGAGCTGAAACAGAGAATGGGGAGGCCCTTGCTACGAAGATGATCGTAACTGCCTCTGTCAGCATGGGGGCTCCCGGCGACCTGTCTCCATCTCCCTGTCTAGGTGTTACACTCCAATCAGGTAGTCTTCTCTAGTCATAGGAAGTTGCTTCTTGCCTTTTATTAACCATGAATTTATTGCCTCCCTGGCAATAAATTGCCTCCCTTCTTAAACTGTCTCCCTCCACTCCCCAATGCAGTTCTAACCAGCTTGAAGAACTTGGCTCCATGTGCATGTTAGACTTTAGCACTGGATTTTCCCTCCTCTGACGTCTGCTGTATTCTCTCTTTTGTGCAATTAACTGACCCTTCAAACGATCTTGTTGCCTAGTTATCAGCACTATACAACCAATTGTCTCCCCAAATACATGTAAACAAATATGTCAATGAACAAAAAATTTGATATGCCGTCCAAAAAGATGGAACATGTTAGGGGCGCCTGGGTGGCTCAGTCGGTTAAGCATCTGCCTTGGGCTCAGGTCATGATCCCGGGCTCCTGGAGCCCCCTCCCGTGCTCAGCGGGGAGCCTGCTTCTCCCTCTGCCTGCCACCCCCCTGCTTGTGCCCACTCTCTCTCCTTGACAAATAAATAAATAAAATCTTTAGGGGAAAAAAAAGATAGAAAGGTTAACGGGTAAAAGGAAGACAGGGTGGGAGTGAAATTTTAGTTAGGCAATCAGGGAAGACACCACGGAGGAGGATACATTTGAAATGAACAAAGGAGGCAGCCATACACAGGACCGGGGAGGGTGGAGTTGGGCAGAATTCCGGGTAGCAAATCAAAAAGGCCTAAGAGAAAACTCACTAGTCATCCTGGGAGGAACCAAAAGAAAGCTGGTACATGATGGAGAAAATGATAATGACAAGAGCAGAGAAGAAGGCAGCAGGACATCGTGTGGGGCTGTGTTGGCTGGATAAGGAATTTGGATTTCATGCTAAGAGCAATGGAAAACCCCTAGAGGACTTTAATCAAGAATGTAGTTGAAGCTGGTTTATGTTTTTAACAGGTCTCTCAGTTTGCAGTGTGGTGAACAGACCAGAGCCTAGAAACTGACCAGTTGGGATTCCAGGCTAACCGTGAGAGAAGATGGTCCTGGGTGGTGGTCATGAAGCTAAGAAGTGGTCCAGCTGGGGATGTATTCTGAAGATAAGGGTGGCCAGATTTGGTAATGGATCAAATACAGGTCAGGAGGGAAAGAGAGCAATGAGAAATAGTTGCTAGAAAAAGTAATAATAATTGCTAGATTTTTGGCCTAAGCAATTGGACATCACGTGACCCTGATGAGCTGATGTTTCTATTACATCTCAGTCAATAAACATTACTATTATCTACCATTCATTGACGATCTGCTATGAATTACATACACTTTAGCCATTATTTACAAGTGCTACCTAAGCTTAAGAAGTGGGCATTGTGACCAGCATTTAACAGATGAGGAAAGTGAGCCTCAAGAGGTTCATTTGCCCAAAATCACACAGCTGAGGCAGGTTTCAAACAACACCCGATGTGACTTCAAAAATCTATACAGGTTCCATTCCAACTCCCTTTGCTTTTCCACTGAGTACATTAGCACAGCAAGGAGACCAGACAGAAGACAGGAGAGGTGAACTTTATTTCTCGCTGGATAGTGAGATTACATAAAATTTTTATTTTTCTGTACACATTCCTCAGAAGTATTTTTTCTTTGGTTGGTTATTGATTTTTGTTTTGTTTTGTTTTAATTTTCTGTAAGGCAAGTTGAGGAATCTAAAGCCAGGTTTGAAGACAAGCAGATTCAAATTCCTGCACTACACCTTAATAGTTATACATCCTGCCAACAATGTCTTAGCAGCTAAAATATGTTAATGCCCTTGACTATAAAGTAGGTGTGATAATATTTATCTTGGAGGAGTGTAAGGATTAAGTAGAAAATGTAGGGAACATTTAACAGAATATCCAGCAAATAGCAAGTACTCGAAAAATAAGTGGTATTTTAGTGGTAGCCTCCTAAAGTGAACACAAACGGGACAGTTAAGCTAATCAGTATTTTATTCTCTGTGATTTATTTCTATTTCACTAGATGAGGCAAATCTGACTAAAGGCAAAGTGACTTGCCGTTGGATAAATTAGATTGGATATTGAATAAATTAGAGCTAGGACAAGAATTCTCCTTTCTCAATTCCTGAACATATCCACTAAATCACCCAGGGTCTTGGATACCACCTATTTTTTAAACTACTACCCAATTAATTGCTTCTGGATTCTGTAGGCATCCAAACCATAGTTAGTACACACTAGCCATTCAAATGAATAAACTATAAAGTCATGTTAATCATGCTCAAGGAAGACTCCTACATCAAATTTCTACCAAGCATACACACTCCTGAAAAATCTATGCTAGCAGGAAAATTATCCAAGGTGTTTTCATTTGGGAGATCTCCGATCTTTTAAATACTTGTCCTAAAAGAAATATATTTTCTAATCTACTTTATCAAATCATGTGACACAGAGAATTCCGAAATCCACAACACAGAGATCACTTCGTTGTAAGACAATTCCTTGGAGGTAATTGCTAAGATGGGAAGCAGTTCTGATAGCTGGCTAATTATCAAAATCAACAAAAATTACAGATTTCTCCAAATCCAAATTCGGAGAGATTCTGATCTAGCGTACCTGGAGTGGAGTCTAAGAATAAATGTCTTTTAAGAGCTGATCATTGGTAACCAGGGAAATGCAAATCGAAGTTGCAATGAGATACCACAACCCTTAGGAGAGCTACAATCAAAAAGCCAAGTGTTGGGGAGGACATGGAGAAACTGAAATCCTCTTATACTGCTGGTGGGAATGTAAAAGTGTACAGCAGCTTTGCAAAACAGTCTGACATTTTCTCATAAATTTAAACATAGAGTCACCATATGACCCAGTAATTCTGCTCCTAGGTACATACACAAGAAAATTGAAAGCATATGCCTAGACAAAAACTTGTGTATGAATATTCATAGCCACTTACTCATAACAGCCGGAAAGTGGAAACAACACAAATGTCCATCAATCAATGAAATGATTAATAAAATGTGGTCTATTTATACAATGGGATATCATTTGTTCATAAAGAGTAAGAAAATATCGATATGTTCAGCAACATGCATGAATCTTGTGCCAAGTTCAAGAAGCCAGTCACAAAAGACCACCTATTGCCCTACTTCTTTGACAGGAAGTGGCCAGAAAAGGCAAGTATATAGATGCAGAAAGTAGATTGACAGTTGCCTAAAATTTTGGGATGTGAGAGTAGGAATGCCTTTCTACTGGATATAAAGATTTTGGGGAGGATGATTAGAATATTCTACAATTTGCTTGTGGTGATGGCTCAGCACTCTGTGAATGTCCTAAAGCCACTGAATTGTACAATGTAAATGAGCAAAGTGTATATACATTAATTATATCTCAGTAAAGGTGTTATATTAAAAAAAAAAATGTTGCCCAAGGGATTTTGATGTGTATACTCTTCTAAATCCTGGCTACTTGAAGAGTGGATCATGAACTGACAGCATCTTCACCCTCTGGGACTTTGCTAGAACTGCAGAATCTCAATGTTGGGGTAAAACCTGAGATTCTGCACTTGAACAAGAACTTGGTGATGGAAGCACATGTTGACTTTAAGAAACTCTGCTCTGAGATACTATTTTGAACCTTCTTAGAACACGTCTCCTCAGTCCAAATAACAGACCAAAGGCTTTGACCTCCTTAGTGCCTAAACTAGACAAGCGTGCAAACATCAATGGTTTATTCAATTATTGGAAAATTTGCCAAAGCATCCTTAGCAAAGCAAAGACCTTCATAACTAAGTCTCCTTCGTATGTCATAGGAATCTTAAGTGTTACCATCCCATGGGAGAACATAATGGTGTTTCTGATTTAATGAAAGGGAGAAGAGGATTATGTTAACTTGATAGCCAATCAGAGCCAAGGTAGAGAGGGTTAGGTGCTGAGAGTTGAGGGGAAAGCAGATGTTTGTGACCTATAACATCAGTCTCTCCCCCATTGTTTTTCGTTTGCCTTCACTTACTGTAATGAACAATTTGGGACTTTTTTTTTACGCTGTCACGAAACAGCTGTGATGTTCTTTCACGATTGATGTAGCCATCATGTGTTCTATCCAATCTCCACCAGTTAGGGGGTCTTTTTCTTTTTTTCTTCTCTTATTTTTTATAGCCTTGTTGAGGACATTATGCTAAGAGATACAAGCCAGACACAGAAGGACAAATACTGGATGATCTCCCTTTTATGTAAAACCTTAAAAAGTCCAACTCCTAGAATCAGAGAGTAGGGTGCCTTTTTCAACATTTCATTCTGCATCCCTGAGATGTTATGTCGGACTCAAGGGGCCATGTTTTCAAGCAGACAGGCACAGCATGTTCACTTGACATTCCAATTAACACTACGGGGTCAGCTTACTTCAAGTACAGGTCATCACGCGCTCACACCGAATTGTAAAAGCCACAAAACATCACAGTAAGGGACTGTTTTTATGTTCTATTCTATTCGCAGTGGCTGTATTGCAGTTATTGGATAAATCATTGGTAGAGCAACCTCGTTTGAATCTCAGGAATACTGTTTAATAGCTATATGATCTGTGCTTGATATTTAAGCATTTTAAGCCTCGTGTCCTCCTCTCTAAATTGATATAATAGCTCCATAAAATTGTTGTAGGGAAAAGATGGCATGTAAAGTACTTAATACACTTTTCGGAACATAGTAAGCTCATGATAATGTTTAGCTCGTGTTATTATCACTGCCATCAAGATTCTAAGCAGGGATATCAGCAACGTTTGACAGTATATTTGCTTTTAAACCATTTTCTAATCTGACTATAATTTAGTTTGAAAAGATGAAATGTATTTGCAGTAAAATTTGACAATCCATAGAGTGAAATGAGTTCAGACGTAGGCTGTAGGACCTCAGCTAAGATGTCTGAAGGCCTGAGTTAAAGATGCTTACCAGAGAATAGTCAACCTGTGTCCACCTTCTACGTCAATCAGAAAAGTCGGTTATCAATAACAGTGCCTGTTATGGGTTGATGGGTTGGACTGTGTCCCCCTCAGTATTCATATGTTGAAGTTCCAACCCTAGTCCCCCAGAAAATGAACTTACTTGAAAATGGGGTCATCGTGGATGTCATTAGTTACATTAAGATGAGGTCATAGTGAAGTCAAGTGGGACCCTTATCTAGAATACCTACTGTCCTCATAAAAAGGGGAAATTTAGAAGACACAAGGGAGAAGACCATGTAAAGATGAAGATAGAGAATTGGGTGATGCTTCGACAAGCCAAAGAATGCCAAAGATTGCCCATAAACCTTGGGATCTAGGAGAGAGGTGTGGAACAGACCTTCTCGCAGCCTTCAGAAGGAACCAAACCTGCCACACCTTGTTCTAGAACTTCTAGCCTCCAGATAATACAGTTCTATTGTTTGAGGCATCTGGTTTGTGTGTTATATTATGCAGCCCTAAGAAACTAATCAAGTATCAAATGAATGGCTCAGTAGTAAATAATGCAGGCCAATGGTTCCACATGTTCAGCCTAATTCAAACCACTTGGCAGGCTCCTTAAGCCATATACGGCCAGGCCTCCCCTCCAGAGTTGCTAATTCAGTATATCTGGGGCAGGGATGGAGAATTTATATTTCCTATAAGTTCCTAGGTGATATTCCGGCTGCTAACTTAATCTCTTCATGAGTCAGTTTTCTCTTTTACAGCGTGATGGTAATGGAAGCTACAAACACAAAGATGCCAGAGGTGTTAAATGAGTTAGTATATCTTGGTAAAATGATATCTAGCACTATGTATTATTATTGTTAAGCTTGTAGGTATTAATGGGATGCTAATAAGAAGTTGGTGTTAAGAAAAGCTTTTTTTTTTAAGATTTTATTTATTTATTAGAGAGAGAGAGAGCACAAGTTGGGGGAGGAGGGGATAGAGGGAAAGAGAGAAACAGAAAAGCAGACTTCCCACTGAGCAAGGAGCCCCACACAAGACTCTATCCCAGGACCCCGGGATGGGATCATGACCTGAGCTGAAGACAGACACTCAGCTGCCCTGAGAAATAGGAAAAGCTTTTTAGAGAAAAGTGAGTTTTAAACTGTTCTCATATAAAGAACAGTTTTGATTCATACACTAGAAACTCTCCAAAGTCATTATAGTAACTTGTGGCCGGGGGTGGGGGGGTGGGGGGGAGAATTAGGAAATCAAATCCTCTAAGGAGTCTAAATGATCAACACTGCCGACATGTGCCCCTGCAATTTAAAATAAATTAAAATAATACTAATCAGGAAGCAAGAAAAACTGAGACTGTCTTTCTTGACCAAGTGACTACCATGTTCTTCAATAATCATCTGTAGGGTGCCTGGGTCCTCAGTGGGTTAAAGCCTCTGCTTTCGGCTCAGGTCATGATCTCAGGGTCCTGAGATCGAGCCCCGCATCAGGCTCTCTGCTCAGCAGGGAGCCTGTTTCCCCCTCTCTCTCTGCCTGCCTCTTAGCCTACTTGTGATCTCTCTCTCTCTGTCAAATAAATAAATAAAATCTTTAAAAAATATATTCATCTGAACATGAGCTTAGTCTATAAGGCATATGGGTGAATATTTACAAGTTATCTCAATATCCTCATTTCTCCAAATACAGCAGAGCCCTCCCTGGTTTAATACTGTTCATTACACCATGGTTTGGAAATATCATTTGGTCTATTTGGACTCTCTTGGATTAAATAAGAAAATATATGGAAAACATCTAGTACTGCAACAAGCACTTGAAAAACATCCAACAAGAGTTAACATATCCTAAAGAAAACCATGTAACCTAACAAATAAATGGAGCCCCGGTAGGAAATGAGGCAGAAAAACACAGAAAGAAGGTTCCTGGGTGCTGTCATTGATTTTCCAGTTTCACCTACAGTACCTTCTGTAGATGGAGAAATTCTGCCTTTTCTCCAGAAGAACCAAGACGAGCTCTGAACCAAGATGAGCTCTGAGCTGAGTAGATGCATAAAATCTCAAGGAAGGTACGTGGGCTTCTCTTTGTTCTCTAGTTAACAATGAAAGTCCTATTGAATGCAACAGACCTGGGTTTGGTTCCTGCTTCTGTCATTCACTCTGTGCCATCTTGAACAACTTGACCTCTAAAATCTCTATCTCCTGATTACTAGTCTGGGGTTAATAAAAGTAGACACCTCAGTGGGTGTTCATTCACTCAACACATACTTTTTGAGTGCCTGCTTTATGCTGCGGAACTTTTGCGGCCAGGAGGATACTGTGGTGGACAAAGACAATGCCTCCCCCCATGTGAGGACACTATATGGAACTTACATGTCGCCAGGAAGGCAGCAGCAGAGCACAAGAGACCATGGTCCAGACCTACAGAACCCTTTCTCCTTCTGGCCCCACTCCAAACGAGCAGCTTCTAGGGTTTACAGCGCACTCAAATGAGGTGCTTATTGCTCTTAATCCAAAGAGGCCCATAAGTCACTTTCTAGTTGGAGGAATGGAGAACTTAACCTTGGAAGGGGTCACTTGGCATGTCTCAGACCTCTGTACTCCTAAAAATTTTACCGAGTGGAAAAGCCCCGAATTTCTCTAGGATATGCTTCCTACCTCCTTCCTATCAGGCAAACGTCTTTACCAAGTGGCTCCAAGAGTTGCTACTTCTCCTCACCAGGTCCAATCAGCGTGATACCATTACTCTCACCAACATGCGTGGGAGGGCTTGTGAAAGCGATTCTGACCGCATTGGTGACTTTGGGCTGAGTATTTAAAGATATACATGCAAAGGGCGCTTAATGCAGTTCTGGACCTGGACGAAACCTTGACAAACGTGACTTACTGCTGCTCTGGGAGAGATCAATCCCATATACCAGGACGCTAAGTGGGGACCAGCAGCCGCTGCCGCCAAGGAAGGCTGATCACGAAACTGGCTTCTCGTCTACAAACTACTCTCGTTTGTCTTTTCCTTATTTACCATGAAACTGCTTTTCACAAAGATATGAATGAACGTTTTACACAGCACCCCAATAAATAGTTCTAAAATTAAAGCACCACTTAATTGCATCTCCGCAGTGCTCCCTTGTGACCACCGCATTAGGCTTAATGAATAATTCACTGGCTTCCTAGGGTGTGTTGTGTTCATCATAAGAGCAAGAAGAAATCATTTGCCATTTGCCTTTTAGCACCTCCCCCCACCCCCACCTTCTTCCTCTTTGCAAATGTGCGCAAACAGATGTCTAGCCGGACAGACCGCAGGCTGTGGAAGATACGGATCACCCACGCCTGGTGAGAGGGAACCTGGACCCGCCCCCGCCCCCTCCTCATCCTGGCACAGCAAGGCTGTTTGGGGGCCTCAGCCCCTCCCTGGACGCTTGAACAGCCGCTGCCTCCTAGGCGTTGTGGCTGAAGCCATGCTGAGCAGAGGGCAAAATAGACCTCAGGCTGTGGGTGGGCAGCAGGCAGTGCGGATTTTGCTCAGTGAACTGCAGGCTGAGGGAGGCTGCTTGGGACCCGCGGGCCGCAACTGCCTGGCGCCAGAGGGTCATCGGATCACAGTGGCAGCCAGAAGCCTCCTTTCTCCCAGCGGAGCTGCCCGGGAGGGGCGGGGCGGGGGGGGCGGGGCATGATTAAAGGACTTTCCTTTTGACATCTTTCATCCACCCCAGGGCATCATCACCTGTTTGGCAGCCCTGCAAGTCAGAGCCATATGTCCATCTGATTTATTCCTTTTTTACTGTTTCCATTAAAGGCCGAGAATTTCCTTCCACTGAGACTTCCTCTCCCTTTCCTGAAAAGAAGCCCTCTAAGACTTAAATGTGCCAAGCGGGAGAAGAGGGCATGGGCTCTGGCTTTTCCAAGCAGAACCTGCCTGCCCCTTCCTATTAAAGTTACAATAGCTCTCATGGATACAGAGTCAACTCTATGTTTAGCAGGATTATTTCCTCTGATACTCACAAAGTAAATACTATTATTATCACAGTTTACAGATGAGAACACTGAGGCTGATAGAGGTGAGTCAACTTGCCTAAGGTCACGTAGCTAGAAAGCAATGAGGTTTGGTTTGAAACTCTGGTGGGTAGCTTCCCCCACTTAAATGCCAGGAATCGGTTCCAAGATCCCCAGTGCACACCTGACACCATGGAGAGTCCCAAGCCCTGTATGTATTATGCTTTTTCTAGACATACATACTTATGATGAAGTTTAATTTATAAATTAGGCACAGTGAGAGATTAACAAAAATAATAAAAAAATAGAACAATGAGGATATGTTGTAATAAAAGTTACATGAACGCAGCCATCCATTTCTCTCAAAATATCTTCCTGTGCTGCTACTCCTCTTTCTCGTGAGGACATGGGGCAAGAAAATGTTTGTGAGGTGAATGGCAGGCATTGTGACAGTGTCATTGACTTGACCTTCTTACTATATGTCAGAGGGATCATCTGCTTCTGGATTGGTTGACCACAGGTAACTAAAACCCCAGAAAGCAAAATTTTGGATGACTGTAATCAGATTCCAGAACCAAATTCTCAAGTTTCCATACTCCCCAACCCCATCTCACCCCTTTCTTTGGCTGGTATGTTCTCTTTTCAATTTTTTTTTTTAACTTGGACCCCAATTTGCGATTTGACCTACACAAATGACAAGCTCTGTGTCTTTGCTCAGTTTGGTGATAAGAATAGTGAATGCACAGGAGTTGGTAAACTTAGTTCTTTTACTCTTTCAAGTTCTCCTTGTTTTTTTGAAAATCTCCCCGGAGCTCTATGGAATATAACAGCACAAAAGCCAGTATGATCTGGATTGCCAAGAAACTGAGTAAAATCCTGTGTAAGAACTAGTGTATCACTAAGTGATAGACAAGAGACCTTTGGACTTGGCGTTGGATACCTGGGTTTTAGTGTTGCCTCTGTTCTCTGCTGTGTATCTGACCCTGGGCATGTCACTAACTTCCTGAGCTTAGGTTCCTTTGCAAGAAAATGAAGGAAAGCTGTACTATCTACCACAAGGACGCTATTTTGAGGATTACACACGGTGCTGTACGTACAGTTGCTCTTAGCTCTCACCATGACCCTCCTTTTGCTGCCTTTCATCAGTGCTCCGTGAGCAAGGGAAGGAAGTGGCAGGATGAGGGATGAGGGGTGAGACAGAAGCTGCTGCCGGCAAGGAAAGCAGAGAAGACCTTTCCACTTCCTCTGGGACCCTCCTGGGAGGCACCTCTCTGCCCACCGCTGGTTCCCGCGGCTCCCAGGTCTGAAGGCCCAGCTTTGGGGGAAGGTCACATCCTGGTTCCCACAGTTTCAAACTCAGCTCTAAATCTTAACCATTCTCCCTTCCTTCCTCCACATAGACAGCCCACCATAAATGGACATCAGAAAATGTTCATTGTAGGGGTGCCTGGGTGGCTCAGCGGATTAAGAGTCAGACTCTTGATTTTGGCTCAGGACATGATCTCAGGGTCACGGTCTCAGAGCTGTGGCATCCAGCCACCCTCACCCCTCCTGGTTGTGCTCTGTGCTCAGCGCTCAATGTGGCATCTTCTTGTCCCCTCTCCCTCCCCCTCTGCTTCTTCCCCTTGTCTCATGCACACACACGCTCTCTTTCTCTCTTTTAGAGAGAGATAAATAAATAAAAATTAAAAAATAAATAATATAAAATAAATTAAATAAATAAATAAAATAAAATCTTTTTAAAAAATAAAATGCCCATTGTCAGTTCATCAGTGGCATGAAAAAGAAAAGAAAATGTGCATCTTGATTGAACAGTAAAGCCAGATTAGGGCTTCCCACGCATTCCCCTCAGTACTCCAGACATAATTAGAAATGGAGGCACACAGTGCAGTTATGCCTTTATGGGTCAGTTTGTTGTAGATAGGTTGGGAAAAAAAAAAAAGACACTTAAAACTTCTGGAAATAATTACGGCCAAAGAGAACTTCTCAGTTTGTCTCTGGAGAATGAGTTTGACTTTTGTTTCCTCAGGGCAACCCTGCCAAGGAGTCATGCGTTGTCGTGAAAATCAATACTGGGCATCGCCATCTTTGTTCCTCCTTCCTTCCCCGGCAATGACCACAGTCCCTCAACCTGTAATCAGCTCCCGCCGCTGTCACTCTCCTCTCTCCGTACTTCATTTTTCTCACTGCTGCACAGCTTCCCCACATTATGCTTACACTGTTTCCAGGTCTGTCTCAAATAAGAAGACATCTCAAGACTTATTAGCACCCTCTGCACCTACACTAGGACTTTCTTAGGTCTTTTCTTTTTTGGACATGAGTATCTTTTTAAATGGAGGAAAGAGGAGAAGCCAGGCAATTTGTGACAATAAACACACACTGCAACAGGACAGGGCAGGGGTGGGGTGTGGGAGAGAAAGCCTAAGGCCACCACCTGTTTGGAATAGATTAGTGAGATTTAAACAAAAACATCCCTAAGTCTCCACTCAACCCCCAGGATAAGGGTGTATTTTCCAATTCCTTACACCCACACTTTACCCTGAAAAGGGAGAGATGAAGAGAGATTGGCTGGAGACAAAATGAGGCTAGGCTCTCTCAGAGCAAAATGGAGCCTTGACTGGGGCTCACGGGGTGGTCCACACTCTTGTACACAGAGAATGGGACAGGAAGCAGCAGCTGCAGGAGCTGGCCTCGGCGGGAAAACTGTCAGATGAGCCAGAACTAGGGATTTCGTTTCATGGAGGGGGCTGCCCAACCTTCCTGAGATATGACATTATTTACTCTTCTACAATAGTAACTGTACCACAGTGATGGTATTTCCTGAGTTAAAAAGGCAAAACAAATAAGCTAACCAAAGACTCTGTGAATTGGTAAATGCAATTATGTAAGTAGATTCTATAATACATCTTATATAAATACATTATTGAGGTTTAAATCATTTTATTAGAAAATAATAAAATTAAGATTCTCTTAGAAAAATATTATATATGTACTGTACTCATAGTGTAATCACTCGCTGTACAGCTCCTTTTAGGTGTGTGAGTGAATACACACACACATGCTTACACATATGCAGGCTTGCTATGTGAGCATTTTGAAATGATATTTAGCTTGATATTTTGAAATGATATTTAGCCTTAGAATTTAGCCTGATCATTGATGTACTTCAATCATGTTCTCCTGGAGAAAACTCTAATCCCTAAGAAGGTCCTTTTTAGTGAACTGGTAATGCCTGGCTGATGGGGGAAATGACCATACCCAGTGATGGTTATAGGGACATTTAGACAGATTGGCTTGACCCTCAGATCTCACAGTGTGGACCGTGGCATTGGGACTCATTGTTGACTGCAGCCCAAATTAACACAAACTCTTTGGAGGCTATTTGGTCATATTATTAAATATCCATTCCTTTGACCCAGAGATTCCACTTTTAGGATGTTTGAAGTCTTCTGTAACAGTACTGTTTTCAGTGTGACAATTGAGAACAACCTAATGTCCATCAATAGGACATTGGTTGAGTAATTTGTTATTCCCATAAAAAACACGATATAGAACGATATGTATTGACATGAAAAGATGTTCACAACATATAGTTTAAGGGGAAATGGAGACTGCAAACAATATACAGAACAATACAGAACATGGCTGGATTTTGTTTAATGGAAATACGAATTATATGTATGTTTATATAATGTACGAACACGCATACATCCTGGTTATGCATGGCAAGAAATCTGCAACAAAATATTAACAGGGTTATACATGCATATTTGATTCTCACAACAGGGACAACAGTATCAGAGAGAAAAAAAATCAAGAAGCTGAAGGACTCTTGGCATGCTATCCTTAGCTCTTAATGAAAAGATGTATGTGAATGATTCTTTTTATAAGAGCAAGTCATCCATCCCAACTTCTCCCCACCCCAATGAGAGATAGAATCCTACAGAGTGAGGAGGGTAAAAGAGAAGAAGTAAAGAAAAAGTGAGGTGTTTCCATGCTGTTCAGTACTGCCAAGAAAAGGCTGTGCATCCGGCCCCTTCCCATGACCCAAGTCAAGGCAGCCAGAGGACAACAGCAAAACCCGAGGTCTGTTAGGGATTCTGAGAGCCTTGTTTCCCAGGTGGGGTTTGGGGCCAAAAAGGAGCTGCCCCAGAGTAGCATGAGAACTGCAAACAGTCAGTGCTCATGAGAGATGTGTAAGCAGAAGAGTCTAGAGCTGCCTCATAGAGGCCCTCAAGCCCCAGTGGCATGTTATGCAGCCAAGAGTCACACGGATGTGATGGCAATGGGCTAGAACAAACCCCTGCAGCAGGACTAAGGGGAGCATGATACCTGCTCCCTCATGCTTTGGTATTAGGCTTGACTCCAAAATGTAAATGCAAACTCAAAAAGAAAACAGGAAGGAAAGAACACACATGTACTGAGTCTACCTTGAGTTTATTAAACTTACATTGCCACCACTTGGGAGATTTTGTTAGAGATAAGTTCAGTTCCAGGAAACTAAAAAAAAAAAAAAAAAAAAAATTAATGTACACCCTGAGTTGTGCATGATAGCGTACTTGAGCCACATAAGCTGAGGATCTCAACTGAGGGATTCTTCTCCACCCGAGGAATCCTTGGCATGAGCCAAGGCCATTCTCATTGTCACATCTAATCTTTCTGACCTGCCTCTACTAGGCTATGCTGATCGTTCTGGCTGGCTATGCATTTAACCAGTGTAGCCTTACCCAGACCACAGTATTTTTCTGGGACCCCCCCCCTTCCCAACCCAGTACATGGGTCCTTGGGTAGCCCCTCTTATAATTGCAAGGACTTTTACATCTGCCCTTCATATTATAGGAAAAGAATTGATTTGGAGTAGAATGTCACTATTCTGAGGGACTTTTTCTATTTCCTTTTTAAAAACTCTTTTTAGTCCTCCCCCTCCCAACACACACACACACACACACACACATTTCTTTCAACGTGCATGTGTGTTTCCAGCCACTAGACATAAACATCCTGATCTTGGCTGCCCAGCTGAAACCAGGAAAGGCAAAAACAAAACAGTCATTTCTGTATCTAAGTGCAAATTCCTCATTGTTCATCATACCCTCTAGGCCTCCGTCACCTCTAGATGCTCACCATAAATAAGAAAAAGAGAGCTCTCTAGCCCACTCCAGTGAAATGGGAGAAAAAGGGCTGCCACAGGCTATATAGTGCTCAAGATCAGAGAAAATATATAAGAATGACCAGCAATCCCTTCATAAGCCCTTAAAAAATGTTTTATTCAAAAAGATTAGCTTCAGCTGGTCCAGTGAAAAAAGATGTGGTGCAGAAAGTGGCAAGGGCTACTTCCTATAGTCAAAACTTCAAGAGTGATCATTGGAAGCAGCTAAAATAGACAGAAGTCAATTTCACTTGAGTAGTGCTTTTGAGAATTTCAATTCCTCTGAGTGCCCAGAGGTTTGTATAGCTTTTATATTTGATTAGCAATTTCACCACGAGAGAAAAAAGAGACACAAAGGAGTCACATTATATGGAAAATGCATCATTTTTATCCTCCTTTCTACTCCAGGGGGACCCTTGAGAGTCTGCGAGAGACTTACTTCAGTGCCCCACTGGCTTCCAGTTTAACTGTAGAGTTGGACAGTCATTCCACAACACAAGTACAATTTCAATACCCATTCCACAGGGAATTTCCAGCAACATGGGAATCTGAGGCTGCACATCTCATTGATGTGGAGTACTAGTGTTTTATTAATTTGGCAGTTATGTGCCAGACCAGGAGGGACCAATTAGGACCTTCTAAAACTGACCACTCCACAGGGTATTTGCTTGTTTCCTTGGCTGCCTGCACAGTAGAATGTGATCTCTATTTGGCCAAAGATTGTTTTTTTCCCATTATATCAGTCCCTAATTGCCATTAAATATTTGAGGAATATATGAAGGAGTTTCTTCGAGGTTTCAAGATCCAAGGTGATGAGGAGCTGCACTCAGGGAATAGCAGTGGCTAAGTGGAAGTATTTTCCATGGGGGGAGGGCCTCCAAGAGGATCAGAAAGTGATCATACACAAGCAAGATGACCTTCAGAGAAGGTGTCTGATTCCATAGTCAAGGACCCAGTCAAGGCCCAGGATCTGCTAAATTTTTAGCTGTCAAGTGTAAGGCTTAAGGCACCAGAGAATTTATGAAGTGGAAATAAGCCATAGAATGTACACCACCAAGAGAACCTTAGTGAAATCAGTGGACTTTGGATGATGATGGGTCAATGTGGCTTCATCGATTGTAGCAAAGGCCCCCTCTGGTGGGAGGTGTCAATAATGGGGGAAACAGAGCATGTGTGGGAGTAAGGGACAGGTGGGAGTGCTCTGCACCTTCTGCCCAATTTTGCTGTAAACTTAAAATCACTCTAAACAATAAAATCTATTTAGGAAAAAAAAACAACAGGAAAAAGTAAAGAGGGGAGGCAAAATGTAGGGAAGAAGAATAAAGAGCGTGGGAGGTCACATGCAAATAAGAGCCTGTCCTTAGTGGTCCTCAGACCTCGGGCCAGCAAAGCTAACGGAAGGATGGACTCAGCCATGTGCGTGGACGGCTGGGAGCCCTGACCTATGTCTGCAGTCGGGTTATTGATCAGACACCAAGAGTGTCTGAGTGCCAATGCACATTTTGTTATGCATAGAGAAGAGGCAATCTGGAAAAAATCTAGTTAATGTAGTTTTTTCCATGCCTATCATGACGTTTTCTGACCCAAAACTCAGAGAACATGGTCTAGTAGCCATCCTGATGTAAGACAGACATTGTATACTAGGACTATTTCAGGTTTAAGATATATATAACTTATTTTATTGAAACTCCAGATGATGGAGGAAAAAAAGACAAAAGGCACTAGCATTGCTCCTAACTGCACCCTCAGTCTCCAGTTCAAAACTCAAGGTGGTTTATAGCACTTATAGCCAACACTCAAATAGAAACCATAATTAAATTTCACAAATGCAAAACTCTGACTATACCTTCTATTATTTCTATGTTCTTTTAACATCTAAGCTATCTTATGAAAAAGCAGTCTTTCATGAAATTTACATACACTGGCTTAATTTCTTAAAAATAATTTTTCTCCGGACATCTGGATGGCTCAGTCGGCTAAGCATCTGCCTTTGGCTCTGGTCGTGGTCCCAGGGTCCCAGACTGAGTCCGCCCCGGGGCTCCTTGCTCTGTGGGAGCCTGCTTCTCGCTCTCTTTTTGTCAAATAAATGGAGTCTTTTAAAAATAATAACCATAATAATTTTTCTTAACTTTGACAAAAAGAACCGCTGAAGGAGTCGTTTTCTTTCAGTGGATTCTTTCTTGCTGAATGGCTACTGTGTGACCCACAGGGAGGGGGGGTGGAGGAGATCACAGTGTTCTGTGTACCCCCCCGAGTTGAAAGAGAACCCGCGGTAGAAAGGCTCCTATGACGGATTAAGTGATGTGCCCTGCCCGTGTCCTGGAAGCCCTTATCTGCATCAGGACCTAGTCAAAGTCATGACAGCGAGTGGAGTTATGACAAAATACCTAAGGACTAGATCACCCTCGGAGGAGGAGTTAGTGCCCTCACGGGTATAAAATTTTCTGTCA
>CM053611.1:83518869-83578466 GCA_028646535.1 Procyon lotor
ATGCAGTATACAAAATTTTACATGTGTTATGCAAAAAGGTCTACACAATTTTAAGAATTCAGCTCAGTGAATTTTTACATGTGCAACCACTATAACAATTAATATATTAAAACCTTCCACACCCTGAAAGGCTCCCTCATGTTCTTTCCAAGTCAACATCCCCCAACCCCAAAGGCAGCCACAATTCCCACTTTCGTTACCATAGGCTGGTTTTGCCTAAGGCCAGATACAACTCTTGGGCCTAAAGACCGCCCCCCATCACTGCTATCTGTGATTATAGATTTTCAGACAATTCGAATATGAACAACAACGTAGACTGGTTGCCAAAGATATGGGACATTTAGATGGTTCAGAAAATCCTCCATTTCTTTTCCTTCAGTGTCAAAGTGGTGAGGAGGTAGGCAACAGAGGTTTCCTAAATTATTAATACTGTCATTCTCTGACCCACAGATAGGAGGCCAGGTTGACCTATACCCAAAGAGAGAAAAAGCCTCTGTAGGTTTCCAGAAGACTGGGAGTGCTTAGCCTCATAGCTAAGGCTATGATGGAGGCCCCCCTAAGGGCCCTCCATCACACGGGCATCCTGAGGAACTGAAAAGGGGCTGCTTTTGGTTACCTGCGGCTGCACTGTTAGGTGTATAATATCAGAGGCTAGGAGTAGGTCTGCCCACAAACTCTCCTGGAGAGCAAAAGAGACCCACCCGAAGTCACCCCATGCTATGGTCCTATTTCAGACGCTTGGGCGTGTTCCAGCTGCATCGACTTGAGACATAACCCTTTCAAAAATAACTAGCATTTACTGAGCATTTACTTGGGGTCAGGCACCAGGAGCTATTTTGTGTACATTGGTTCAATGGACCCTCAACAACTATCTCATGTTGTAGGTATTATCTGCATTGGTACGGTTTTGACACTCATTTTATGAATGAAGAGATCGTGAATCAAAAAGCCAAGTAATGGTTACAAAAATCACATAATAGGAAGTGTTGGCCGGACACTGGACTCAAGTCTGCCAAATTCCAGCTTGTGGTTAATTCATGCCTGTGGTAAGTTAGTTACAATAATGGCTGCCAATTCTTTACCCATCCCTAGGTATATGCCCCTATCATGTAACTCTGCAGTTCCCACCTGTTCTCACTCTGCTCTCAGACACACGTGTCTTGTACTGGCCAAAGCAAACAGGCTTGAAAAATACTTTCCCAGTTGGGCTTACTGCTCGTACTCATCTATCATGGCCTGAGACCATGGGTGCTAACTAGGGGCAGTGCCATCTCAGTGGGTCCCACTGAGGTCATCATGAATCAGCTAAAGCCGACCAATTCCCCAGCATGAGGGAGTCCAGCCTGGATCAGCTGAGCCCTGTAAACATGTAAACTAAACAAATGCTTCTCATTGTAAGCCACTGAGGCTGTATGACTATTTCTGGGGGATTATTCTGGCACTGGATAACACTGACACACCACAGTGCTCCTCTAGTCAGACTGTCTGGGTTTGAATCCTAGCTCGGATACCAGCTGGGTGACCTTGGGACATTATCCAACTTCTGTCTCAGTCTTCTCATCTGCATAATGTGGATCTTAGTATCTCATGCGGCTAAAAGCTTAAAAACGTGTTCATGAAATATAAATTACATGAAACATTGCATAAATCTTTAGCACACACCTTAACATATTTTTATATATATTTGTATGCATATGCCCATATTGAAATATTTCTAGGTCTCCAAAAAGTCCCCTTATCCCCTCACAACCAATAACACCTCAAAAGTAACCACTAGGCTGATTTCTGTCATCATAAATTAGTGTGGCCTGGTTTTGGAATTCATACAAATGGAATCATATAATAGATACTCTTTTGTGTTTGCTTTCTTTCACTTCATATAGCCATGAGACCATCCATATTTTGTATATGGTACTGGTTTGTTTTGTATCATCGCTATATAATATTTCATTGTACAAATGCACCATATTCTATTATCCATTCTACCACTGTTGGTGGACATTTGAGTTGATTCCAATTTGGAGCTTTTGAAGCATTATAAATGTTCTTCTATGTGTCTTTTAGTGGATATTACATCTCATTTGTGTCCCACAAACACACCTAGGAGTAGAACTTCTGGATCACAAAATATACATGTTTTCCTTTATGAACATTGCCAAAGCAGTTTTCCAAAGTTCTGTACCTATTTACAACCCTACTAGCAACACATAAGAGTTCCAGCTAATTTTCATTCTTGTTAACATTGAGTGAACAGTCATCGTAGACTGAGAGAAGATCCTGTAATTACAAATAATTGACGGAAGACTTTCTGGGGAAAGAACTACAAATCAACTCTGCGATCAAAAATTTCTACAGAAAAAAAAAAAAAAAACCCATAGACAACCCAACTAAGAACAGGCAAATGACCTGATCAGCTCTTCATAGAAGAAGATATTCTAATGACCTATATAAACAAGTGTTCATCATCACCACTTACCACAGAAATGTAAATTAAACCACAATGAGGCAAAATCACCACTAAGAATGCTAAAATTAAAAGGACAGGCAATGCCAAGTGTTTTCTTTTGTTTTTAATAAATGGCATCTCCCTCCATATATCATTCAGCAACTTGGATCATTCACTCAACAAATGGGCTTAAAGATCTAAACATGTTGCTACGAATATCACTAAGTCATCCCTTTTAATTCCTTAGAATTATATAGTATGAAAATACCAGTTTGTTTCAACATTTCTATTTCAATGGAAATTTAAGTTGCTTCCAAATTTTGTCACTGTTATAAAGAGTAGAACAGTGAACATTCTTCTATGTACCTCCTTCTGTAATGTGCAAATGCTTCTCCACAGTAGACAATAAAAGGTAAAATTTGGGTGTCACAGGGAATAGGCATGTTGAACTTTAATAGGTACTAACAAATAACCTTCCTTATCAACTGTACTAATTATCACTCCAATCAATAGTGTATGAGAATATGTTGTAATACCTCCTTACCAGTATTTGAGGTCATCAATTTTTTCTCATTTTTTTTCAATTGATGCTTAAAATGGTATATTATCTTAATGTTTGTTCCCTCGATCACTAGTGAGGTCATAGCTTTTGCCCCCTCTCCCTTTTTTCTGTCATTTGTTTTTCTTACTAGCATACGTTTCTAATATGTCTTCTCCATCTGCTACATGTGGTGCAAATGTTTTCTTCCAATCTACTAGTTGGAATCTACCAGTTGTTTTTTAACTTTTTTATTGAGTTCTGTGGTATAGGGGTTTATAAATTATGATTAATGAAATTTATCAGTATTTTCCCTTTTGATTTTTGCTTTTATCCCTCATTTATGAATGTCCTCCCTATTCTAAAGAATTTTGTTGTGTTACATAGTTTTAGTGTTCATGTTTTTAATCCATCTGAATAGTGTGAGATACAAGTTTCATTTTTTTTCCAGATGGAGAGCCAATTTATTGACTAACCCATCCTTTCAACTCTGGTCTATACGCTAGAACCATAATAAACCAAATTTGTATGTAAGATAATATATATTTCTAAGTTCTGTTCTGTGTCATTGATCTGCTTATCTATTCTTGCAACAACAAGACAGTTTCAATTAATACAACTTTATTTTATTTTCTAGCAAGTGTTGTTGGCAAGAGATAGCTCTATAATTCCTTTTCAAAATTGCCTTAGCTATTCTTGAACATTTACCCTCATAAAATTTTTAGGATCATCCTATTACATTCCATTTAAAAATCCTTTTTATATTTTGGTTAGAAGAATTTGTAGATTATTTGGAGGAGAACCGACATTTTAAAATATTGAGTATTCTTTAATTCAACAATCTTTCCATTAATTTGGATCTTTTTTATATGCTTCAGTAAAGGTTTGCAATTTCCTCCACAAAAGTCTTATGGCGTCTTTTTATGTTACTTTAATTTTAATTGAGATTTTCCCCCTTATTTTATTTTCTAATGAGATATTACGCTGTATAAGTAAGTCTTTTATTTACGTTGTTTTTACATAGTTTTTTCTATAAAATGTCTTAATATTCCTGATATTGCCAGTACTGGTAGGAAAAATGAAGGAAATACGCCAATTTATAGTATCCTACAAAACTGATTACCTGTGGAGAATTCATGAATACATTTTAAAGTAAGTGTGATTTAATGAATTCTATATAAAAATGAGTGTCTGTTAAACCCTGTTCAGGAAGTGTTGGTCCCAAAATATATCATGATAATGTAGATATTATCACCCATGAAATCATCTAATAGCCCATCCTACGCACACACTACCTCCAAGCTTCGAAAGCAAGTCCTTACCGTCACGACTTCTTACTCTTTTCCTAGTTAGCTTCCGTCCAAATATCTTCTCTCAATTGCATGAATCACTGTACCTCTTCCTGTCCCTTCTGTTCATCATTTCTCCTCTCTTCCCCGAGATCAGTGTCCCATTAATGCAGTAAGAAACTGTTCATGTTTTCAGATGAGCAAAGCAAGAAAGAAAGGTTACATTGGCTTTCCCATCCTACTAGTGTGGAAGTGCCGGCTGTGTCTTTTTCAAAAGAGTGGGTTGGGGGAGAACCAGAGATATAGAGAAGTTTAAAGATGTTTTCCCCCTGATTTCCTCTGGTTTCATCTTCAGAGCAACAAAAACCACTGTGAAAACTAGCAGATGTTGAGCCCATGCTTAGTGCCAGGCCCTGTGCAAAGCATTTAGTATGCACCATAGTTAAGTCTGCCAACAAACCTGGAAGGTGGGGACTATTCTTAACCCTGCTGTGAAGAAAAGGAAATGTAAGTCCCATGTAGAATGAATAACTTTCCAAGTTGCATCACAAGTAAATTTGGCTAGGAATTAACCAGTCAACTGACTCTAGCCCTGATGCTAACCTAGGAAGAGTGTATGAAGAAAGTACAGTGCAAAATAATAGCAGTGCTCATTCTATCTGCCACATGCATGCCTGCCTTCATGACACTAAAGCCTGAAAGTTTTTACACATCTCACTGCTCACCACAGTAATGATGGTTTTAGCCATGAAGTACGCCCATATTTTAGGCCAACTACTGGATAGAAATACACAGTCTCTTAGTTACATGGAAGCCCAAATTGGGAGTTACGATCCCCTAAAATGCTCCTGGGCCCATGAGTGCTGAGAAAGAACACAAATAGAACTACCATTTTTTACCACTTCTATTTTTTGCAGGATTCTGTGAGCTTCAGACTATGTGACCTTGGGCATATCACTCCACTTCTTTCTCAGTTAGCTTGGTGCTAATATAGTGATAATAAGAGGACTGGTATGTTTCTGAAAGGACTAAATGAGCATGTAGAGGGTGCTCACGAAAGTATCTGGCACATTTTATGCACCATATGGGGATTTCCATCATCCTTGGGGCTTTCATAATTCAGGGTAACAAGCTCAAATTTGTTTTTATTCCAGCATTGTAAACTGGTTTCCAGCTGGGGGAGCGGTATAGAAATCCAACTATTGGGGGTGTTTCAAAAGCTTTAAGAATTTTTCAGCCCTTTATTTTCAGACCTATACACTTTCCAAAGGCAGTGTGATGGATGTTTCTAGCTCACTGAAAAGGATATCTGTTTTGCTTCACTTTCCCTCCCCTTGCTAAAAGCCACTTCGTTTTCCTCTACTATAAAACTTTTAAGAAAATAAATATTTTTTTAAAAGCTTTTCTTTTGAAGTTGAACATGATGTTTTAGCCAAGTACAAATCCTCAACAGTATATGAATCCTTTGGAGGCGGGCCTCCCGTGGCTGAAGGGGTTTTGCTATGGACTCTGAGTCTGCAACTGACTCGCTAGGAGCCCAGTGGACGCTCACAAGCAGTGCAGCGCAGACCAGCGGTGACTCATTGCTGCCGAACTGTTGCGGAGGAAAGCCTCAGAAATAAGAACAGGAAGCCTATTCAGGGATGGAGTGTCCCTGATACAGATCTGTCCTTCAGCGATGCCCCGCCTGATCTCTCACCCACTTTTATTTTCCTACTTCCTGGGACTTATTCCGACTCTGACTCTTTGACTTTGGATGCCCTTGAGCTAATCTCTCTCCCAGAAGTTGATTTCTGGTTGTGCAAGGCCCCACCTGCTCCTGTGACTAACACCAGCCTGCCCAACTGCCTGCCACCTGTGCTCACCTTTGGCTTTGGACAATTGTCCTTGGCTCCAAACCCTAAGTAGTGACTCTGGTCACCTGTGCCACAGGGCAGACCTATTCCAACCTTTTTGTGTTTCTGTGAAATGCCTTAGGATCCCAGCCCAGGAAGCTCTCTGGATCAGGAGGCTCAGAACGATCTGTTTACTCTCCCAGGACGTGAGTGAGGTTGCAGAGCCAGAGAAAACACACTCAGAAACCCCTCTTCATTCTTTTTATGCATAATTTTGGAATGTTGGAGATTCTGAAACCAAAGTATGCAATTTTCTTCTTTTTTTCAAAGTATGCAATTTTCTAATGTTATTTTGAGCTTATAGTCTGTGCTTATTAGCGGATGGCTTCGTCTAGTTTCAGGACTGGCATTTATATGACAAAAGGACCAAAACTATACAAAATCCAGAGGCTGGAGTTCATATTGTTTTCGTGGCATGAGCTGTTTGACTTTGAGAAAGTCTTTTAATTCCTCCAAACTTCAATTTCTGCTTATATAAAATGGTGACCAAAAAAGTCACTAAACCTTATTCTTTGAGATTATGAAATAGGTCTTATTTTTGTCAGACTCTTGCCCTCACAACAGACTCAGAGAAAGTGCTCCAAAAATGGCTATTATAAGGCTGATAAAAGAATCAAATAAATTCAGGTAGACATAATCCCTTTGAAAATTGCAAAGCACAAGATATTTTTGTGATTGTGAATGAGCTGTATGCCAACAGTTTTTATGGAATTCAGAAATGATTTCCCCCCAAATCCACGCTGTAGTCCCCTTCATTCGTCAGGACTTAAATCAGACAGGATTTGAATCCTTTTGTTTCCCCTCCTTTGTGCTTTCATCAGGCTTGTCCTGTCCTCATTCTGGTATCTCCTTGTCTGAACTTCCCACCAGACTATAAACTCCTTGAGGCAACCCACGTGGCCCACATCAGAGTCATCACAGATAATAATAATATAAAAAGCTTTCAGTATAATTGGGTCTTTATCATAAGTGATTTATATATATTAATTCATTTAATCCTCATGGATTCCTATAAGATAGAAATTACTATGACACGGGGTGCCTGGGTGGCTCAGTGGGTTAAAGCCTCTGCCTTCAGCTCGGGTCATGATCTCAGGGTCCTGGGATAGAGCCCCACGTCGGCTCTCTGCTCGGTGGGGAGCCTGCTTCACTCTCTGCCTACTTGTGATCTCTCTCTGTCAAATAAATAAATAAATAAATAAATAATAAATAAATAAATATCTTTAAAAAAAAAAAAACCTTGATGGTTACCTAACCCACACTTTTTTCCCATTGAAATCAACAACAAAAAAATTATTTAATTTTCTATATCCAAACAGCAATTAGTGCTTACATTTAACTATACTAGTGCTTACATTTAACTATACTTTTTTCATGTTTTTAAATAGAATGTTAAATTTACTGTGAAAGCGTATGTTAAAGATGTGCAAACATTTCTGTGATAATGTATAGTGGTGGAGAAGGGGAATACGAAAGGACTATATTTCCTTCTCCCAAGCTTATCTGAAAACTAACTGCTCAAGATCTGGATCCTTCAAGGCTGAGGTTTTTGAACCCAATCCTCAAGAAGCTACCCAAATGATTCTCATGAGCCCAGAAATGACAGCTTTAAGGCAAAAATGACTCCTACAAACACAGACACATTCACCCTTCCACCCTGGCCACTCACACAACCCCCATACATGTTAACTATGGTCTAGAAACACCATCAATGTGGTCTAGTTGGTTTGCTTGCAGTTTCTTTCCCAGGTACCTCATTCACTCCCATGTTCCAAATATCCTCTAAAAAACAGTAATTCCCATACTTTTTGTCCAGTTCCAATCCATTTACCGAACTGTTCGTTCATCACTTTTATGTGGATGCTTTATAACCATTTTAAAGTCAATATATCCAAGCCAGAACAAGTGAGATACCTCTTCAAATGTGTTCCTTCTAAGAGTAAATGATACCACTGTGACCAGGTACCCTAAACAGAAACCTGGTAATCACATTAATCATCCTCATCTTCACATTGTATACCTATTCAGTGATTCACAAAACCCAGCCATTCAATCTGTGAAGTATCTTAAAGCTCCTCTCCCACTCCTCCCCAGCTCTGAAATCTAAGCCACTGTATCTTATCTAGACAACCTTGGGAGCCTCCGAACAGATAGCTCTCTTCTATTCTTGCATTTCTCCCATCTGCTCTAGCCCAACAGATTCAAAAGGAAAATCTAACTACAGTTATTCTTGAACAATGTCAGGGATACCAGCACCAACCATTGTGCAGTTGAAAATCTGCAAATTATCTTTGACTCCCCAAGAACTTAACTGCTAATAGCCTGCTGTTGTCCTTACAGATAACACAAATAGCCAGTTAACACGTATTTTGTAGGTTATGTGTATTATATACTGTATTCTTATAATAAAATAAGCTAGAAAAAATAAAATATTAAGAAAATCATAAGGAAGACTTCAGAAAACAGTATGGAGGTCCCTCAAGAAGTTAAAAATAGAACTACCTTATGATCCAGCAATTGCACTATTAGATATTTACCCCAAAGATACAAATATATTGATTGATCCAAAGGGGCATCTGCACCCCAATGTTTATGGTAGCAATGTCCACAATAGCCAAACTGTGGAAAGAGCCAAGATGTCCATTGGCAGATAGATGGCTGGGTAAAGATATGGTACACACACACACACACACACACACACACACACACACTAGAGTGTTACTCAGCCATCAGAAAGGATGAATACTTACCATTAACATCCACATGGATAGAACTGGAGGGAATTATGCTGAGTGAAATAAGCCAATCAGAGAAAGACAATTATATGGTTTCACTCATATGTGGAATATAATAAACAGGGCAGAGGACCATAGGAGAAGGGAGAGAGAGCTGAATGGGAAGTCATCAGAAAGGGAGAAAAACCATGAGAGACTCTTAATTATGAGAAACAAACTGAGGGTTGCAGAGGGAAGATGAGTGGGAGGATGGAGTAATTGGGTGATGGGCATTAAGGAGGGCACATAATGTGATGAGCACTGGGTGTTATACATAACTAATGAATTATTGAACACTACATCTGAAACTAATGATGTGTTTACTATATGTTGGCTAACTGAATTTAAATTAAATCATAAGGGAAAAAAATACATGTATGTACTGTATCTCCTGAAAAATAATCTGGACCTGAGCAGTTCAAACTCAACGTTCAAAAAGAAAAGTTGTTTGAATGTCACCTGTATATCAGTTCCCATCTTAAATCCTTCCAAATGCTTTTGGGAGAAAAGAAAATCTTTAGTGCTGTTGCAGGATTTCTTTTTCCTTTGATGCCCACAGGTCTTGGTCACGCCACCTCGAAAAATAAAGAGGTAGACCAGAGGAAGAGTGGTGGGCAGTGAAGCCAAGTTTATTGAGTGATGGCAAAGTTCATTGAATGATAGAGTACAGAGCCACCGGTAGAGGGAGGGGAACTGAGACAGTTCCCACAGGCCTTTCTAAGTCTAGGGGGTTTTATGGGCTGTTTTAATCTAATCAACCCTCCACAAATCTTCATCCAATCAGATTTTATCATGTGGGAAAGGGTGGGAGGACACTACCAGGGTGGAAAATCCTTTCAAGGGTGATTGCTTCTTAGGCTGGGGTCTTCTTGTCCCTGCCGGCCTCTCTTTCAAATGTCCTTCATCAGTGTGACCCACAAGACCATGGGTGATTCTGCTCCCACTCGCTCCTGCGACTTTAGCTCATGGTCCTCTTTCCCCGGCTTTCTAACCTCCAAACATAAAGACTTTCATGAAGTCCTTGAATATGTCAAGCTCTTTCCTGCAGCTTGTGCGCCTTTGCCTATGCAATTCTGTGTGGAACTCTCTCTTCCCCGTTTACTCTCTAGTAACCCCACATTCGTCTGTTGGCCCTCAGCTTAAATGTCCCTTTGGTGAAGAAGCCATGCTTGATCACCCACTCCTGCAGGCTGGGTCAGATCCCCCGTCAAGCATTTTCATGACACAGTATACTTTTCCTTTACTGAGTTTGTTGTACAGTCTATTTTCCTTTGTTGTCTTTGTTATACCTTATTATTTTACAGTTGTTCATTTGGGTCTGTGTCTTCTATAAGTTCCATGAGGTCAAAGACCAGTGTTGTTCACTATTCTGTTTATAATGGCTAAGGCACATCCTTAAATGAGTCAGTGAATGAATGAGCTATGTGGCTTGGAGGAGCCCAGTAACAAATAGCTGAAGCATACTTTTTCACTCTATCCTCATGACAACTCTGTGAGAAGATATTATCATCACCTTTTCATAGGTGAGGAGGCCAAAGTTCATGGAAGGAAGGTTATTTGTCCAGGGCATACAGGACAATTCTTCCAGGAGGAAGAGTTTTGGAGATATTCCAAGTTTTAAAAAATAAGCAATTGCATACTAATAAATTTTTCCAACCGCTTTGTCCTTTTTAAATGCTAGATAGTATTGATGTCTCTTTGCCTTTTCCAAGGAGTTCTTCAGGATAAGCAAAACCAGTTAGGGCAAAGCCCACTAAAGCCTCAGGGAAAGTCCTGACAAATGAAGAAAGCATTTCTCATTCATTGAAATGAAAAACACACAGAGAAAGGAGCTGGGTGGATTAAAGCAAATCAGGTAGAAAAAAGAAGCTTGTGTGATAATGGCAGGAACAAAGAAAATGGGTGAGATAAAGAAAGAGAAGGAGAGATAAATACAAGGACACGGGGAAACAAAGAAAAAGAGACCTCTCAAGTCCTTGGGAAAGTCCTGAAGAACAGCAGTGAGGAAGATGCTTTTTGTTTAACAAAACCAGCAGTGTTTCTGAATACCCAAGTGCTTAGAAGCAAATAACCAGAGCAACTGATGGCTACCCGGATTGTTCACACCAAGATTTTAGAGGTTTTTTTGGTGGATCAAGATTCATATAGCATTTTCTATTTGCTCCTAATGTATTTGTTTCAATATAGATGAAGGTGAGAGGAAATTAAAGGAATAATATTTCCTCCTCTATTCTGGACTAAAATATAAAACATGTCCCCATCTCCTATGCTCTGCTCCCCACCTGGCCCCATTCTGAGGTTTGCCCTGACTCCAATTAAATTAATTAAACAAGGAGGCTATTAGATTGATGTGGCTCTCAAGCCATGGCGGCCTATGTAAGCAAAGCAAAAAGTCTATAAACACTTCAAGACTATGAAATCAAAATCTAAGGACAACCAATCACAAACAGCCAATGAGAATTTAAGCTCCAGTCGATCAAATAATTTCCTTTCTTTGCTTCCACATTTTCTCTATAAAAGTCTTTCCCTTTGCTCCTGTTGGCAGTGCACTCCTAACCATTTCCAGTGTGTCACTGCCAGATTGGAATCCATCTTTTCTCAAATAAACTCTTAAAATGTGTCATATTCCTCAGTTTATCTTTTTAACACTCCCTAAATGGGTTCTTCCATGAACAAGCCATGGGAAAATAATTTTACTCCTCTAAATCTCTTTCCTTGTCTATAAAGTGGAGAGAACCATTCATGGTCCAGGGCTTGGCTCCCAGAATCTCGGGAGGAGAAAGGAGTTGAGGAGAGAACTTCTAGTACAAACCCAAAGTGGATGCGTGAATCTCCACTGATTATCCCACCTACCCACCGACCTTTGTTCTTTCACCCTTTCCTCAATTGCCAACACTTTAAATTTTAGACTTTTGATAATACTTCATCTATGAAGTAGTTTTTCTGGAATTGCGTCCTATGAATGGAAAAATTTTGTGGCTTCTAAAAATTAACGTGAATTAGTTTCTGTTTTATGTGTTATATAAAATGAAATACAAATTGAGCGTAAGTGAAAATGACAACACCAGGTTTGGAAAATATTTTTAAAAGAAATACGGATTTTTTAATGTTACTTTGGAACCAAAGTGGAGAAGTCTTAAAGTTGCATTCTTGAGGATGCTATCCCTCTATACCAGTGGATCCCAAAGTGTGATCTTGGACAAGCAGCAGAAGCAGCCTCTGGGTATTTGTTAGAAATTCAAAATCTTGGGGCACCTGGGTGGCTCAGTGGGTTAAAGCCTCTGCCTTGGGCTCAGGTCATGATCTCAGGGGCCTGCTCAGCAGGGAACCTGCTTCCCCCCACCGCCTGTCTCTCTGCCTACTTGTGATCTCTCTCTCTGTCAAATAAATAAATAAAATCTTAAAAAAAAAAAAGAAAGAAATTCAAAATCTTGGGGTGCCTGGATGACTCAGTCAGTTGAGCATCCAACTCTTAGTGTTAGCTGGGGTCATGATCTTCAGGTCCAAGGATCAAGCCCCATCAAACCCCAGCAAGCCCGCATCAGGCTCCATGTTCAGCTCGAAATTTGCTGGAAATTCTCTCCCTCCTCCTCTACTCCCCAACCCCACTCACATGCACTCTCAATCTCTCGCTCTCTCTCAAATAAATAAATAAATAAAATCTTGAACAAGAAAGAGAGAAAGAAAGAGAGAGAGAGAGAGAGGAAGAAAGAAAGAAAGAAAAAGAAAGAAAGAAAAGAAAGAAAAAAAGAAAGAAAGAAAGAAAGAAAGAAAGAAAGAAAGAAAGAAAGAAAGAAAGAAAGAAAGAAAGAAAGAAAGAAAGAAAGAAATTCAGAATCTCTGGTCCCATCGCAGACTTACTAAACCAGAGACTCTAAGGCTTGGGACCAGCTATCTGTTTTCTAACAAGCTCTGCCCTTTAAAGTTTGAGAACAATTGCTTTATGCTATAAAGTGGGAAGCTTGGGTAGGGGGTGGGGGTAGTAGATAGAAAACAGAGCAAGAGTGAACTGATGTGTTTTCATTGTTAAAAATGAAGATAATAATAGGTTGAAGCATGTGAAATTGCCAGCAGTCAACTATTTTTGACCCACATAAAAGCAAGGTAAGACTCAATCAAAAATGTATATTTGGGGGGTATTATTATGAAGATAATATAACTTGTGTAAAAAAAAACCTCGCACAAAGTCTAGATATGAAAGTTCAATAAACGTTAGTTTCTCTTCCTTTTTCCTGTTTGAAAACATACTGATCAGGGCCTCTATTCTCAGAAACAAACTCTAAAGTAATTATCAGGTATGCCTTCCAGTGCCCAAGAAAGATCAATGGCAGGCAGTTCACCCCCATACTCACCAGAAGGAACTTTTTCTTTAGATGAAGAATGTGCCACCAGCTCACATTCCCTCTAAGAAAATAAGTAGTTGTCACTCTCCAGTAATTAAGACAATTGGAATAATAAAGTGTCTAGAAGTTTGCCTACGCGTACCTCTGGACCAATATAGCAACTAGATTTCCCCTTATCTACCTGCTTTTTTTTCAGGTTTTTGTATATGCCTAGTCCTTCCAAAATGTTCTACTTACCTGCAATTACATTCTTGTAAAATAACTGGCTTCTAGGAAGAGATGGAAACGAATACTAGGCCCAGAAGCAATTCTGACTCTTGGCCGATGTCAGTGCAAATCATGTGCAAGTCCAAGGTTTCTCTTGTCATACCAGGTTTGTCAGTCAATGCGGTGCAATAGGTTGTGTTATTGGAAATGACCAAGAAGGAAAAATAGCACACCTTCCAACCAACCTATGTTGGCTGAATGAATAATGATAAGTATGGATGATTAAGCTAAATGCATCTTATAATCCTTGATAGCTTCAAAGGAAAAAGATGAAGATGACATTGGAGGAGAAAGAGGAAGAAAGGAGAAGAGTGGGAAAGAGAATGGAACACTTTTCTTGATAAGTACACCTTTCCCCCAAATTAAAGTGCATAAAGAATGAGAATTCTGTCATATGCATCTTTAAGTAGTGCTCTCTCCCACAGAGGGGAGGGAGAGACAGTCAATAAATAGTCAATACTCGTAAATAACTTCAGGAGTCAAAAAGAGTAAGAGATCTACAGATTTTCATATAGTAGAAGGTTGATAGATTACGTACCTTTATTGGGTTCCTTAGTGAAGAGTTGCTGCGGACTGAATATTTGTGTCCCCTAAAATTCCTATGTTGAAACCCAGATCCACAAGGTGATGGTATTGAGAGATGAGACCTGTGGGGGCTAATTAGGTCATGAGGATGGAGCCCTCATAAGTGGAATTAGTATCCTTACAGTGAGAGATCAGAGCTCTTCCTCTCTCCTGCCATATGAGGATACAATGAGAACATGGCTGTCCGTAAACCAGGATGAAGATCTTCACCAGAACATGACCATACTGGCACCTTGATCTTGGACTTCCAGTCTCTGAAACTATGAGAAATAAATGTGTATTATTTAAACTACCCAGTCTATGGTATGTTGTCATGGCAGCCCAAACTGACTAAAGTAAGACTTTATTTGCCATTCAGATTTTGAAATAATGATCCCCATCCTTGCCATCTGCCCCCTGCTTCAAATTGATGTGTATTATCATCAAAGCACCTGTCCATGCTGGACGTAATCCATATGCTCAAGAGATCACTTTTTTTTCCTTTGGTAGAATGTTAGCACCCTGCCTCTTTGTTGGTACTCACTTAATTGTTTGGGGAAATGAATCTGTCCTTCTCAGTTCATTCCCAGAGCACACAGCCAGATGGATAATAACCTTCCAGCTCAAATGTGAGGTTACAGTGCACTTGGGAGTTTGTAGTTATGTGTTTGCTTCCTAATGACAGTCTCTATCCTGCCTTCCTAGTCCAACCCACCTGACCTCAATCTTTCAGATTCATCACCTGATAACTGAGGGCAGGGCCACTTTGCAACCAAACTGGGGTGTGATATAAACACACAATTTCTAAAGAGCCTGATGATCTTGAGATAATTGGAACTAGGTGAAGACAATCTGTTACATATTCTGTTCTTAATTATTCTTATGCACCCTCCTTTCACACACAATTTTGTTTTGAATATTTATGTGTATCTGATCATAAGAGGAAAAAAATAAAGCTAGTTATGTTTTACTGTGAACCAAAGATGCTTTCATTTGGTCAGTTTTCTCTGTCACCTAGGTATTAAAATTATATTCCCCTCTAAATAAGATAGAAATACTTATTTCTATTAACCACAAAAGACTGAGAGTAATTTATTTTTTCTCTTCAACCTGGCCTTTCTCACCTAGTCAAATAAAATGTTAAAAAGGATGAAAAGGTACTTAACTTGAAGTTACATAAGGTCAACATAATGTTTTACACACACACACACACACACACACACACACAGTCTTTGTCTCCTGAGAAGATTAAGTAGCTTTTCTTTCATTTTACCTCACTCTTTCCTCTCACATAGAGGCCCTACAGAATGGCTTCCCCAAAACACAACATGAAAGGATCTTGTCAGAGGCTCAAGAGAGCATCTTCCCCACCTGCTCTCACCAGCACGCGGTCCATTCTCCCTGCTTCTGTCAAATCCATCGACATATAAGTGCCCTTAGCACTTTCCCTGTCCTCCTCCTGCCTGAGTTTGCTGGGACTGCCATAAAGAAATACAGGACTGGGTGGCTTTAACTATAGCAGTTTATTTCCTCACAGTTGTGAAGACTAGCCGGTGTCAGCATGGTTGGGGTCTTCCAAAGGCTTAATCTCCTTTCCTGTGTCTTCATTTGGTCTTCCTCTGCATGTGTCTGGGTCCACATTTCCTCTTTTTATAAGGACATTAGTCCAACTGGATTAGGGCCCACTTTAAGGATTTCATTTAACCTAATTACCTCTTTAAAGACCTGTCTCCAAATACAATCAGTTTCTGAGGTACTGGGGGTTAGGACTTGAAGATATGAATTTGAGGTGGGGTGTGTGAAATTCAGTCCAAAACACCCCCTTATGATAGCCAAGATATAAAAACAACCTAAGTGTCCATTGATAGATTAATGGATATATATATATATATGGATATGAATGGATATATATAAATATATACATATATATATTTAGTATTACTAAACCATAAAAAAGGATGAAATCTCATCATTCATGATGACATGGATAGACCTAGAGGGTATTATACTAAGTGAAATAAGTCAAAGAAAGGCAAATACCATATGACTTCACTTATCTGTGAGATCTAAAAAACCCCAAAACAAATGGACAAATAACGACAAGAAAATAGAAGTAGACTATAGACTCATAAATAGAAAACAAACCGGTAGTTGACAGAGGAGACGGGGTCAGGGCATAGGTGAAATAGGTTAAAGATATTAAGAAATACAAAATTCCAGTTAGAAAATAAATAAGCCATGGGAATGAAAAAAATACAGTACGGGAAATACAGTCAATAATATTGTAATAACTTTGTATGATGACAGATGGTTACTCTACTTATCGTGGTAAGCTTTTCCTAATGCGTATAATTGTCGAGTCACTGTGTTGTACACCTGGAACTAAGACAATATTATATGGCAGCTGTGCTTAAGTAAAAAAAAAAAGTAAATCCTGTCATTTAGGACAACATGGTCAGACCTTGAGGGTATTATGCTAAGTGAAATAAGTCAGACAGAGAGACAAATACTGTAGGGTATCACTTATATGTGAAATCTAAGGAGCTGAACTCATAGAAACGAGGTAGATTGGTGGCTGCTAGGAGTCGTGGGTGGAGGAAATGGGAAGATGTTGGTCAAAGGTATAAATTCCAGTTATAAAATAAATAAGTTCTGGGGATCTAAAGTACAGCATGGTGATTATAGTTAGTGCTGTATTACATACTTGACAGTTGCTAAGAAAATATAGGTGACCTTTGTACAACACATTTATAAATGTATTTTCACTTCCTTATAATTTCTTATTAACATTCCACCTAACTTAAGTTTTAAAAGGACCCTTCTGTCAGCTCTTTGGAGAACAGGATGTAAATGGTGTTTGGCATGGATTGTGAGTATAATTTTATTATGTTCAGTAATATCTGGGCTAGATCCTTTATAAGTAAGCATGCCTAATATCTGAAAACATTTTTAATGGCCAAAGAATGAGGAAAGCCCAGTGTAGATAAGCAAGTGTAAGACCGAAAGGCAGCCAAGAGTAAAGCTGGTATTGTAAAATACAACAGAATATGAGATTTCAATGAGTCGGCAATGGATTAAGATCTTGGACCATTTTGAAAGTTTGAGAGCAGAATGAATAAATGTTGATCCTATGTCAAATAAGTAAAATAGTTCATCAATTAGATTACAATGGATCATGGCTTTGTAGTGTTCAAGTATCAAAAGTAAAATAATCAACCCAAAATTAGTAGTTTAAAATAATAATAAAATTTATTTTGCTCATGAAACTGCAATTTGGGCAGAACTCAGCAAGAGCTGCCCTATTTCTGCACAGCATCGGCTGGGAAAATTCAAAGGTTAAGGGCTGGATTCATCTGCAGTCTTTCTCGCATGTCTGATGGTTGATGCTAGAAAACTCAAACAGAGAGCTGACACAATTGGGCTTCTGTGATATTGTGATTTATAATAAGAAAATATATATTTGGTTCTTATCCAGTTCTTTCCTGGCACAGAGGACCTAAAACCCTTGGAATTTCCTGTGAAGAGAGTGATAGAGGTGTCTTTTGTTATGTTAATGAAGCACCTAAGGATGGGGGCTGGTTGCCAGGGGAACCAACTGTGATTAAAGGGTTGGCAACTTTCAGTCCCTCCCCAGACATCTGGGGAGGGGGAAAGGGCTGGAGATTGAGTTCAATCACAAATGGCCAAGGATTTAATCAATCATGCCTGTGTAATGAAGCTTCCATAAAAACCCAAAGGACAGGATTTGGAGAGCTTCCAGATTGGTGTACACAGCGAGATTTGGGAAGTGTGGGGCACTTGGAGGGGGCACGGAAGCACGCACACAACTTCCCACTACCTTGCTCTATGCCTCTTTTCCATCCAGCTGTTCCTGAGTTATATCCTTTTATAACAAACCAGTTATCTAGTAAGCAAAATGAGTTGTGTGAGCTGCTGCAGCAAATGAATCAAACCCAAAGAGGGGATCACTGGAACTCCGTCTACAGCCTGGACTTGTGATTGGCATCTGATGGGTACTCTTGTAGGACTGAACCCTTAACCTGTGGGATCTGAAGCTGACTCCGGGTAGTGTCAGGACTGAGTTAAATTGTAGGACACCCAGCTGATGTCACAGAATTGCTTAGTGGTATGGGGGAAACAAGTAACCCACATGTCAGAATTGGTGATCAGAATCCTAGCTTCTATGTGTTTATGTGAACTCTTTACCTGGTATCTCTAGTATGGCAGTTCCAGGGTTACTGGACTTCTTACATATTAATTTGTGAGTCCTCAGAGATAGAGAGAGCCTGGTAGAAGCTGTATCACCATTTACGACCGAGCCTCAGAAAGCCTACAGCTTCACCCCGACCACTTTCTGTGAGCCACAAGCTTGCTCTATAATAAAGCCAGCCTATATTCAAGGGGAAGAGATTAGATCTCACAGTTATATAGGAGAAGTTTCAAATAATTTGTGCACATGCTTTAAAACTACTACATAAATGTTTTACTTACAGCTCTTCAGATAACTGGAACACACTTGCATCGGCCTCCTACCCTGATGTTGCCGGGCCCTCTGAGCATGGCCCCTTTCCTTGGCATTCCGGTCCGCTAACCCTCATTCTGGAGAATAGACCTGCAAACCGATGTGTCTCTGGGAGTCCTCCTATTTGTGCCCCCCAAGGACGAAAAGGAATGATTAAGTTCCTAGAAACCATTTGCTGTTGTTTGTGATGATATAGAGGAGGCCTAATGGAGAAGATGAATAGACAGTTTGCAATGGCAATCAAGCAATATAAAAACTATTGACTCCTGGGCAACTCCAGACCACCCAGTCAACCCCCTGAACTCAATGTATCAAGGCTCACTTCACCTCTATCTTTCCTCAACTCTACCCACTTGTATACCTTATTTTCATTTCCCTACCCACTACCCACTCCCATTGCTCAAATTAGGAACCTGGTAGTGGAGTGACATCCCCACCCTCTCTTCCACTACCTGTATTCAAAAAGTTCACCCTCTAAATATCTCCTGAATCCATCTCTTCCTCTCTCCCTCCCTTGCTTCTGCCTTAATATAATCCCCAATGCCTCTCATTCATAGTAACTAATAAACTAGCTATTTGGCCTCTCTTATCATTTTGTCTTCTACACTGTCAATTATCGTCTTTCTAAAACAAAGATCTAATAAGAATATTGTCTTGAATAAAACAATGTTTCTTCATTACTCTTATGGTTCCTTATTACTTACAGGATGAGGATTCCAGCTGTCAGCAGAGCATAAAAAGCCATGTTTCATTTTTCATCTACAGGTGCACCCAACACTTTAATCACTGCATCCTTCGCCCACACATCACATCCTCTCTTGTCTCTGTATCTTTGGTCTGGTGTGTCTTCCAGGAAATTCTTTATGCCTTGGATCCACCAGTGAAAATCCTTCATTTTTCAAATCCCAGCTTCAATGTCACTTCTGTTTTAAAATCTTCACTCTAAGTTCATATTTATTACTTTTCTGTGTTCCCTAGTAACTCATACTCACTTTTTGTCATAGTCTTACCATATGATTTCATAACTAACAATTTTCACACCCTTATCCCATGAAACTTATAAGTTCCTTAAGCATACAAAACATTGCCTTGTCTGTCTTTGAATCTTACCTGTCCAGCACATAAAATATAGTCAATAAATATATATTAAACTAATGAATGAATAAATTAATTAGAATTAGTATTTTTTAAGCTAGCACAAACTTTACACTTGCTCAAAACTTTCAGTGATTTATACCCCAAAATTACTTCCTTTGTAGGTGATGTTTATGGTGCCATTTCAGAGAATATTAGATCTGGCAAGGGATTCAGAGAATATTTAGTTCATTTGTGTCAATTTTCAGATAAGGAAGGCAAGGCTCAACGGAAAAGGAAAGAAACAATTTACTGACCCAGTCATATCCACATATATGTCATATTTAATCTTCATGTCAAATGTGTACCTCAGATGTTGTTAATTTTTCAATTAAGAAGATATATTTCAGAGAGACTGTTTAATTTCCCCCTCTGTCACACAGTGAACTGGGCTTCTAACCCTGCTTGCTTGTTGTTCTTTCTAATACATTCTACTATCTTTAACCTGTTTTTCCTTCTTATTTATTATTGAGATATAATAAAGATCTCCGGTAATTACTAAAACCACACTCAATTTTCTAGTTCATTCAGATCTCATTTCTAATATATTAAAAAAAGAATTATCTGGGGCGCCTGGGTGGCTCAGTGGGTTAAAGCCTCTGCCTTCGGCTCAGGTCATGATCTCAGGGTCCTGGGATCAAGCCCCACAGCTGGCTCTCTGCTCAGCCGGGAGCCTGCTTCCCCCCCTCTCTCTCTGCCTGCCTCTCTGCCTACCTGTGATCTCTCTCTCCCTGTCAGATAAATAAATAAAATCTTAAAAAAAAAAAAAAGGAATGATCTGATCTTCTCCCTAGAGACAAGGATTTGAGTAAAGGTATGATATCTGCAAAGAAAAGGAGTAAATCACAGAAGACAAGATAGTAGAAAGGAGAGGTCACAGGCTTGGAACCAAGTGGAAGTGAAATCAATTCCTAACTCTACATTCGATTTGGAGCATCACTCTGACCAAATTCCTAAAAGTTGAAGTATAGGTATACCTCAGAAGATTATAAAAAGCATTAATTGTAGTTATTTTATAGGTTCCTCAGAACTCTTACAGTGATTATAGAAACTCTAGTTTCTTAATTCCTTCTTGAAGTCTTAGAACATACAGCCCAATCACAGAATTGGCTGGGTAAGCATTAAGATGTACCACATCTTAAGACCTAGTAAGATAAAACATATTTTCCAATTAAATCTATTTTCAAATTGATTTTCTACGTAGGGGTGTTTTATTTCTTTTTTCTTTCTGTCTGTCTGTCTTCCTTTTTTTTTCTAATCAGAAAGAACCATGTTTTCTCAAAGAAGTTTGACTATATAGTGACCATTTTAATAAAAGAGAGAAGCAGCAAACTATCCTTGTAAATAAAATCCTTGTAGATAAAATATGGAAGAGTCAGACCTAAATAAGCGTAGGGAATCCAAAAAATCACTCTTTTGTGAAAAGAAATGAGAGAGGAGTAAATGTAGATGGTGGATGGAGGGTGAGAGCCCCAGAGAGCTTAACTTAAGCCATAATTAAATGATTCTGCTCAAGAAAAAGTAACTCCTCTACCTGAAACTTGCCCAGGAAAGTGAGCTACAGGAAATGTAATAGTCCTTCCACCCACGAAGTTTCAACAGAAAAGAGAAGTGATTAGTAAAAGAAATGACCAGGGCCAGAAACATGCTCATCAACACTCTGGCAAAATACAACCAGTTCCTTTCATGACAGAATGATTGCAGAATTTGATCATTCTGGCTAACAATGGAACCACAAAAAATGTACAGAATTTCCCAGAACCTATGTATTAGATTTTCACATGAACGCCTTCTCATTTTATACCAGTTTCACCGTAGCCACCATGTGTGCTATGTGCTTATGGAAGGTCAATATCTTTAGAGTAGTAGACTAAGAAGAGTATGAATATAGTTCCTCAGCTCCCTCCATGTTATCCGAAAAAGAGGAGGTGAGCATTCATGAATGCCAAGTTTTGGTAACCTCCGAAGAAGGATTTTTGTTTTGTTTTGTTTTGTTGCAGAACTGAACAGAAAGATGTAACTACTCAAATTAGAGGGTCAAACAGAAAACTGCATCTCTACATGTTTCTCATTGCAACACTGATGGAAGGGGCCAACTTGGAATGTATGACACATTTTGTTTAATTTTCCTATTTCTTAGGGTTTTTTTTTTTTAAAGATTTTATTTATTTATTTGAAAGAGAGCATGAGTGTGGGGAGAGGGAGGAGCAGACAACCTGCTGAGCAGGGAGCCAGACTAGGGGCTTGATTCCAGGACCCAGGGATCATGACCTGAGCCTAAGGCAGATGCTTAATGAACTGAGCCACCCAGGCCCCCTCTTTCTTTTTCTTTTCTTTTTTTCCCCCCTCTTTCTTTTTCTCTGCACATCTTTCTCTTATCTTTTTCTCTGCACATCTTTCTCTTATCTTTTTCCTTTTTATCTTTATCTTTGTTATCCTTTTCTCCCTCCTTTCTTCTTCCTCTTTGTAAAAAATTTCCTTACTCACCTGTCAATTTCTGCCTTTACTAGTAGAGAACCCCCATTTCCACGTGATGTCACAGATTAAAAAAAAAAATGGTGGGGGAGGGGGAAAGCTGACAATTCCTGGCTACAGAAATGCTGAAGAGTGAATCATTCTGTGGGAAAAGAGGCACTTGATTCTTCCCCAAATCACCACCATCTATAGTGACCTTCAGTCAATGAAAACAATATTGGGTTACACTGGTAGTTGGCTTCTCAAAGAATTTCAAAGTGTATTATGAAGAACAATCTTGGGTTGAGCTTTTTCCCCCCATCAAAATAATGAGTAATTAATAATTATTGCTTTTTATTAACTGAATAGGAATTTGTCATTTCTGAAGAGGTTCAAGCAAAAGCAGATAACCACTAATGAAAGATACTTTAAAGGGAATCTTACTGTAGAGATTTCAGTTAAGTGCCTCTTAAGACTCTTCCAAGTGTGAGACTGGATTGCTTCACATAACCTACACCATAATGAGAATACAAAAGGTAATGCAAACCCCATTTAAACTGAAACATGAAGAGGCTACTTGTCCATTGCTTTATAAGGCTACATTCCAAATCTCTAGATGCCTTGTTATATGTTCTTTCTATTGCAAAAGAATAATACTTTCATGCAATATTTTCCAACTCAGAAAATAACAAAAGAATAACGACAAAGAGAATGTGGACAAGAAATGCAACTAGAAATCAAAGCTTTCCAGTTCACAGAGCCAACAATTTTTCCTGCAGGACCAAGTGATCATTTACCCCAGTGAGGAGGAAAACTGTTGGCTGAAATGAATAAGAGATTGAGAAATCCCCTGGTGAAATTGATGACATTTCACCCTCTCCAAAGATTAACTCACTGAATGGTGTAACGGAAAGGATGTGACTTGAAGACATGCCTTGCAAATACTGAAACTCAATGCTTTCCAAAGAGATTACTCCTAATAGCATGAGGAGGGTAAAACGTGCTTCTGATTAACAAGAAAAGAAAAGCTAATCTGGGAGAGCCTTTTGATTAGATTGGCCATTCCATGCAAAATGTCATAATGACAATCAGAAAAGCCATCCCTGAAATGCACAGTGAAGGGTTTTAAAAAGAATTGGTTTACCTACAGAGACTGGGGAGCAATGCAATTAGTCTTTGTGTAAAAAGTCTCAGCAAGAGGAAATGATGGGGTGTCTGAGCAGTTCCAACAAATTGAACAAAGAATGTGAAACAGATTATGTTGCTACTTCCTTCAATTTTTATAACCTCGATGGCTACTCATTCTTTTTCCTACTCCTCACAGTCATGAACAATCTGGAACCCATGACAGAAGAGGAAACTGTCATCACCCTAAGACTGCGCTGATCAAATCTGGTCTGGTATTAATTTGAAGTAACTAAGGCATGTAATAGGAGGGAGTGGATATATTTTCATAACATAAAAATTAGTAGTCATCAGTTAAAATAGAATTTATTTTATCAGTAAAGTTAGAAAGTACTTATATAACAGTGGGGGTAGATGTGAAGTTAGGCAAGAGCCAAGAGGAAGGAAAATTAATTTTTTTGAAGATTATTTATTTATTTATTTATCTGACAGAGATAGACAGCAAGAGAGGAAACACAAGCATAGGGAGTGAGAGAGGGAGAAGCAGGCTTCCCGCTGAGCGGGGAGCCTGATGTGGGGCTCCATCCCAGGACCCTGGGATTATGACCTGAGCCGAAGGCAGACGCTTAACAACTGAGCCACCAGGTGCCCCAAGGAAGGAAAATTATTTAAAAACAACAACAACAACAACAACAACAACAAAAGCCTGACAATGAAAGTACTAATAGTATATTAAAATTCAAAGAAACAAATATTTTAGTTTCATTATAAACGTGATGATAAATATGAAGAATATTTGATCAAATGGAAAGATATAAAGGATGCTAAAAATGTATGTTCTGCTCTAGAGTTATAGTTTCCAGTGAAACTGGATAACGGTCCAAAAGTAATTTGAAAGACACTTTTTTGGAGTTCATAATATATATTCCCATAGAAACATTTTTGAAAAGTGTGAATTAAGTTCCAAAGTTACCTATCAATTCTATTTAAAACCAATATGTAGCAAAAGCATATTAATTTGTATTCTGAATCAGTAGAAAAGAAAACTGTTGCCTTGGAACGAGAATTAGTTGCAGGACCATGAAAAAATTAAGGAAGCAGTTTCATGGAGCTCCTGATAAAAGACTTCTAGGAGATATCCAAGAAATTGGGTGTCAGGTTGCACTAGGTTGTTACTCAGGTCCACTTTCATTATTTCTCTAGCGACATCATCTCCCTTAGTGACCCTATCCAGTTTGTGGCTTTATATGTCACTGTTTGCTGAGCTTTCCCAAATTTCTGACTCTAGTTCAGACCTCTCCTCTAAACTGCAATCAAGTATACCGCATCCCTTCTTGTCTGAAAGACATTTTAAACTGAGCATATCCCATACCAGATTTCTAATCTCCCCACCATCAAACCAGACCCGCCCTCTGTCTTCTCCATCTTGGTTAATGGCAATGCTAGTCTTCCATTTCTGACTTTTCTCCTCTCATACCCTAAGTCCAACCCTTTTCTATATCCTGTCAGCTCTACCTTTGACATACATCCTGAATCCTCCTTCCGTTTCTCATTTTCTCTGCTCCAAGATACCATCATTTCTTGGCTCTGTTACTGTACCTTCCTCCTAACAGATTTCTCTGCCTGACCCTTGCTCCCAAAAGTCTGTTCTCAGCACAGCAGCTAGAAAGACCATGTGAAACCATAAGTTAGAGCCACTCAACACCCTCCAATAACTCCCACCTCGCTCAGGGGAAAGTCAAAATGTTTGTATTGCTCTGTGCCCCACCACCAACCTTCTAGTCCCTTCCCCTTGTTCATGCAACTCCAGCCTTACTGGCCTCTTCTTTCTTTCTTAAGCATTTCACTTCGGTGCTCCCTTGGATTTTTGAGTATGCTGTTCCCACTGCCTGAAATGTCCTCTAGGTAACCACACTGTTAACTCCCCCAGCTCACCCCTATCAGGTCCTTCTTGAAATATCACCTCATAAGGCCTTCAATGGCCATTATACCACTTAGAAAATTCCAACCTCCCCAGCTACTCTGCATACCTCATCTGTTTTATTTTTCTTTTTAGTCTTTATTGTCATTTAACATACTATATATGTAACTTGTTTACTGTGTGTCTCCTCCATACTAGAATACAAGCTCTACAAGGTCAATGGCTTTTGTCCCCACTACCTAGAACAATGCCAGGCATATAGCAGGCATTCAAATATTTGTTGAGTAAATTGAATGAATTAGCAAATTAGATACCTGAATGAATAAGTAAATGACCTAATGTCATAAGAGCTCTTTTGGCACTGTTCTTATTTACCCTTATTGCCCATCACAGAGATACATTTTTTTAAATTACAAATAGAAAGAAAAGAAAAAGTCAGTAACTTCCTGATTGTCCCTCCATCTCCAGTCTTGCCCACTCTTCAATCCATTTTCCACCCATCGGCTATGATGATCCTTGTAAAACTCAAACCTGCTAAAACTGCCCCTGTGGAACTCCATGACTTTGAAGATAAAATCCATCTTTTTAATCTGGCTCATAAGACATCTCATTGTCCACCTCTCGCATTTCTTTCTAGCTTCATTATCAGTCAACCATGTTTCCAACAGGGAAGAACCAAGGGAAGAAAGAGATTCTGAGTCTGAGATTTCTCCTGTGGGTCAATGGTTGTTGATTCTGGAGCAGCCAGGTTTGGTAACTGGGAAGACTTTTTTTTTTTTAAAGATTTTATTTATTTATTTATTTGACAGAGAGAGATCACAAGTAAGCAGAGAGGCAGGCAGAGGGAGAGGGAGAAGCAGGCTCCCTGCTGAGCAGAGAGCCCAATGCAGGGCTCAATCCCAGGACCCTGAGATCATGACCTGAGCCGAAGGCAGAGGCTTTAGCCCACTGAGCCTCCCAGGCGCAGCCCCCCCCCCACTCCATGAAGACTTTTTTGAGTTGGCCACCTGCCATTCTTTGGGATGAGGTCGTCATTCATTACTCAGAGTCTCTGTGCCTTTTAGAGTTAAAGAGCAGTTGGTTTATCTACTCCTTTTCTCTTGACTTCAGTGTTTTAAAACACCCTAATATAAAAACAGTGGAAGTGAAATGGTTCTACTTAAGTTGGGGGGACTTGAGGGAGGGCTGTTTAAGCCTTGAGGGTTCATCTCCCAAACACCCGGCATGGCCCCCACAGCCCGTCTGAGCAGCAACAGCTAGTGAGGCTCCTAGCCGATGATGCCAGCCGGCCTCACAATTCACTGACCCAGAAGAAGAAAGCCTTTCGAAAGAGCCCCATCTATTGCTTATTTGGAAAAATTGCCCCAGGAACTGAAATGCGCTTTGCTGTTTTCTCCTTCTCTGTTTGGCGTGTGACAAATAGCAACATCTCCAAATGGCAGGAAACAACATCATGAGAAATATGTCAGCGTCTGCGTGGTGCAGGAGATGGAACATTCTGCAGGTTTTCGCCCAATGATTGGCTCCCAAGGGAGTAATTTAGGATTTGGTGCACTTCTTAACTGGTGCTACCTCGGCCTTTCTGCCAGAGGATTCTGAGAAAAGATTTGTTGCTTCAGTTTCAAAACTGCATTTTAGACCGACTCTTTGAATAGAGTGCATGTAGGGACACGTGGTGTGAATGTTTAGCAATTCCATCTCTCTGCCTCAATCCAGGACAGGCTTATTTTTCAGAAATCTAATAAGAAAGTGATATTAAAAAATGGAAAGTGGAGTTTTTAACTGCCAGAAGGTATGATTTTTATTCTTAAATATTAAGACGAGGAGGCTTCAAAGGAGGCTGTGTAGTCGGGCGGGCGGGGGGAGGGGTCTCTGTCATGTCCTTTGCCCGGGTGCAAGTTTATTTTCAAATTGAGAAGTAAGACCCTATTCAATTTTGAAGACCCAATTTGAGCCAAACCAAATCAACCTGAAGTATTAGTCCATTTGCAAGAAGGGCGATGGCCAGTGCAAATCTAAGGATATCTCTGACTTGCAATGAAACACGTATATAAATCAATGAATAATTGTGTGGTTTTTTAAACACTTGCACACAGCCTCCTGCTTTCTCCACTTCCTGGCAACATAAGCCGGCTCCCCAGAGGATCGGGGGCGAAGGAGACCTATTGGAAAGAGCTGGTTAGTCATTCTTGTCTGCAACCTATCATGATTTTGGAAGAACCAAGAAAAAGGAGCAGTTATTTCTGTTACTGTTGTATTTAGCTTATTTCAAGACGGAACCAACTGCAATAATGGTTTTGACTAGCTCTTCAGTGAATCTGGGACTACTCAAGGATAAATGGCCACCCATAGCTCTATGCACACCTTTGTCTCTCTCTCTCTCTCTCTCTCTCTCTCTGTCTGTCTCTGTCTCTCTCTCTCACACACACACACACAAGATCCCATACACAAAGCACACACATTACATACAAACACATCACACACACACCAAGAGATACCACACACATATACACACCACATGCAAACACCCTGCCCACAAGCACATCACACACATCACCTATACGTTCCCCACACCCACATACCCACACCACAGGCATACACAGGCTATATACACACACCACACACACACATAACCATACACAAATGTACACAAATATACATTATACACACACCATGCTTTTCAGACATCCATGCAGACACGATGTACATAAACATACAACCCTTGCAAACACACACTACACACAGAGGCATACACATGACATATAAATTCACCACATGTATACACACCACCTCAGAGGTAAATGCCAATAATCACCCCAACTGCCAATAATCACACACACGTATCACAAATATACCCACGTAACATACATAAAACACATACCAGCCTACCACTTATGGATGCACATCTCACACTCATATCCCACATGACGAACGTGCATACATGGCATGCAAATTTATACACACCTGTACACCACATACAGACACATCTCCACACACACATACATATCACACACATACACAAACCTCACCTGAAAATATGCATACATACACATCACAAGCATACACACACTGTGCCCAAACGCCTATCACACACATATACCACATACCCATAGGTTCCTCATACAAATGCACACACACCACACGGATACTGCTTCTGAATATGGCACGCAGACGTGAACACCACATACAAACATATGCCATATACATCCCTATACACTCCACGCTCATAACCACATACCACGTGTAAATACACACATTGCGTGACACACACTCACACACACGACACACCTATGCACACCGCAAACCACTTACAAATGCACACACCACATCATACACAACATTCATACACACACCACACACAAATTCTTTATGGTCCTCCCGCAAAGGTTCGCGGGGGGAGCCAAGGAACGAACAGCTAGAGAAGAGAATTCAGGCTGGAATCGGCTTGGCTTTCTGACACGGTTCCTGACGGGGGAACCATGTTAAGCTGCTGACTACACGTCATTGCTGCTGCTTCTACCCGTGTAGGTAGTAGTTCAGAAATCAGATCTTTTAGCGTTTACTACGTAACCGGAATAGGCTAGCCATCCCTCCTGTTTCATCAGCTCGTGTGTTGGCAGAAGAAATGCACTAGCTGCGGAAGTTTAGAAAAGGGATTTACTCCCCGCACCCAGCCCCTCAAGACATTTTTGTTTTTCTTACAAATACTAGATCTTACAGGTCAAAAAAAGAAAGTAGCTCTCGGTTTCCAAACCGTGGGTCAATCTGCAAAAAAACAGTCCTTTCCAAAATTTCCATTTGACCCCCTTTCACAGACCTGCCTCAAGGCCTTAATTTGTGGAGGAATTACTCCAGGCCGGCAGCAAAATTCTTATCTAAGCCGAGAACAATTGCTTTAGGTTTACTTGAAAGGGCAAACAATTGTCCTTGTTTACTTTTGACAGCAGGTCGTAGTGAAGCACTAACCTCTTCCCGTGGATGATAGCGGGAGTTATTTTAATTCTTCTGTCCGTGAAAGGTAGAGCCATCCCATCCGGCATTCTGCTTTTGGGTACCAAAGAAAATGCTTGCCCCAAATGCAGGCTACATGGTAGTTCTACATGACGGTTCTGGAACAGGCTTGCCAGGCGGAAGTTGAATCCAGCTCTCCTGCTGAGCTGTTTACCAGTTGGATGTCCTCAAGCAAGTCATTCAGACCCTTAGAAGTCACAGCTTTTCATTGGTCAATTAAAAGTATAGCTAGCCTGAGATTGTAATGAAGATTAAATTAAGCAAAATACTGAGAACAGTAGCTGGCAAAAAGTAAGCCCTCACTAAATGGTAGGCCCAATCAATAGGAAAAAAAGGTTTCAAGAGAATTAGGAGGTTGGACGGTTCTATTATTAATAAGAAAATTGAAGTGTTCCCATTTATTAGGCATCTTCTCAAGGCGAGGCTTTGGCCTTCAACAACCCCATGATGTCAGCTGGTAGCGCCTCAATTTTTCAGATATGGAAACTGATGTTCAGAAAAGTTATAGAAACCTTCTTGTCACACAGGTGACAAACTTGAGATTCGAACCTAGGGTAGAATAATCCCGAAGTTCTCTTTCTTTCTACCCCTCTACAGTTTGCGTGTTCTAAAAACTCTCCTCATTATCCTACCGCAATATTACCCTACCTCCTAAAGGTCAAGTTAATAATATCAATTCATTCCCAGCAAAATGGGCCAACTACAGTATAGAGCCACGGAATTTCAGGGAGATCTGGGAAAAGGATCCAAAGCCATCCTGACTGTGGAAGAACTTAAGGTCTACTACAGAGGAGGGAGGGACTTATGGGCAGCCTAAGTTCCTGAGTGGTTTCATAAAAACACATCTTTCCAAGTTTGCTCTGAACTCAAGACAACCAAGATTTACTCCTGGTGGCATGTTTGGGAGGAAAACAAAGGAGAATCTGAGTGAAAAATGCACAGAAAGAGAGGAAGGAGGGAGGGAGGGAAGGAAGAAGAGGAAGGAGAAAATAAGAAAGAATCATTTCATCCTGAAGGGGGATGAAAGAGCCCCTTGCAAGGGGAACACAAGAGCCCACATATCCACGGTACATCCAAAGGATATTGGGAAAGGAAGTGATGTCCCTCAGGAAGCCAGGATGTGAACAAGGCCAGACGCCCCAATAACATAACCGCAAAGCCCTCTCTTCTCTCTCTAGTTCTCTCTGTCTAGCTCAGAATGAACCAGTCTCAGAAAATCAGTCCTCTTAGAAGGCTCTTTCTGAGATGTTATTTTCTAGAGGTCCTAGAAGAAAGGTACATAAAGTGCTACCCTCCAAGGCCACGAGGGAACACCACGTCCTTCTCTTTTTGTCACCACAAAAGCTTCCACTTCTTCCACAGGCCACAGCAGCACGGGCCTGGTAGGAGTGTCAGGGAAGTGGGGGAGGGGTGAGTGAGGATTGCAAGATGACAAGGGCTCAGCTTGTCCCAGGAAGGCCACCCTCTCAGCAGGACCCAGAGATCGGAGTGCCTCCCCCAGCTCAAAAGGTCCTTTGACCTTTAATGCATTCATATCCTAGAAGAGTATTTGTTTTCAGTTGCAAACAGCCAGTGGTCTTCAATTGTCTGTCTTCCACATTCTCATGTAAATAAGGCGAGATTGTGACGATAATTCCATGTTCAGCATTTGGAAGAGAGGCGCTGCTTTTTTGGGCGCCAGAAAAAATACCATGGAGGAAACGCTGTTTACAAATGATTAAAATGCAGGCACACACACATGCAGAGAAGCAGAGAGCAGACTCACTCTGTGGTCATGGAGCCCTGGCAGCAATCAAGATCCCTAAAAGCCAGGAAGGTGAACTCACCTTTGGAACTGATAAGAGCCATTGTTTAGCTTTCCTTCTTTATTCTCCTTTCCGATCTAAGGCTGCCTCTCCTATCACTTTCTCCTCTGACACAGTATCTCATTGTCAGCGTCAAGACTAAAGAAAATTGGTCATTTCACATCAGAGCAATGCACTCCCCTCCTTTTGTCTTTTTCAGGAAATTAGTAGCTTGTGTTCCATTAACTGGAGTGTTTGGCCTTATCTCATTCCTATAAGCAAAGTGGAAATTTCAAGGCCATAATTTAAAATTATTCTGTCCAATTCATTCTAAATGCTCTCAATTGCAGCCTTTATCTCTAGACCTCACTAAAGATAATATTCAGGCTCACCTGCAGGCCCACAATTGTCCTCTTTTGGGAGCTGAGGTCTTTAGAAATGTAATGAAATGTGACAGCCTTTTGAAGTGGGCCCTAGAAACTGTCCTTTTATGACCAAATGGATTCTTTGCCACCTTAGAAGCCAGTCTCTACATTGTTTTCTAATTTATTTTACAGGAGGACCTGGGAAACTCTGGTTTCCTAGACAGACAATACAAGTCCATTGTTCCAGAACAGTCTTATAGAGATGTGTTGCTTTTTCTGATTGTCATTTCAGTCTGGTGGTTGAAAAATAACATCCCATCATCAGACCGAGGCTTCAATGAGCCCTTTTGTCATATGAGAACGAGGGTGAGGACGAGCCCTAACCGTGCAGGCTAATATGGCCGCTTTTTACTGTGTGCAATTCAGTTTCAAGAGAAACTCATCGACCTAAAAGCTGGATTACCTTCCTCCAGAAGGCACCAGCTCCCTTAGTTGAGAGGGTTTTTTTTAGAAATGGCGTCTATCTGATTGGTCAGAACCTATGTTATGCCAACCGCCAAGTAGTTTACCATCTCGTCTAATTACTTATTTTAAAAAGAAGTCAGGTCTCAAAGAAGTCAAATGATTTCCTGGAGTCATATAGATAGTCGATAGCTGAGACTGGGGTCATGTCATTTGAATTCCTCTTCAATACCCTTTTCACCAACTTGTATGGGCATCCAGAGATGCGTAATCCTGAACTGTGTTCTAACAAGACTCCACTGTTTCAGTATCTGAAAGAGGGTCTTGCAATTCATCATACTAGCTCAGTTATTCACTTAACAGAATTCTAAAAATACGTAGGTTGTTATAGCTTGTAATTAACACAAATATCTCTTCTCTGACCACAGCGTGATCGAAACAGAGCTCAAAGGGGTTCATCCAGGAGCAGTAGAAGGAAAATAAAATGTACCATGTTCTCTGGATTCTAGTCCTGATTGTCACCCCTAATTCTGTGATTCTGGGGAAGTCATTAGTTTTCACATGTAAACCTGGGCACGTTGAAAAGATAATTGAGATGTTTCAGGTGAATGGTTGGACTAGGTGATGACTGAATTTTCCTTTCGACGCTGAGATTCTATTAGTCCCCCATCTGTTTACCAGGCAATTAGTTGGATGCACTCCCCTTAGTCACCCCTGCAAGGAGGTCATGTTCAGCACAGGTGGCCCAGCCAAGTCCACCCACAAAGCATCTCTGATATGGAAGAAACCAACCCAGAGTGTCAGGTAAGCCATGGTGGCAAAGATAGCTAGCTATCTACCAATATTCATTTTTTTCTGGTATTGAAATCCCCCACCCAAATTTTCACTGGGTTTAAGGCCTTCCAACTACTGATGACAGTTCCTGGCTTCATTTGCAATGAGGTGTGGCTCTGTGACTCAGTTCTGACTCATGACAAGTGAGCCAGAAGCGGTGTGTATGACTTCTAGGTTTTACCCTTAACTGGAAAGGATGTGTCCCCCACTTCCTAATTTCCCTTCCCAGTGTCTGAGGGAGAGTCACGATAGCCAGCATGCCAGAGATAGAAGCTGCGTGTTACGTATAACAGAATTAATATACTTATCTTGTATTGCCTACTTCTGGACAGGCACATAAGAGAAAAATAAAATCTAATGGCATTGTGAGTCTCTGTTTTACCAGCGTAGTTAGTTCACCCAATGGTACAGCCATCGGTGAAGGCTGCCATGCAGAAAAACTGAGGAATCTGGGGCATCTGAGTAGCTCAGATGGTGAAATATCTGCCTTAGGCTCAGGTCATGATCTCTGGGTCCTGGGATTGAGCCCCACATCTGGGTCCTGGGATTGAGCCCCACATCTGTCTCCCTATTCATTGGGGAGCCTGCTTCTCCCTCTGCCTACTTCTTTCTGACTGCTTCTCCCTCTCCCTCTGCTGCTCCCCCTGCTTGTGCTCTCTGTCTCTGTCTCTCTCAAATGAATAAATAAAATCTTAAAAAAAAAGGAAAAAGGAATCCAAGCAGACTGCTTCAGCCTTGGATTCTACTTGGTAGTGACCAAATAGTGATTAATGGTAATCCAAGGAATCTCAAGTTTCATCGTTCATAAGAAGACCAGATGATTGCTAAGGCCAATGATGTTTTCAATCCAATGTACCCCGTAAAATGGTATAATGAATCCTCATTCCAAACATATGTAGCCAAATACACTTTTTTAAGAATTCAAATTTCAATAAATAGTCTCACACTACAGAAACAGTATGAACTATAAACATAGTACAAAATATAAACACTAAGGCCACCAGTAACAAAGTCATCAGTATTGGGTTTTAATAGCCACCAGATTGTCTTTAGAGAAGTATTTCTTCAAATACAACATCTTCATGGATCTAGAAGTCCCAGGAGCCCAGAACAGAGATCACCATCACTCTGTGGCCAGTTTACTAAAACAACAATTTCCAAAATTTTTCATTTACTAGTCAGTTCCCTGCCACATCTCTCTTTCAACACTGGGTGATTCACAAACCATTATGTGAGCATGTAAAACCTGATATCTGATGTCTGACCAGCATCTCGCTTGAGAATAAAGAATGAACCACAACTTGGACAAGATAACTGTAGCAAATACTACAGACTGCTTCACTCAACTACCATTCCGGTCTCCCTTCCTGTAGAATAAAGGGGAGAAAGCTAATCCTCATGTTCCCCAGAGAGTTCTGCATGGGACCCCCATTCTCTGAAGCCCACTCACATTAGGTAAGCTACCTGATACCTTATATTAAATCTCTTTCTGTTTACACTGGCTAACCTCGATTCTATTTCTGCAGCTAAGAATCCTGATGGCTAGCGGGGTATTTCGTTCTCTGCCTCTACAGGGATTGAAAACGCGAGCTTCTTAGAACCTCTTTGTTATGGCTATCTCCTTATCATTGGCACGTTTGACATTAATTATTTTAATAAAGGAATTTTAATAAGGGAAAGAGAAGGAAGCCCCAGTCAGGAGGCAAGGTCGTAGGCGCTAGTTGTGCTAGTCAGAAAAGTTACACAGCTGCCTTCTTTCCAGACTGACTCACTAGCCCTCTGCAGAGACACGTGGGCATTTTCACAAAGATCTCAATGTGGAAGCTGATGCTAGGAGACTACAGAGGGCAAAGAGTTTTTGGATGGGGTACTCTGATAATCTGTGATATTTCCGGAGGCTAAAGGAATAAGCACCAGGAGCTAGTCCTTAGAAACCCTGTCCAGAGGGTCATTAAGGCTATTTCATGTAGGTTTGGAATTCCCAAAATGTGGTCCCCAACACGTAGCAGCAGCACCTGGAAAGTTCCTAAAAATACAAATTCTCATCTGCATGCACACCTACAGAATCAGAAACTCAGGGCTGGACCCCAGAATCTGTTTCAGCAAAGCCTCAAGATAATTCTGACGTGCGCTCCAACTCCAGGACCATTGATATAGGCTGTCTGACCCTAGCTGCGGTTAAATGGAGTTTGAGAAAAATAGTGGCAGGGTAAGAAAGAGAAAAGGCAGTTGAAGAAGCTGGACTTTGATCACAAAGGAGGCTCCTGTTCGAATATAACAAAATCTTCTCTCATGTGACATGTGAAACAGAGAAGGCATCAGTAGAAAGAGCATTTTGCTGGGAATCTAAGTTATTGGATTGGAATTTGGAATTTTTAACTAATAAGTAATGTTAAAAGTAATTGCTTAACCTTTCTGGGGTTCCATTTCCTCATTGTAAAATGGAGAAATGGGATAAAATGTTCTCCAACACTCACAAATTCTATTTTCTATCAGTTCTGGACAAAATTAACTTATTATCCCTGATTAGCATCAGATTGCTTCCTGAGTATATGCCCTTTTTAGTATAAACTTGATGATAGAAATTTCCCAGCATTCTGTTTCTCGGCTTAGAAGCCATACCTGGAGGGAAACTACCAAAAGATACATACAGTTCTCCACCTCAAGTCCATGGTCCAGGCGTATGCTCCAGCTGATTCAGGTCTGGTAAAATCCACTGCATATCTGAAAGGCCATATGTAACATATAAAATATATTGGAAAATAGTAATATTTTAGAAATATGTACAAATTACTTATATGCGACTTTTATATTGATGCTTTTATCAGACACAAGATTTGAATGTTAAGGACTAGACTTTCACAGTTCAAGATTGTGTGTGTGTGTGTGTGTGTGTGTGTGTGTGTGTGTGTGTGTGTGTTAATTAAATGCTTTAATCTTCTTCCAAATTTAAGAATTGAGAATCACTGGCATTCAGCCAAGGCTGAGGCAGGTAGTAATTACACTTGGGAAAACCACAAAATTACATCCTTTAACAATGTGGAAACATTGCAACACTGACAGAAGATTGTGTCCACTCAGTGAACTTGGGAAGTATAGAGGGGGGAAAAAAAGCCCTTTAATTGAAGCCCGAGTGCATGCAGAAAAGGAGAGCTTGGCCTACCTATGAAGCAGCAAGGACCAAGAGTTAATCAATTTATGAATTTGCTGAAGATAGAAATGCAAACACATGGCATAGCTATCAAGTAATAAATTAACAAAGAAAGTTAGGAGAAGGGACAGCAAAAATGTGTTATCCTCAAGGCTGAGACTGAATCTTTCTTCCTACCACCTTAACTAGGCAAATATTAGGTACTTAGTAAATATTCGAGGTTGAATGGAAGAATAACAATTGAGGATGAGAATATTTTAACTCTTCGTAAATAATTACAAAGAAACACAAATTTTAGCTGTGTGTTTCAAGTAGGAGCAAGTTGCTTTATTTTAGCAGACCTAAAATTTAGCATTTTTGCAGTGCCTGTGGAGGGGGCATGAAGCTGCAATGTGAGCTGTATTATGTCGAATCTTGTGAAATTACACTCACTGCTTCTGGCCTACAGAAATGGTAAATTGAAATGGTCCAAAGGGTCCAGGTTTTGTTGTTGTTGTTGTTGTTATTGTTGTTTTTGTTGCTGTTAGTGTTTGGTTTTCTGTCTAGGGGATATCATCAACATTTTAAAAACTGACTAGCACTCTGTAAGCACTGAGTCATAAAGAGTGAATTCTGCCACTAGCAGGCACGGAGCCCTTGTATGTTCTTAAGACCCCCCCCAACCCCCAAATATGTGACTGCCAAAGAAGAAGACATTTTCTTTAAAAATAAATGAAATTATAGTGTTATTCTGCAACTATTAGAAGACCATAAATAGAGAAGACTCTGAAGGAGGTTTTAAAATGAGATGGTGGGGACGGTTGCCCAGCTCAGTGAATAAACTAAAAAACATTGAATTATACATTTTCAAAAGTTGAATCTTATAGCATATCAATTATATCTCAATAAAGATTTTTTTTTTAAGTAAAAGAGACCAGGGCTACAGAGAGCGGAAATACAAATGCCCTTTGTGGACCATTCTGCGGTTCCAGGGAGGAGGAGGAGGAGAAGGAGGAGGAGGAGGAACAGCTCACGTTACTTGCCAAACTGCAGACGTCTGTCTGCTTGCTGGCCAGCCCTCACGGTATCATCTCTGAGAAGATTGCATGTCACATTCCCATCCTTGCCAAGTCCTGAAAGTAAATATACAAGCAGTATTAATAGCCTCTGGTATTTTCAGCGCCATGCTCGAACTCTGGAAAGGGATCCCCTGCACATTCCTAACTGAAGCATGGTGAGAAATGTCATCTTTGCAAACGCCATTTGAGTCTTTGTGGGAAGGATCTTTTTCAATCCACTTGCCCAGTCAAGTTCATACGGCTGGTTCTAGGATGTAGACTAAATGTGAGAGTTACCTGTAAGCAGTGATTCTTCACCTGGGAGGAGAAAAAATTAGGAATCCCAGATGAACGGCCAGAACACTCAGAAAAATGTAAGGAGGCACAGACCCAATTTTACACATAACATCAAGGGCCCGAGAGGCTTTGAATCTCTTCCATGGACTCCAGATTAGGAATCTTTGGTCTAGCTTCTTTAGCATGTCCCCACTGCATTCCATGAGAGTATTTTAGAGAGATTTAACATTGAAAACAAAACACTGGAATCTGAGAGAGGCTCTAAGGAGGCTGTCCCTTTCCTTCACTGTCACAAACACAGGTCTTTAAATTCCTGACTAGAACCTATGGTGCCTTCTAATGGGATGTAAATGGCACCTGACAATGGGGGGAAAGAGCCTGGCAGAATAGACTCATAATTCCCTTATGTTTTCATTGCCTTTGGCTTCTCTCTGTTCCCCACTTCCTCACCTGCAATCACATACATTATTATTCTATTCCCAGTGTTTCTTTGACATCGTGTTCTTCCTCAATACCTGGGCAAGCTTATATAGTTTAAAAATTGTTTAGAAGTCCTATTTTTATTTTTTTTAAGTTTTTATTTAAATTCCAGTTAACACACAGTGTAATAGGTATGGTGTATAGTTTCTGGAGTAGAATTTAGTGGTTTCTCACTCACACACAATACCCAGTGCTCATCACCACAGGGGCCCTCCTTAATGTCCACCCCCCATTTAGCCCATCCCCTCTGCCTACCTCTCCTCCAGCAGCCCTCAATTTGTCCTCCATAGTTAGGAGTCTGTTTTGTGGTTTGCCTGTCTCTCTTTCTTTTCCCCCATGTTCACCTATTTAGTTTTTTAAATTCCACATATGAGTGAGATCATACGGTATTTGTTTTTTCTGACTGACTCATTTCACTTGACATAATACACTAGTTCCATCCATGTTGTTGCAAAAGGCAAGATTTCATTCTTTTTATGGCTGAGTAATATTCCAGTGTATATATACACCACAACTTCTTTATCCATTCCTCAGTTGATAGATATTTGGATTCTTTCCATAATTTGGCTATTATTGCTAATGCCACTATAAAAATCAGGGTGCATGTGTCCCTCAAAATCAGTATTTTTATATCCTTTGAATAAATACCTAGTAGTGTAATTGCTGGATTGTCTTACTAGATGTGTCTCTGGAGACAAGGGAAATGGAAACCCCCTTTTTAATAACAACCATTATTATTAATAATGGGTTATTAATAATAGCCATTAACAACTACAACCTGTAATGAAAGAAGTCTAGAGAGACCAGGAACTCAGTGGTTTCTTACAACTTATATTACCAGGCTTTGATCATGCTGAGTATGGGTCTCAAGACAGATTTTGAATGTATTTAAAAGCAACTATTTTTTAAAAAGAGATGGAATCAAAAGTGGTAAGAATTTATTAAGGATCCATTGTCTTCTCAGCCCAATGTTTAAATGGCATGGAGAACACAGAGGAAAAATAGCTTCTTCCATCACAGAACTTACTAGTAATCAATGAGACAAGATGGACAAATATCAGGCAATTAGAGAATGAAACAACAACTGGTTCTAAGCATTTAAATTCATAACCCATTAAAAAAAGTTTCAAATAAAAAGAAGTGTTTTATGTTCTACAACTTGCTTGAACTGAAAACCAAAGACGTTATGAACATTGCACAGAAATAGCCAAATTTGGGGGAAGGTGACACCATATGTCAACAATCACCAATAAGCATTATTTCCTGGCATTCTGCACAACTCCATCCCATATAATGTATACTTAAGAAGTTAACAAATCATGGCCCTTATACATAAGTCTTTCACAATCCAAGTTTATTTTCCAATTGATGAAGAAGAAAAAATTGCTTTCTTTTTTTTCCTACTTGAAGTTCCAACAGGAAGTATCCAAGGAGAAATCTGTTCTTGCAAGATTCTCAACCAGAAACAGAAACATTTCCATCGAAAATATAGCAAATAGGACTGTTCTCCTGAGATTTCTAACCTAATTAGTCAGATGAAAACACCTTTCAGATATTCCTTTGCTAATGTGTTTAGAGATGATAAAAAATCGTGAAGTGTATTTTTTTCTCTGCTATCTATGGAACACAGGCTGTGTCACTTGAGGTAAAAGCAGGCTGACGAAAATGAATTTGTGGGTCATTTAGGAAGAAAGCAGGACTGGAATGAAGATAAAGGAGCCCAGACTAATTCTCAGAGTTTCCCAACCATTCTCATATAATTTACATTAATGAGTCATGGTTTGTATCCCTAAACCAAATTGCAAGATTGAGTGGGTAGTTATGAACTAGTTGAATAAAGTCAATTGAATCAAATAGGATTTTACTGAAGGATCATTTGTGTGATAACAACCCAAACCTGGCCCACAATCAGCCTACAGGGTTACCTGAAGGGGTGACATCTTGAATCCAATGCACACTTTTCTTGTCAGTGCCAGCCCCGGACTTCCCTCAAAACAGACAGGCTCACTTTAACATCTTAGGCATTAAATGGACACTTCCCGTGGACAGTGGTCTCAGAATTTGTGTGTATGTGTGTGTGTGCGCGTGCGCATGCATGCAAGTGTACATGTGTTTTACTTTTTATTGCAGCATAAAACACGCACATAGAAAAGTACCTAAAAATGTACCTGTACTCTTTGACAACTACGTAAACCAAGAGTTCAGTCCAGGTTAAGAAATACATCACATCACCTCCCAGAAACCCCGTGTGCACCTCTTCCCCAGAGACAACCACTGTTTTCACTTGTGTTAATCATTTTTGTTGTTTTTCTTTATAGTCTCCACTACATATTTGTGCATTTCTAAACAAAATTTGATTTGGTCTGGTTTTGAATTTTATTGGAAGAGAATCGTAATGTAGGTGTTTTCTATGCCATGATTCCTTAGTTTAACCTTACAATTGTGACAATTTCCACAGTGTTGCCTGTAATTGTTGTTTGCTCATTTACATCACTGTTTAGTAGCCCAGTGTATTTATCCATTATCTGGGGGCCCCTAAGCAAACATTTCTCGAGGGAATATTCCTGGAATTGCTGGGCAATATGGTTTACATATCTTTAGCTTTCCTCGGCAATTCTAAGCTTTCTGTCAATGTGATTTTACATCTTAATTACAGCCCATCTGGTCAGTGTATCTGTCATCCCAATTTTCATTTTTCTAATTGCTAATGAGGTTGAGCACCTTCTTCTATGTCTACTGGCCTCCATCACTTCTTAATTTAATAATCAACATCTCACTAACTGGGACTTGTCCTTTTTTTTTGCATGCCACGTTCTTGTGTAGCAAGTAGCCTGATCATTTTCCAATCAATTTGGAACAATTTTATCACTGTGATTATAAAACTATCATATCAACTTTGCTTCACTTTTAACCAGTCTTTGAAACAACCTCCAAAAGATGGTATGTCTTGGGGGGGGCAGGGAGGTGATCCATGCTTGACTTGTTTTCAAGTCCTTGCCTGTATCCAGTTCTTAAAGTTATCATGATGAAGTTGTACAAGGATAAATAATGGCACTTGAACTCATCTGCCACAAAAAGAAGCCTGTTTAGTACAGAAATTGAGGACTTAAGATCCATCAATGTAGGACATTATGATAGTAGTTTACTGAGTTGGTGTCTATTTTCTGAGTGGAATTACAGCCTTTGATATTTAGGGTAACACTAGTATTCTCTTCTAACTGAAAGAGCCCTAGAATATCAGAGTAAGAAAGAGGTGGTGTGCTAGTCCGTTTCTTAGAAAGGCATTCATTAACTATTTACCTCCCATGCCCCAAGTGGTCAAGGGCAAGCTATGCTGTCACTGATAAAGAGCATTTCCTGAAAGAGTCTCTATGTTGTAGAAATGTGGACAGAGCGGAGCCTCCCTGTACCTGGCACTAATCTTTTAATCCTCCTAGATCATTTGGTTTATTGTCCTCATCTACCTGCTTTAATGAAAAAAGAAGATTGTTATTAGATTGTTATTTTCAGTAGATATAAACTTAAATGAACCTGTTTTCATTTCTTTCTCAAATTCCATGGATATATATCCATCTTCTAGGGGTTTTTTTTCTCCTTTATGAAAAAGAAATTTCAAGACCTATGCACCAAATAAGTATGTTATTAAAGTACATAACTCTGGAGGATACACATGAAAGTCAAACTATTCGAAGGGCACAATTGCACAAACAGCAAAGAACTTGTTCAAAGGCTTATATCTGCTGGGGGCTTTTTGTTTATTTTGCTTCTTCCTGTCCTTTTCAGAGTGAATACCAGCCATACCTAGGAGCACTAAATCCCCTCTAAAAAGGAAAAATACTTTGTGTGAAATGTGATATAAAAGCAAGTAGCCGACTGTCGCTTAGATGAAAATAAAACCAATTGCTTAGCCTAAATGGAATAATAAATTCAGTCAGAACAGTTGCTTCATCTGGCTATTGTCTTAGTGTTTTCAAGAAGCATATTAGAGAAGTAGAATTGCCCCCAGGATGTTAAGATATTTGTTCTCTCTCTCTCTCTCTCTCTCTTTTTTTTTAAGACATTTGCTTTTTTTTTTTTTTAAAGATTTTATTTATTTGACAGAGAGAAACACAGCGAGAGAGGGAACACAAGCAGAGGGAATGGAAGCGGGAGAAGCAGGCTTCCTGCGGAGCAGAGAGCCCGATGTGGGGCTTGATCCCAGGATGCTGGGATCATGACCTGGACTGAAGGCAGACGCTTAACGACTGAGCCACCCAGGTGCCCCAAGACATTTGCTCTTTATCAGAGGTGTCTACAAGAGGCAATCTTCCTAAATGGGTAACTACTTCTAAATGTCTAGCAAATGTTTCTGACAAGGAGAGTTTTACTTTCTTTTGTATCACAATATGTTGAACTATTCTTTTAAAATCCATTTAACGTTTATAGGAGACATGATATTCAATACAATATTCCTAGTACCTAGCACAGTGGTAAGTACTTAGTACTAACATTCAAATTTTTGTTGAATAGATAAACGAATTTCGTAGCCTACAAGGTACTTCCTTGTGCAGGTTTAATTTGGAAAGTATGGTAAGTATTGTTTATAAATAAAGATATCAAATTTTCCATTTAGTCAGGTTAAATCTTTGCAACCAAGATGGGTTTAAAAGCGGGACAAAAGAATCTTTCACATAGTTTCTCTCCAATAGCCAGCATAAGCTTCAACAATCCAGTCAGTAGATTTTAAATTACAAAAATAAAAACTGAAGCCTTGTTCCCCTCATTTATTTGAGGGGGAAAAGTCTCTATAATAACATTTATGGGAAAGAAAAGTTAGCCCCCTTATCCAAATGCAGATGATATAATGGAAAGAACGTGGAGACATTAGCTCGAGCTAACACTCACATTTATTCAATAAATATCTATTGAAAACCTATGTCAGACATTGTGTCAAGAGCAAGCAAAGTAGGAAAAAAAAAAGAAAGAAAAAGAAAAACAAACAAACAAAAAAACCCCCAGCTCTGGTCAATCTTCCATTTGTTTCGAGTGTTCCATTCAGTCTTGTGTTCAAAACTCATTTTACCACCTACATGACTTTATACAAACTAAGATCCCAAAGTTTCAACCCAACTTGTCATTTGCCTGCTTTTGATAAAAACAGATTTTTTTAAAATACTGCACTTGTATCTTAACTTTCCTATTTGAAAAGCAACAGTCCAACCTGGATCCTAAGTAGTAACTCACTCCTCGTGTCAAGAAGAAATTAGAGTGGTGGGAACTGTGTCAGATACTACAGTTCATGGCCTGTGGGAATGGGGTGGGAAGCTCATTACTTAGCTCCTGCCACATGGATATTACAGGTCCAGCACGACAATTCTCTCTATTTTTTAATTTTTCAGAAATTTAGATTTATGCTTTAGCATTGGAGAAAAAAATTTCAAATTTTAAACACGCTGCAAAGGCAAACAAAACACATTTGGTGGTCAGACGTGGCTTGTGTCCTCACACTGGGATGGCCATTATACGTCTACCCTAAAATAATTTTGTGTGTCTGTATATGTGTATTTGTGGGGGGAGGTGGTGGTGGAGAGCAAATCAAGGGCATAATGCCCTATAGAATGGAGAAGTAGAAAAGAAAAGAGTGTTACAGAATGTTTAGTTCTACTAAAATTTGAGTTGACATGTTTCCTTGCTTCTTGACTAGGCTAAGGGATGCCCAGATAGCCGGTAAAATGTTATTTCTGGGTTGTCTGTGAAGACGTCTCTGGAAGAGATTAGATTTGAATTAGTAGACTGAGTAAAACAAGATCATCTTCACCAATGTGGGTGGGCAACCCTGTGAGCCAATTTCTGAAATCAATCAATCAATCAATCAATCCTAGTTGTATTTTTCTGGAGGACCCTGTCTAATACAAATTTTGGTATTTTGATGAGATTAACATTTGAAGTGGTGGGCTCAATGAAGTAGGTGACCCTCCCCTAAGTGGATGGGCATCATCTAAGTCATTCAGGGTCTGAATAGAACAAAAGGCAGAGGAAGGAGGAATCCATCCCTTTTTTCCTGCCTAACTGATCAAGCTGGGCTATCTCATCTTAATCCCTTGAATCTGGTCCCCAGGTTCTCAGGCCTTCAAACTGGTACTGAATTACATCACCAGTTTTCCTGGCTCTCCAGCCTATAGATCATGGAACTTTTCAGCCTCCATAATGACATGGATGAACTTTTCATAAATATATCTAAATGTAGATCTATATCTACACCTCTATATCTACAGATCCATCTGCATCTATATATTATAGATCTAGATATAGGCCTCTTGTTGGCTTTGTTTCCTTGGAGGACCCTGACTAATACAGGTTCTTTTCTGAACCAAAGTAAAAATGTTACACATCAGACTGACTGGCCAGCCCAGGGAGTTTGCTGATTTCCTATCTTCCAGATTGCATCACTTCAAATAGTGGCTATCAAAATCCCATCTTCACCAGTGTTTTACTCTGAACATGGTACATTTTGAAGTCCTTAATTAATTTTTGGTTTAAAAGGAGCATGTTTAGGGGCTCCTGGGTGGCTGAGTTGGTTAAATGTCTGCCTTTGACTTGGGTCATGATCTCAGGGTCCTGGGATCAAGCCCTAGGTTGGGCTCTCTACTCAGTGGGGAGCCTGCCTCTCCCTCTGTCCCTCTCTCCACTCATACTTACTCTCTCTCTTTTTCAAATAAATAAATAATCTTAAAAAAAAAAAAAAAAAGGAGGGGCCCCTGGGTGGCTCAGTGGGTTAAGCCTCTGCCTTCAGCTCAGGTCATGATCTCAGGGTCGTGGGATCCAGACCAGCATCAGGCTCTCTGCTCAGCAGGGAGCCTGCTTCCCTCTCTCCCTCTGCCTGCCTCTCTGCCTACTTGTGATCTCTCTGTCAAATAAATAAATAAAATATTTAAAGAAAGGATCATATTTACCATTCTTCTTTATATATACGTATTTAACTAAAACCCTTTTTTCAGTTTCAATTGGTCTAATACTTACCTAAACCTGATTACTGAAAGAACAGCTCGAGCAAGAATAACCATTCCTAATCACTGCCAACTGTTTAAAAAAAATTCAAAGTATTTCAAATCAATGACCTGAAATGACACTTAATAACTAGGGTTTCCAACAGCCTACAGGAATGAAAGGGTTTTTTTCTTGATCATTACACCATGTCTGTCTGTATGGTGGTGAAATGGGAAGGGTTTCAGTGACTCAGTTTTGTGAAACACCAAAGGGGGACAGGGAAGACAAGTGACTACAAGGAAACTAAGAAAGGTCTACGAACTTCCTTATTTCAAAGAAGCAGAAGCACTGAGAAATGGAAGCCAATATCCATATTATCCAGAGAACTTTCAGCTCTCTGATGTTCCAAATCAGTGTTAACTTTTTGATACTAATGAATTAGTTTATTAATTTCCAAAAGAGCAAACTCTCGGGCATATATTCTGTAATGGAAAGATGGAGGGGATATGGATTAATCAGATGGGAAAGATTCAGTAGGATATTTTTTTAAACTACACGCTTTGCTTTGGCAGGAACTTCAAGTTTTCATGTAGTAACGTTATATTTCCTTTCCCAATCAAGTCTGGATTAGTGGAAATGAAAATTAGTTTCTGTTTCCTAAGCCACTGAAAACAAGGGAAAACGGCTTAGAGCATTCTTCTGGCTAAAGCAATTGCCATTTAACCAAGGGCAAGCCACAAAGCAGGATCCCACACTCCAATAGTCCCGAGCTCAATTTAACACTCATTCTGCATAACAGAAATCCAACATTTATGATTAAGAGAACCCAACTCGAAAGCAATAGCATCACCTTCCTTCACTCCCACCAAGTGAAGGTAAACTGGAGAATGGCTAAGCTCCAAATCAGTAAGTTGCTAATCATCATGGTTTTTGCCTCTTTTAGAGGAAATGGTATGTAATCCAACGCCTGCGTGTGCCTTTTCAGGAAATTGCTCATCTGTCTAATTAAGCTCTTCTTTCTCCACAGGTCTGCGGATACACTGAACAGACATATGGCTTCCAGAAAACCTTCTTGCCCTCTTTCTGCTGGTCACTGGAAATTTCTGATGTGATGGAATCTCCTTAAAATGGAGATTTAAGAAAATCCATTTTTCTTAAAAGGAGATGGAATCTCCTTAAAATGGAGATTTAAGAAAATCCATTTTTAAGAAAAATCTCCATTTTAAGGAGATTCCGTCACCTCGTGTTAATCACTGGCCACACTTCACAGACATTTCATTAGAAAGTGTCATTTCCTATCGGGAAGCATTTTTGAAAAAGCATAAATTAAAAGGTCTACGAGACGATGCAGATGGCTTCATAAACCTTGTCACTAGCATGGGCATCTAACTGCTCCCAGACTCCAAGTTTCTATGTGCTCAGGCAAGAATGTTCCAGACTATTTGTTTTTCCAGTGGGCTAGTTATTATACTTTGACCTCTGCTCCTTTCATAACACACTGCAGAGAACCTGCCCTCTGTCCTACCTTCCATCAATGAACCTTGCTTTTATTTCCTGTCCTTGCAGAGTTAGTATAACCTACTTCACTTCTGCCACAATAATTTACCATTTCCTTCCTTTTAAGTCAGCTTCTTCATTTCAAGAACGAGGTAACAGACATTTATGGAGTTCAGTGTCAGATCCTGGGGACATGAAACAAAATAAGACAAAGGTTTTATGCTCAAGAAGCTTGCAGTCCAGTGGGAATAAAAATACAGAATTAACCCCAATCGTCACAATCAACTACAACAGGTGCAAAGAAAGAAAAAAAGGGGAAAATGTCTTATAAACAGCATGCTAAAGGGGAAGCAAAGGGGAAGAAACAAGACGTCATTATCCTCTCTACTTATATAAAAAAAAATTATCATTATTTTGAAATGCTTTAATACCTGGCAAATAATACTGTTTAAATATATGGTCATATATCTATAGTTAGAGAAGGGGAGTTAGCAAGCATCCTCTGCCACCGACCTATTGTATCTAAAATACTTACAAGAAGGAAAACTGATTCTTATTCGTGAGTTATATTCACACAGAATATAATGATAAATGAAGTGAACAGAAACAAAGATCATAGCATTGAAGTCTATTGAAGCCAATAACCGCCCCCCACCACCACCACGAAAAGCACTCTGGAGTGATAATAGATGCCTAGAACCCAAGCCTCATTCAGTTTTTCCCTCCCCTTAACCCACCTTGATTCAAAACTACACAACTTCTTAGATCTGTTGAAAGGCATCACAATAGAGATAATTATGGGCCTTCAAACAAATCTCTGAATTTGAGATTTAACATTCCAGTAGTTCTGGAATGCTTTGGGCTCTATTCATGCACACCAAAGTAGTTGGGAGATGATTTAGTTCATCTCAGAACAACCCAAACCTGTAGGTTCCTAAAAGCTGCCTACATGTACAGGGTCAGAGTGGATCCAGGCAAAGCCAGCTCCATTCCACTCAACAATTACTTGAGCCTGGGGAGTCCTTAGTATATGAACCTGTATGACGCCCCATCTCACAATTACCTGGTTGCTTAGGGAAGCAAAGAGGCACCATAACATAAAAATATTCACAAAGGGGCAGGTTGATCTCTTGTAATACTAGCCACCACTTACCCTTCACTTGGCCCTTGCTTCTGTCTCCACCCATCACATCAATACCAGGTCTGACTGATGATACAGTTGTCGTAGGCATTTACAAACAATGTAAATGCAATGCGCTAGGTTGCTAGGCAAAATGGCCAACATTGCAGACGTTTTAGTATTTCAAAAGACGGATGAAAGTGATGTTGGAAAACTCAGATCACACACACAAAAATGAATTGTCTCTGTGAATCTATTAAAAATTAATGAATAAGAAATCAACAAGGACACTGGTGTGATAGACATGGCAAAAAAGAATTGTTTGATAAAAGGGACTTAGAGAGTCCTTCAGGATAATTGACAAAGCCTCACTTAAGGCAAAATAACCTCAAGTGTCATAACATTGAAAAGCGTATACATACGTTAAGTGAAGATTTTGATACTGCTGTCTTATAATTTTATTAGAGAAAAATTAGGCTGAAAAAGAACGATAAGTATTTGATTCATTTCTGTTTTCTTAAAATGCTAAATATACCTTTTTTTCCAGTAATGGGTATAATTTTCTCTTTGTTTTACTGGCCATGTTAAACTTAATGAAAATGGGAAGCATTAACAAGGTTCTGGGGAAGGAGTACACTATTTTCAGGAGACTAGTTTGACAACATCTATCAAGATTTTTTTTTTTAATTGAAGTCTAGTTGATGTACAATGTTACATTCATTTCAGGTGGACAACAAAGTGATTCAACATTTCTGTACACTATGCTCTACTCACTACAAGTGTAGCTACCATCAGTCATCCCTGTGACTTACTCATTCCCTAACTGAAAGGAAGCCTCCGTCTCCCACTCCCTTTCACCATCTTGTTCGTCCCCCACTCCCACCTCTCTGGCAACTCTCAGTTTGTTCTCTGTATTTATAGCTCTGATTCTGCTTTCTGTGTAGTCGTTTGTTCTGTTGTGTTTTTTTTGTGGTTTTTTTTTTTTTAGATTCTACATATAAGTGAAGTCACATGCCATTTTCTTTCTCTGACTTATTTCTAAAGTGCTAAATACAGTGTAACTTAAATTTATTTAAATATAAGTAAGAATAAACAAATTATCACCAGGAGATTTAGTTTCTCTTTGAAGACACAGAAACCAATCACGGTTCTTTTAATTATTTAAAAAAATATATTCTAAGTAGGTTCGTTTTCAGGAGCCTTAAATATATATATGACGATGAAAGAACATCCATCAAAGAAAAAAGTCTGTAAGTGTTGAATTCCAGTTTATGAACCTCGGGTGGCTAAGGATGAGGAGAGGTCAGGTGCAATGCTATGAAGCCCCCAAATCAGACTTTGGGTCAAGAAAACAGCCTCCTCCACCCCAAATGCCCTGGCTCTCTGGGCATGGACATTTTTCTAGAACTCTATTGGAAAGCACTGCTCTCTCTACCATAAGCTACAAAGGCTTTCATGGGAATCGATTTCCTATCAGCCCCTTTCTTCTGAAGAGGTATCCTTGTACAAATATAAAGAGCCCAGAGGCTTTGGAGTAAAAACAGGCTGAGCTTCAAATCCCCGCTTTGCATTTACAAGCCATGCAATTTGGACACATCTCCTATCCTTTCAAAGCTTTAGTTTCAATGTCTGTAAGAGAAAAGTAATAAAATCTACCTCACAGAGCGACCAAAAGACGACAAATGAAGCCACCACTCTGAATGCGCAACGATGTGCAATCTTCCTAGCAGGCATATTTTTAAAAAGAAGTTGGTTCCCACCACTTCCCCCATGACAAGAGAGATTATGGGGAAGCATAAGCCCTCTGGCACCTGGTGGGAAAGGAGGAAGTGAAAGGCGATTAAGGGAGCAAAGAGGAGATGGAGAGGGTGAAGCTGACTAACTTCACTGGCGTCACCCCCCCACACCCCTCCCCACTGTCCTGTTTCACCCACCACGGCTTCTCCTCTCACAGGGATGAGGGATGAGATAGCCATGTGTCTGACAGAAAGTACAAACTCAGTGCATCTGACTCCGAAACTGAGCCAAGCTGCCCTGAGCAGATAATAAATACAATCACCCTGATCAAATCCAGAGACCTCAGAGTTCAGCCACTCCTGGCCAAGAGGTTCTCCTTTCCCTGGCAGGAAACCGACTCCAGCCTCTGTGTGACCATTGCTAATGGTTTTCTAATCTCAGTGTCAAACCTTCCATGAATGAGGCTTGGGGTGTGTGCAGGGGAAGCGGGGGGTTAAGAGGTTATATAAAAGGAGGTCTTTTCCAGAACTTGAAGAAAACAGATATTCAACAAAACACTGGCCAGTGTTTATGTCAGTCTTTATCTTCAAGGTCTGAGCACTTTCATCTACAGTCAACAAATATTTATTGAACCCTGAAACTATTTGCTGTGCAAGGCACGGTGAGTAACAGAGAAGAGGTAGAGGGTGAGGGTGCAGACTCCACTCTGAAAAAAACTGCCACCAGCTTAGGCGCCCAAGCCCTACCCCTGCGTGAAATGACTGGCCAATGGGACAAAACAAAATTGTCTATCCTTTCGTCATGGCGTGCAAGAAATGCCTCAATGTGTGACTGTCGTGAAGCTCAGATACAGTGAAACACCAAAGGCTTCTAGCAGGAACATGTGTGTTGAACAAATTCATCCTCCCTTCCCTCTAGGAGAAAATCTAAGGCAGAGCAATGTCAAAGCCAAGGCAGCAGGCAGTTACAAGGAGGTTATCAACAGCTGATGCTGATGAGAGATTTTGACAAAAAGGAAGTTACAACTGACCTTTTAGAGAACTGTTTCTGAAGTGTGATGAAGATCAAAGTCCATTAATAGCAAAGAGTTAGGAAAAGAAGGCATATCTAGGAAGTGTAGCCAACAGGCATAAAATATTACTTTGAGAGGCGTGGCAGGGAAAAGGAAGACAGAAAACCATAGGATCTAGTGATGGTCATTCGTTTTCTTTTTTCTTTCTTTCTTTCTTTTTTTTTTTTTTTTTATGATACAGAGCTCAGTTTAAAAGGCTTTTCTACAAAGGGGGCTAGAATTAAAATATCTTAGAACCTTCCACAGCTCTAATCAGAAGCCAGCAAGACAACTACAAGGCATCGTGTCTCCAAGGAACTCGAAAACAGGTGAAATTAATTCCTTTTTTAATTTGTAATAAAAAAAATTTCAAAAATAAAAATAAAATAGCTTCCCCAGGATTTTTTTAAAAATATGTTTATTTCATCAGAATTCAATATAACAAGGCAGATAAAAATAGAGGCTAATTAGTTTTATCTGCAGGAAAGTTAAGGGAATTTTGCCTAGGATCTTATTAATCTTTGTTAAAATTAGTAAGAGTTTATACTTTAAGCCAATAAACACTGACTTATTATATTGGTTTTTTACATTCCTTCTATCACTGAGTAAATGTTATAGGAAGTACAAGGTGATCCATGCCCTGTGGAGACTTCAACTCAATAGAGACAACAGAAAATGTACATATAACTTGTGTATAAAGGACAAAGTGATCAATTTAATAAAACACTAAAGATACTAGGAGGAGAATAGAGAAAGAAGTTAATTCTGGGCTGGAGGAGAATGGGGTTTTCCTGAAAGAAAGATGGATTACAGTTGGGTTTTGAAGAGAACATAGGAGTTTCTAAGGCAAATACAGCAGAGTCAAAGAGGGGGTGAGGGGAGGCGCAGTTCCACTGGAGTCCAGGGACGAAGAAGGAACCAACAAAACCAAGGGTAACGGGGACAGTCAGAAACAAGGGATGCCTGGGTGGCTCAGTGGGTTAAAGCCTCTGCCTTCAGCCCAGGTCATGATCTCAGGGTCCTGGGATCGAGCCCCGCATCAGGCTTTCTGCTCAGTGGGGAGCCTGCTTCCTTCTCCCTCTCTGCCTGCCTTTCTGACTACTTGTGATCTCTCTCTCTCTGTGTATCAAATAAATAAATAAAATCTTTAAAAAAAAAAAAAAAAAGAAACAAGACACCCTATGCAACAGTGTGAAGGGACACTTGAAATATCCACTACGCACAAATGACTTGCCTACACGCAAGCCCTCTATGTGGAATATCCGCACCTCTAGGCCTGTCTGTCTCATTCATTATTGCACTATTACTCACACCACTGTTTCTTAACTTCACATTTCAGCTCTAGGGTCTATTTTTTCTCCCATTGTACTCATACAGCAAAAAGAGGAAATAACTCATCCAGCAGTGGGGCTTTCTTAGTAGGGTTTTGAAGAGAGATGCTGTGGGCGGCTGACTCTGCCAAAATGTTTCCTTTTTCTCTTGCTGTTTGTCAGATATTGTTGTTGAGCAACCCTGGTGAGTGTCATCAACATGCAATCTCATCTGATTTATCTTCCTTTACTCACTCAAACTCAGCCCTTTGCCCCCTTTCTTTCTGGCTCATTGAGAGTTTCACAACCTCTTACCTTTAATTGCTGAGTAAGTGTAACACATCGTATATCTGGCATCAGATATAGGCTCTAAGGAAAAGGACTCACAGTCACAGACATGGCTGGGGCTGTCCATTATGCCTTCATCTTTTGCTTTGCCATTATTTCATTTTAAAAATTACATTTCCATTTTTCTCACAGATTCCGATTCAAAACAATAAATTTTTGTGGCTGTCTTTTCCTCCAAGTCCTTCCCTTTTGAAATGTGGATGACTGAGATAAACATTCTTGGGAGCTCCAGAGAGCCCCTAGTCTCAGTCCCTCCAGAGACCCATAAAAAAAATTCCACACTGATAAACCACTGATACAAGTACAGGCAATGGAATATTTGGGTCTAATGGGATCCTAAAACTGGCCTTCGATCACACAGATAGAAGAAATGAACCTCATTTGTAGGTCAAAAGCTTTTACAGTGTCCTAGAGGAAGCCGCCATGGTTCTCTCTTCCACCTCACTCACACAGATATGGGGCCTTTACCCTTTATCCCCAAATAAGCCTGACTTTCTATGGATCAACCAAGAACACTCTCCCTTCCCCCCCAATTTCTCCTCATGTATCCACCTCGATAGGAAGGAAAATGATTTGGGCTTTGACAGAAGTTTCTAGAGCAGAATTTCAGAATCCAGTGTTAAGTAAATATATGAAGTTTGAGCCCAGTGAAAGATCTGGCTGGGCCAATAATGGCTAAATAAAGCACGAAAGAAAAAAACATAACAACATATTAATACTTTCAACAGTCTATAGTTTTTATAGACTTTGGCCCTCCATGCCAGGTCTGGACTCACAAACTCAAGGGCGACAAGCATTTTTAAAGCATTCAAACCAGGAAGGACTGTAAATGCATTACAACATTTCCAGGACCTCCCTTCACATCCCTGGATACAAGTAGGCCAGTCTACCTATTATCTTTTTATATAAATATCTTCTTTTGCCCACAAATCCTGAAAGGGTCAAATTCTGGGAAGTCACTTGTCTCTGTCAACATGCAAAGGAAGCACCTGCTGTAAGATGTTTCCTGCCTGAGGCCATCTTTGCTTCTAAGTTGCTGCTGTATCCACTGCCTTCAGTAGCACCTGGAGCTTAGTAGGAGTTCAGCAAATATTTGTTGAATACTGAAGAAACTGACAAACCAAAAGTTCTCATTTTTGGTGAAGAGTTTTCTTAAGCGTCTACCTGGCCACAAGGAGGAACAAGAAGCTGTAACAACCAACCTCTATTGTCACTGAATCTTTTTGCCATTTGCTTTTTTTTAGGCTTCCAAGCATTCCTAACTTTTTGAGTTCTAGCTTGTATTTGACCCCACAGGCACTAAGCAGACAAGCAACTTTTATGGCTAGCTTGGAATTAGACTGCTTATCAAAATGGCTTCAACAGTTCAACACCTGGCTTATCTTGGTTCTCATAGTCCCCGGTCCCACATTCCAGAGCTACATGGATAGATCCAAATGTAGCATGTTGATATAAAAGAGTGACGAGGTGGAGGGCTATGAAGTGTGATAGCCAGGTTCTAAGATGTCTTCCAATGGTCTCTGTCTCCTGGGCTCCATGTCCTCATACGATCCCCTCTTCTTGAGGACGGGCTGGACTTACAGCTGGCTTCTAACAAATTGAATATTGTAGAAGCAATAGCATATCGATTCCAAGATTTGGTTATAAAAGAGTGCTGATTCTATTTTGTTCTCTCTCTCTCATCACCTGCTCTGGGGAAAGACAGCTGTCCTATGGAGCAGGTCGCTGGAGCAGCTCCCATGAAGGAACCGAGGCCTCCAAGCCAACAGCCAGTGAGGAACTGAGGTCTGCCTACAACCACCTGCCTGAGCTTGAAGATGGATTCTTCAGTCCCATGAAAACCTTCAGATGACTGTAGTCCTGGCCAATAGCTTGACTGCAACCTCATGAGAGACTGTGAGCCAGAATTATCCAGATTTTTACTTCTTTTTTTTATCCAGAATTATCCAGAATAACCCAGCTCTCTGACCCACAGAAATGTCAGAAAATAAATGTTTGTTGTTTTAAGCTGTCAGATTTGGGGGTGGTTGCATAGTTCTAGAGAACAATACATAAAACTGAAGGTCAGAAAATACTTTCCTGGGGTGCCTGGGTGGCTCAGTGGGTTAAAGCCTCTGCCTTCAGCTGAGGTCATGATCTCAGGGTCCTGGGATCGAGCCCCTCATCGGGCTTTCTGCTCAGTGGGAAGCCTGCTTCCCCCCTGTCTCTCTTCTTGTCTCTCTGCCTACTTGTGATCTCTCTCTGTCAAATAAATAAGTAAAATCTTAAAAAAAAAATAAAATTACTATTAAAAAATGAGGCTGGGCTCATTTTTACTCTGAGTAAATCAAGTAAGATGCAGGGAAATTTCCTTCCAGAGGTGAAAAACAAAAATCCAGACCTTTTTAATCCCAGGAGAGTTTAGAAGGAGAATGAAGAGAGGCAGTCTGAAGAGAGAAGGCAACAAGCTTCTACAAATCCTAAGCAAATACTATGGACAGAAATGAAGGAAATGCTTTAGATACATCTAGATAAGCACAAGAATCCTAAGAACTTCAGAACTGGCCACCCAATTGCCTGGATATAGTGGAAGGTTTAAAGCTGTGAGAACTCCCAAGCCATTAGACCAACGTGGCACAAGACAACTCAGCAGCATTGGTTAAAGGAGACTGAAATAAGGATTATAGCCTCCCATGGACTTGACTCAGAATACAGAAGATACAGAAGTGCTCACGTGACCCCACAGTAGTTGCAGAAATGCTAACACCCCTTGGTCAGCAGAGTCCCGGGCTGGCTAAGGACAGGCCCTCATTGACCAGAGGCAATAATAGGTCTAATACAGGCAGCAAGGGAAGAGACTAGATTTTTACTTCTTTTTCCTTTCTGGGAAAGATTCTGCCTCTTATGTTTCTTTTCTCCAAAGTATCATTCTCCTAGTGCATACTCACAGGTCAGAAGGACCTGCTATAACACCAGCACATTTAACAGAGGCCAACAAGCAAAGATTAGTGGAAACAGATCGCTACCCAGAGGTTTATAGATAAGCCCCCTCTCTCTCATTCTCAAGAAGATATGTGAGCCCCTTCCACCCCACTGGCCTATCGGCCACCTTGAATAAAACAAAGAAAGGGAAATTAACTCTGGGAGTACAAACATTTCCCCTAAGAGACAGAGAGACCTCAACACACAACAGTTTAAATCAGAAGGGGTTAAAATACTTTTACTTGATGAGTTCACATTGTTTTTTCTGCTAGTCACAGGGGTGGGGGTGGGGGTTCTCATGAGAAAGTTTATCTCAAGGACCTGGGTGGCTCAGTCAGTTAAGTGCCTTCAGCTCAGGTCACGATCCCAGGGTCCTGCGATCGAGTCCCGCATCAGGCTCCCTGCTCAGTGGGGAGCCTGTTTCTCCCTCTTCCTCCGCCCCTTGCCCTACTTGTGCTCTTCTTCTCTCTCTCTGACAAATAAATAAAATCTTTGAAAAAGTTTTAAAAAAAGAAAGTTTATCTCAACTATTATATTCGTTCTCTTGCTGCCATACCAAACGGTCATAATCAAGGTGGCTTAAAACAACACAAATTTGTTACCTTACAGTCTTGAGTCAGAAATCCAACACAAATCTTACTGGGCTAACATCTAGGTCTCAGAGGCTATATCCTTTTTGGAGGATCTATCCTTTCATTTTCTAGCTTCTAGAAATGGCTTGCATTCTTGGCTCCCGGATTCCTTCTCTCGTCTTCCAAGACAGCAATATATCATCTCCCTGACCATTTATTCATCATCGCATCTCTTTCTGGCACCCTGTTTGGGAGAGTTCTCCATTTTTAAGGATTCATGTGATTAAACTGGACCCATCTATGTAAGATAACAATGCACAAATTCCATCTGGACATCTTTGGGTAGGGGGCCAATATTCTGTCTACCTCAGCTATGGAAAATAAAAGAGCAATATTCCATTTCAATGTGTGCTATCAGTAAATTTGGGGCCCTGAAGATAGTAGTGTCCAATATTTAAGTATAATTTATATCCTGTACATATTATAATGCAGAAACTTTCCAAATATAACACATTCTGCGTGAGTAGCAAATTCCTTAAACTTCTCAACTAACCTTGGATTAAAGGATTAATTAAAAATCTTGGGGAAAAAAATACATGAGCTATATCTATTGGTGGCAGCAACCTTACTCAAACAAACAAACAGAAACAAAAAACAAGAGATCAAGAGCTCTCATAAATATTTACCTAACCCAAAGCACATTTCCCTATGGAATTCCAAACAAAAAGTTATGAGCCCTATGTAACCAGTAAGAGGTAGACAAAATTCTTCAGAGAAAAGATCTTAAAAACCCACTAAGGCCCTGGTTTGCTTCAATTAAACCCTAGTAAGTCAGTACGATCTGTTATAATTTAATTACTGAATGGCATCAAACATGGAAATCATATAAAAGACTCCTACCAGAATAACAAATACTGTTAAGAATAACACTATAAATTATGTGTACTCTAAATGAACTAATAATGCCATTATTATAAACATTAATGCATGCATATTGTTTGAGAATTTTGTGTCTGTATGGTTTTTCGAAGTGCTCGTTTTTTGTTTTGGGAGCTCTTTTTAGTTTTCAGATGAAGACTATTATCTAAATTGAAGCTATATTGTGAGAATTATTGTTACTTTTCTAGCCATCTCCTATTACTAAAATTTTTAAAAAGATGTTCAATAATCACTGATTTAAATAAAACACATCCATGTTGTATATGACTACCTTACCTCAAATAAGTTTTTAAACATAGGGTTTACCATAAGTTAGACCAGTTCCACAAAATGATGTTCCAGATATAGAGAAGAACACAATGTATTTGGCAGTAAACATATCCAGAAATTCCTTTGCAGAAATTAAATGTTTTGGGTTGATATTTGTTGTGGTCACCATTGGTGTCAGATACATTGACAAACATACTTTTCTGAAGTCTTACAGCCACTAAAAATACGAACATTTTTTAAAATTATAAAATATCTAACTTAGTGCAGTCACATAAAGACCAGTTTTCTTTGTTGTTTTGTTTTGTTATTCAGCACTAAGAGGAATTCTCTTCGGTCTTTTCCCAAAGCTTTGTTTTCAGGCAAGCTTTCATCCATTCTACGGAAACTCTCCTCAGAAGGAGGGAGAAGATCAACACATACTTTTTAATTATTAGTCATATTTCTGCAACTTTTCATCTTCTTCTTTGTCCAGTCACTTGGAAATACACAGAGTATTTATGTAATGCAACCAGGTCATTGGACAAAAACTAGCCACTCAACAATGAATGAGACAGCACCGTGTGGACATTTCTTGTATATGAGATATCTTCAAGCAGCCAGACTGAACATGGACACAATAAAAGAGGAAGGTTACAAAGGAACATAAGAAATGTAGAATTAAACACTGGGGAAAGGTCAAGGAAGGAGAAATGGTTCAAGTGGGGAGGAAGGATGTGGCATTTGAGCGAGCCATTTACAGACAGGAGGCTGTAATGATTGAGGGAAAAGGTTTAACAGTCATCAGAAACAGCAATATAAATTCTTCATTTTGCAGAGAATCAAAAGCTAACGATATCCCTATCTTTAGCAAAATGTAGCAGCTACAGATCTTAATGACCCCACGGAGTAATAGAAAGACATGGGAATGAGGAGTGTGGTCCAGTCTTCACGTGGTTACTGACAATCTTGGTACCTTAGAGCAAATACTTTACCTTTGTGAGTCTCAGTTTAACATTCTGTAAACATTGAAAGAAATAAAAACAAGTTGGCAGTGTTGTTTGTATTTGTAAGCAAGAAGTGGCTCCTGGTACAGTATGTTATGTTTGAAATTAACGTTAATTATTCTATCATTATAGAGTTTCTCCCTAGCAAAGATACCACAGACCTAAGTACTTCCTTATATGTAGATAAATTTCCTCTTTTAAGATTACTCTGCATCTAACTTCTAAATTCTCTTTCTAAAATTAACTCTGGGATCTGGAGACTAGAATAATAGAACTCTCACATGACATTTTTCCAGGAGCAAGCTACTGAAAAACTGCTAAATATAGAATATGTAAAGAAGAAGGATATGGAAAATCATGGACATATAGGAAAATTATGGCTATAAAATTTCAAAATTACATTGCAAAATGCCAAATGTTGGAATTTCCTATAAAGCTTAATTGTGTTTATTTCAAGGAGAAATGCTTTGGAAAGCTGGGTTTGAGAAGTTCCTCACATTTTGGCCTACCACTTCCAATTATGCTGGAAATTCACTATCAGTCCTCACACTGGAGATGTATCATTATCTAAACAATCATTTCCATTTCACAGAAATCCCAGGACTGTTTTTCTAACAATTGAGCCATAACAGAGCTGTTCCCATGGTTACCAAGAGTTCTAATTTCAGTTCCTCAATATGCGTTTTATCATGTAAGATTGTACAATGCCTCAGAACAGGCCACTCTTAGTTCCACATGCTCTTTCTATTCTTTTTCTCTGAGTTTCTCACACTCAATCCCCATTTAAGCTTCCTGTTTTGCTCGCCTTTTGACTAAAGTTTGTGTAACCAACCTATATATACTGTGATCATGTCTCTGGCCAATAAATTCAAAGTGATGGAGGAGTTTAGGGACAGAAATTGGACAGAGATTACAAGAATCAGCTCCTCGTCACTCTGCATGGCCTTAGCTTTAGCCATAATCATGGTGGTAAGGGAAAGAACCACATGAATCCCAGATGATGGGGTCCTCAGTGATTCAGTGATGCCATTTTATCTTAGTTAAATATCTTGAGAACAAAAGATTAGATGCTCACAGCTCTGAGAAGTGCTTTCTCTACAGATTGGAGTCTTGCACTAGAGTCCATAGAATGGACTTCAAAGGTGTTCAAGGGCTTGAAATTATGTGTAGAGGGGTGTGTGTGTGTGTGCATGCGCCTGCATGTCACTCCATGTAACTGAGGGAATTCAGCTGGGGAGGTGGGAGAGGAATGTCCATAGTCTTAATCAGATTCTCAGAAACATGTGTGCAGCAAAGATGATTTAAAAAGAACACTTTTCTTGGACAAGATCTGTGTTTTAAGAAAGCACTTCGCAGGGCCAAGTTTTGCTTTTTTTTTTTTTAAGATTTTTTTTTTATTTATTTGACAGAGAGAGATCGCAAGTAGGCAGAGAGGCAGGCAGAGAGAGAGGGGGGAGCAGGCTTCCGGCTGAGCAGAAAGCCCAATGCAGGGCTCAATCCCAGGATCCTGAGATCATGACCTGAGCCGAAGGCAGAGGCTTTAACCTGCTAAGTTACCCAGGTGCCCCCAGGGCCAAGTTTTTAATAAAAATAGTTTGGTAAAATTGATATCGCCTCAGTCATTGAGGGGGTATTAAAATTAGGTGTAAAATTTTTGGATAACCAATACGAAAATGTGTAATAAGACTCATAAATATGTTCTTCTTGGATCTAGTCACTGTATGGTAAGGAATATATTTTTAAGGAAAAATTCAAGAAGGCAAAAAAGTAAAGTGATACTCATTTTAATATTATGAAGGATAAGAAAAAACTAGAACCCAATATTATAGACTGGTTGGATAAATAACATGACATCAATGCAATGAAACAGTATAAGGCTACAATTAAGAATATTCTACGGGAAAATATGAAATATTTATGATGATATATTAAATGAAATCGCAAATAAATATATGAGTAAAATGATTATAAAATATGTAAGCATTTGAATAATCATTTTCAAAATAGTTGCACTAAAGTAATGAGATTTGTGTAATTTTGTTATTTTAAAATCTTCCCAAATTTTGATAGCCTATCAAATCAATGTTGAGTTAAAAATAAAACAGAGACTTCAGTTTAAACAGGGCAATTTGAAAATATATTTTTGACCT
>CM053611.1:83578566-83599109 GCA_028646535.1 Procyon lotor
GTCAGAGTTAACATACTGAAAATAAAGTATTTAAGTGACATATCAAAAAATAGGATTCCTCACCTCATCCTCCCTCAACCTCCAGAATGTATCAACAGCCAGGTTAGATCCCAGGGCAGGAAATCTTACAATGATCAGCCTGTGACAAAAAAAAATCTACTAAATATTGATGGCTGTCATTCCCCCAATAAGAAATCCCAATCAAATCATGCTGGAATAAAGCCCATCAGATCTTCCAGACAGCTTTTTTGGTGCATCAAACTTAAGTATGAATGGACACCCAGAAGATAACACATTTGAAGAAAACTTTGAGCATGAGGAACAGCAACCAAAACAAACAATAAAAGAGACTGGGAAGGATGAGACAGGATAGGGACAGAAAAATTCTTCTCCAAACAAATATCCCCAGAGAGATAAGAAAACATATTGCAGCCATGGAACAAATAGAAAGATGCTATTTTTAAAAGAATATTAAAAATACAAACAAAAGTTCTTGAAATTAAAAATCTAATATTAGAAGTTTAAAATGCGGGAGTAGGATTGGAGGGTAAAGTGGAGACAGCCATCTAGAAAGTGAAACAAAGGACAAAGAATTAGAAGATAAGAAAACAGCCCAGAATGCCCAACATTTAACCAAGAGAAGTTCTAGATAAAAAGAAGAGAGAAAAGAAAGGACAAGATTTTATTAAAGAAATAATCCAAGGGGCGCCTGGGTAGCTCATTGGGTTAAGGCCTCTGCCTTCGGCTCAGGTCATGATCTCAGGGTCCTGGGATGGAGCCCCACGTTGGGCTCTCTGCTCGGCAGGGAGCCTGCTTCCCCCTCTCTCTCTGCCTGCCTCTCTGCCTACTTGTGATCTTTCTCTCTGTGTCAAATAAATAAAAATTTTAAAAAAATTTAAAAAAGAAATTATCCAAGAAAAGTTTCCAAGAACTGAGTCTGAAAGTGCCCATCAGATTCTCAGTACAATAAATAAAGAAAAATCCACACCAAGGTGTAAAAATCATGTATTTTCCAAAATAACAAGAGTGAAAGATCTCAGATCTCCCCAGAAGGAAGCAGATCAGAAGCCAAGAATCTAAATGACCTGATTTTCCAAAGGCAATCCTAGTGGGAAAATAATGCTTTGAAAATTCTAAGAAAATGATATATAACATTGAGGTCTATATCCAGATAAATTATTCAAGAAGGGGAATAGGTTTGAAAGCTCTCAAAAATGTACATCCTATGCTCTTTTTCTCTGGAACTAGTGCAGAAGATAAACCAAAAAAGAGGAACCAGGAGATGGGAACCAGGAAACAGTGTTCAATATAGGAGAGAGTAGAGGGAATTTCCATCATGATGATGATTATGATGGGGGATCCCAAACACACAGCAGTGCAGCTAGACCTGGGAACATCAGATCTACCCATCCAAGAAGGATAATTTCAATGATTTTAAAAGAATTTAAGATATTTTTTTGATATGTTTGAGAGAGGGTTTATAATTCTGACAAAAAAGTGTGGTGTTGAATTGAGATAGTTACTTGGAAAATTAAGCAAAAGGAAAAAACTAGACAGTGATGACTCCAGGAAATAAAAAGAGAATACACTGCATAGTTCATCTGTCAATAAAGTCTATAAGTTATAAAAATGCAAACATTGAATATTGATTTAATTTAAATGAATGATAGCACTATATTTGAAAAATGGGGGAGGAAAAGTGTTTCAATGGAGAGGGGGAAGAGGCATGTATTACAAAAGTAAATCCTTGGCATTGGAGTCAAAAACTAGTAGCATTATTTTAGAAAAAAAAAAAGTCACTGTAAGCATGTTACTAGAAATGTGGAAGCAAATACTAGAAGTAATAAGTAAAAGAACTTAAAATAGAAATGAAAATTGAGGCTACAGAGGAGTTGGGGAGTGACTGATGTTTCTGGAAGTCTTGCTGACTTTTTAAATCTATTTACATGAATAGCATGTCCAGAATGAAGAAAATAAAGCTAAAAGAAGAAAGCAATGATAAAACAGGTAAAAAGAAGGAGAAAGGAAAAACCAAGTGCTTTCCTAGATTCAATTTTATAGAGGTTGACTATTCCAGATGACATTCAAATTGAAGCTTCCATTAATACTATGAAATGAAATCAGAGAAAAAAAAAAGACTAAAATTATTAAGGAAAAAAAAGACTCATAAAAAGAATTTTCCAGGACTAAGGACATGAATATTTCAATAAAAACTACTACTAAGTGCCCTGAACACTGAAGGAAAAATATTCTAACTTTGATGCATAATTTAAACATTTTTCAGAACATGAAAGATAAAGGAAAATCCTAAAAGTATCTACATAGAGAAAAACACAAATGGGACTAAGACTGTTATCAGATTTTACAAGAGCAACCCTGACTTTATTTTCTTTATTCTGCTCTCCTTAGACTTCCTTTGTTTTTTTTTTCCCTTAACATTAATATAAATGATTATATTTTATCCTTCTCTTTAGTTAATGAAAACATTGCAAAGTTATACATATACATATGTTTAAAAGCCAACAGTTAAAAAAAACACTTTAAAAAGCAGCAGTCATAATGAAAATAAATGGCTTTGGTGATAGGGAAAATAATTTTAAAACTACAGTTCTATATCTAGCCAAATTAGTGGTGAAATATAATGTAGAATAAACGTATTTTAGACATACAAAAACTCAGAATGTTTACTTCCTACACATCCTCTCTTAGGAAGTTACTTAAGGATGTTTTCCAGGAAAACAAGGGAGGAAACTAAGAAAGGAAAACTTCAAGCCAAGAAATGGAGGAACTGTGTCAAAAACAAAAACAAAATGAAACAAAACCAAACCAAGAATTATTAGTAGCTGGATGAAAACTGCAGAAAGCTCCAAAGTTCCATCTGTCTAAATGGAGCAGAGACACCCAGAGAAAATAAGGACTTAAAGTTGGCACTTGCCTAAGAAAGTTGAAAGATCTTAAGCATGTAATAAAGGGAGACAGTGTAAATTAGAAACTAAGAAAAGCAAGGAAAAAAAATCTACATAAGAATGGAAATTAACATTTGATATGCTGTGAATTTTTTTAACTATAAAAATGTAAACAGCATTTATTTACAAACTTTAAACACAACTTAGACATTGGAAGTCAAAAATTGGTAGCCCAATGGGCTATATCCAAAAGAAATGTTTTATTTGACTTATTCCGTGTGTGTGTATATATATGTGTGTGTTTGTGTGTGTATGTGTTTTAGTTTAATGAAGTTCCACCATATTTAAATCAAAAGATTTCACATAAAAATCTGGATTATCAGGCTTCTCTTAAAACACTAGGATATTTTGGGGGCACCTGGGTGGCTCAGTCATTAGGCGTCTGCCTTCGGCCCAGGTCATGATCCCAGGGACCTGGGATAGAGCCCCACATCGGGCTCCCTGCTCTGCGGGAAGCCTGCTTCTCCCCCTGCCTTTCCCTCTGCTTGTGTTCCCTCTCTCGCTGTGTTTCTCTCTGTCAAATAAATAAAATCTTAAAAAAAAAAAAAAAAAAAAACTAGGATATTTTGCATCACTGGGTCCACATTAATCCAGATAACATTTGGCCAACACTCACCAACTTACTAAAGTTTACCAATCTCTTTCACTCATACCTGCCTGGTCTCCACAGTATTTAAAGTTTCAACACCTCCCATCTACAATGTATTAACAGTTCGATCATGGTCATAAAATAATAAAGAAATATTATTAATATTTCTTAAGAGTGTGAAAACTACCCATGACTAGTGGGTTAAGGGTAAGAGGAAATGAAAGCAAGAATAGAAAGGATAATACCTTCATCTTTCAAATCCAAAACTCAGGAATTCATAGAATAAGGTCTAAATGTTCAGATACATTATTCAAAGTTATAAAATCACAAATATAGGATTAAAAAATAATATAACTGTTTTGGGATGAGGAAAGGAAAGTGAGAGATTGACAACTGCCATAGCAGAGTGTGCATAGCTGTCTAAAACTGATAAACCGAAGGCTAGTCATATAAACATTTTAATTACTGATATGCTACTAACTCTTAAATAAAATTAAAAACAGGGGCACCTGGGTGGCTCAGTTGGTTAAGCAACTGCCTTCGGCTCAGGTCATGATCCTGGAGTCCCGGGATCGAGTCCCACATCTGGCTCCTTGCTCCGCGGGGAGCCTCCTTCTCTCTCTGACCTCTCATGCTCTCTCTCTCTCTCTCTCTGTCTGTCTCAAATAAATGAAAATAAATCTTTTAAAAATGAATAAATAAATAAATAAAATTAAAAACAGACTAATTTCAGAGTCCACAATGATTCCCTCAAGGACTGAGACCGTGTTTGTGTGGTGGGGTGGGACAGGAGATTATTGCTTTTATTCTTTTTAAAGATTTATTTATTTATTTGAGAGAAAGAATGAGTAGGAGGAGGGGCAGAGGGAGAGAATCTTCAAGAAGACTCCCTACTGAGCGGAATCCAAGGCTGCGCTGGATCCCAGGACCCTGAGATCATGACCCGAGCAGAAAAGAGCCGATGCTTAACCAAACGAACCCCCCAGGCACCCCAGGGGATTGCTGCTTTTCACTAGAAGACATCTTTTCTCCCACCAGCCATTTGGAGTAGGAAGAGAAAATGCCATAAGATTTAGATAATCAGATGAGTAATGTGTTTATTTAATTTCTTAATTTGTAAGTTTTTATTTAAGTTTTTAACATGTGCATAGAGTACTTTGACAACGGGTAAAACACACATTCTTTACACATGGAGGAATACACAGAACAGTTAGGAATTAGAAAAACTGTGGTTGCAACATTTAAAATAATGCAAACGTGCAATATTGATGCAAAAGTCAACGTGTAAAAATGAAACAAAAAATGCCAGGCTATATATGAAACAGGATTTTAAAAGGCACCTTTCCACGTATCCCCAGTTTCAGCTAACAGTACAACAACACGATTCATCCACAGCAATTGCAATGTCTACTATGGCTACATATGCTAAACAATTTCCAAAAGGTGTGGATTGAAACCGGGTCCCCCATCATTACAATGTGAGAGGTGACTAAGGAATCAGTTGAAGAGACTAAAGAGGGCAGAATTGGGGGAGGAGCGATAAATTTGCTCTTGTGTCATGGCATTAGGCCTGGTAAGCATAAGTATGTCTTTTTCCTATTAGATTATAAGCTCATTTTGTTAAATAAGTGTATTTTTGCATATGAAGCTTACTTGTAGTAGGAATTGAAATACGTGTTTGTTTGTTTTTTAAGATTTTTAGTTTATTCATTTGAGAGAGAGAGAGAGAGCAAGAGCATGAGCAGAGGGGAGGTTCAGAAGGAGAGGGAGAAGTAGGCTCCCCACTGAGTGGGGATCCCGATACAGGGCTTGATCCTAGGACCCCAGGATCATGACCTGAGCCAAAGGCAGAAGCTTAACCAACTAAGCCACCCAGGCACCCCTGAAATACATTTTTGAAGTCCAATTCTGTGTGACATCAAAGATCTAAACTTTGATCTCATATAAAGTTTGTTTCTTCTTCCCTGCTTAGGTGTGAATTGGGCTGCAAAGCCTGTGCAGAAGACTTGGGGCCTGACCAGGTTCTTCTCTCTCCCTCACCCCACCTTCTCCATTGCTCTAGGATCAGGCTGGGCACAAAGATTTAAGAGAAAAAGTCACAATCTTATGTGGCTCTCCTCAAAAAGGGAAAGAAATATAGGCCAGCTAGAATAGTCTGCTCATGATAGAACAAAGAGAGAATGCTTTATTTTCACTGACAGCTGGGCCAAATAGGAGTTTCCCAGAGTACTTTGCCAGGGCACAAATATGGCCCCTGTGAGGGGAAACCAGCCATGGGCATCTAGAACAGGACTCCACACAAAAAGAATGTCTGAATGAGGAGAGTCACTAGCAGAGTGGTCATCTACAAGAAACTGAGGCCCTGAAGGGACATCAAGAACAACAGGTTGAAGGATCCTGCTTAAATCAACAGAAATGGAGTTGAGTTTCCCAGCAGTCACATCTCTGAGGGAACCAATAAATGACCTACAGGAAAAATATTTCAGAGATAATAGTTTCTTTACATTTTTATGGGAACATATTACATATATTCGTTAATTCAATCTTCACAACAACCCCGTTATGGTAGAATGGAGTATTATCCCCAAATAACAAATGATGAAACTAAAGCACAGAGGGGCTAACTAATGCGACCCAGGACACACAGTTAGCAACTAGCGGAGCTATGATTGGAATCCAGGGACTCTGACTCCAGGGTCTAGACTTTTAATGGACTGTGTTAAAGGATCCCTTTGAAGAACAGACACCAATTGTTTATCAACCACACAGAGGCCTCAATGCCAGGTTAAACTATCCCAGCCATCAAAATTCTTATTAAGTTCCACTTATGTCTTACACATTTTCCTTGCAAGGAAAACAGACCTGTGAAAGTCTGCTAGAGAACGAAAGTGGCCCAGTTGCTCAATCACCCCCAGCTAACGGCCAACCAGCTGTCACATGTGAGCAAGTATAATAGAGACCAGAATAAGCAACCATATTAAACCACTGGCCCATGAACTCATGAATTAAATAAATGCTTGTTGTTTGTTTCAAGCCATTGAGTTTCTGGGTAATTCATAGCAATAGATAATTGATACTCTCTTAAGTGAAGATTTCCTTCTGCAGTCACCAAGGAAATAATCAAGGACTTAACCAATGAGTGGGAGTGACGGTAGAATCGAGCTTTTCAGAGAGTGGCCACCAGTGATACCTAGAAGCCAAGGATCCATTTACAGGGAAGATACAGGATCCTTCGACGGGTCTGATAGCCACATATGCAGGGAGGGCTGCCCCCAGGAAGGAAGCTACATGCTCTATTGTAGCTTTTAGACTAGATCATCCATGACGGTATTCAGCATGTGCTTTTATCCAGACTTAGCAGATGGCCAGTTAAATAATCAGTCTCCAATTTAGTGCTTCCAGGCAAGAATTTAAATTGTATTTTAAATATCAGTCTGGCAACATAAACCTTAGATGATGCTTATGGAGGGCTAAGTATATTGGTACAGAATAGCCTATTTGAAAATGATGTAGTCATATATTAAGAACCTAACATAGTCAATAACCATTACCTAGAAATCTCAATTCTGATCATTCAAAGAAATAAAATTTAAAGGAATTTTAGTATTTTTAATTGTATGTGTGTTCAAATTCTCAATGGCACACCACTGTATCTGGACAGCCATGCAATATAGTCCATTACCAGATAGAGAACATTCCCATTCTGTTAGCTGATCATAAACAAACTTATAGAAAAATGATAGGGCAGCTTCTAATGTCAACTTTTTATGTTGTATCTTCTTTCAATCAATAGTCAGTTCCACGTGAGTGAGTGAGTGAGTGAGTGGGAGCCTCATTTCCCACAATCTGTCTTCTTCTTTCTTTTTTTTTTAAATTTTATTTTATTTTTTCAGTGTTCCAAGATTCATTGTTCATGCACCACACCCAGTGATCTTTCTTATTTGATCTCTAAACCACCCTCAAGACCCTCCATATACATCCATAGTCCTTACTCCATTCTGGTGGCATTCCAGGAGGTCAGGGCCACGAAGCCCTTTGCCTCAGGCTCCATCCTGGGAGAAAATAAGTGAAACTCATGGTAGTCTCCAAAGGAACAGGCTTAAGACTTCACAGTAAAGCACCTGTAAGAACACCAAACTGATTATATCATCAATCATTCCACATGGTTTGATGATGATTTGTTAAAAGATATCTTTCTTTTCTATTATAAGTAAGAACCAAGAGGGTAAAAAATACATATAATTGGATTTTTTTGCAATGTTTTTATTAAAATTTTGTGAATAATTTTACTTCCTATCATAGGGTATTTCAAATGAATTCTAAATAATTGCTGTCCCCTGCTAGATTTCCACTTGACTGGCTTCTTCTCACCTTCTCTGAAGGTTTCTTTACAGAAACCTTTACAGAAACCTTCAGAGATGACCACCCACCACCACCCTCCAACAGTTTCTCATTATCTCATTTCTGTGTTATAATTTTATAATAGCTATAATCACCACTTAAATATATCTTTTTAAGAATTTGTCTCTAGGAGCGCCTGGGTGGCTCAGCCAGTTAAGCATCTGTCTTCAGCTGAGGTCATGATCCCAGGGTCCTGAGATAGAGTCCCCCATCGGGGTCTCTGATCAGCGGGGCACCTGCTTCTCCCTCTGCCACTCACCTTGCTTGTGCTTTCTCTTTCTGTCAAATAAGTAAATAAGTAAAGAAAAAAAGAATTTGTCTCTATGTTTATCATCTGTCTTCTCCTATGAGGATGTAGCCCTTTTGAAATTAAGAACTTTATATATCTTGTTCATTAAAGTATCTCCAGCATATCGGACAGATCATGGCACATAGTAAGTGCTCAATAAATATTTGCTGAGTGAATACATTTTAGATATTAAAATTATAAATATAAAAATGTATGGCTTGGTGGAAAAAAGCTTATGTTCAATTGCTTAAACACAAACAATACAAACTGATTTTAGCTGTTTAAATATTTTGCATATGAATTAAAGAAACAATTACAATAGCTTAATTTACTGAAGCAGAATAATTATAAATAACATGTTTTTCTTGTATTATGAGTCACTTTAATGTCATTAAAATAGTGTTTATGAATTTTTAATCACCCAGCCGAACCTTGCTCATGAATATGAAGTAACATTAAGGGCTGTCTTGTCCTTCCTGGTGAAAAAAGCTGGTGGACAGTAACATAAACTCAAATCCTTGAAATTCTCAGGGACTAACTTAGATATAAGAAACCGATGGCTTTAACAAGTACAAAATAAATCTTGGTTGAAATTCATGTTTTTCTAAAATGTAGATCTTAAGTTCTGAATTAATTGTAGAAGAGGGTTTTGAACTGACTAATACAGGAAAGCTAAACATCAAACATTATCTTGCTTATATGCCTTTAAGACTTTCCATAAGAAGTAATGACTATTCACAATGTTCACCAAAAAATGACTATTTTTAAGTAGTTGGCCTCACCATGCCAAGGAAGAAGATGCTGCAACAGCATTATTCCTTAAGAACTCAAGCTCCAGGGGCGCCTGGGTGGCTCAGTCGTTAAGCGTCTGCCTTGGGCTCAAGTCATGATCCCAGGGTCCTGGGATCGAGGCCCGCATCGGGCTCCCTGCTCCATAGGAGGCCTGCTTCTCCTGCTACCATTCCCTCTGCTTGTGTTCCCTCTCTCGCTGTGTTTCTCTCTGTCAAATTAATAAAATCTTAAAAAAAAAAAAAAAAAAACCTCAAGCTCCAAGCTGCAGGGTACATGAACCTCCATTATGAAAATTACCTTGTAGTTTTGTCATTACTTATTTATATATGTCTCCTCCCCAGCTATAAACTCATTGAGAGCAGGACTATATTCATAAGTTATTTGTCGGGTTAAAATAATTCAATAGTCCATGCTTGAGCACCTGAGATACCAAAAGTTGCAGGAAATTGAGCTTCAGATAAGAAAACATATCATGTACTCATGCTGTATATTTACTCTGAAACTGGATCCACAGGAATTTGAGTCTGTTTACAACAAAGAAGCACACAAGAGAATAGTGGGTTACAATTCAAAATTTCTAACATCAGGGAAAATTCAGTTTGAATATGTAGTCAAAGCAAAGCCAGTGATAAGAAAGAAGGGAGTCCCACCTCTCCAGAAATAAATGGCCACATAGCGGCCATAGATAAAACTCGGATTTGGTGTTGATATTCCTGGTAGCAAAAGCAAAAATGAGACGCAGTCAGTTAGAGCTTTTATTATCTTAAAAACCAGGGAAAGAAAGGAATCGTTACCTAAATGCAGGGAAACAAACAAATCATTACCTAGATCTTAGCTACGGAAGAAATACTTTAGGTAGATTATGGGTTAATCATATGAATAATCTTTATGTGTAACGTCCCAGAGCAATTAAAGAATTTCATCAGGTTGTTTCTCAACATCTTCCGCCATGAAAACCCAGAGCTAACCACCACAAGGTAACTCTGCAAAGGCAATTCATTCACAATTCGTACCAAGACAATACGACCCAAGGATATATTTCTCCGTCCTTTAAGCCAGAGGTGAGCAAACTACAGATTGCAGGCCAAATTCAACCCACTGCTTATTCTTATAAATAAAGTTTTATTTGAACACAGCCACAGCCATTCATTTGCTGGGCGTCTGCGGCTCCTTTCATGCTACAACAATAGAGTTGAGTAGTTGCTACATACTGTATGGTCAGTCCACAGAGCCTAAACTGTTTACTATGTGGCCCTTTCAGAAAAAGTTTGTGAACCTGGGCTTTAAACCAAACCCCTATTATTATCACTTTTATCAGTAGAGCTTTTGATGAGAGTCGGGTTAGCAAACAAGCTGTTGATTTCAACTGAATTCAAACACTAGGCAGAACCACATGAAACTGCTCACTTTTTATTATTTTTTTATTTACAAAGCATCCAGTTTGTATAGTTCAACCTAACACTTCAGAAAAAAAAAATAAGATTGAAATCTTGTTATGAAAATTAAAAAGCTAAATAAATCTTTTACTTGGGTGGGTAATAACCCTCCCATTAGGAGTGGGATGTGGAATATTGTGAAGCAAAGCCAGGATATTTCTGAAGAAGGAATTTTAATCTTCCCACGGCATAAAACCAGACTTAATGATATTTTAGTTTTGAATGCTACCATTCCAAGTAAGAGAAGAAAATACCAATCATTCTAATTAGAATCCCAATTTAATGTCAGATTCGACAATGATGGCTACTCATTTGGCATGATGATTTCTTCTGAACAACTGCTTGTATTTATAGTATGTGAAATAGTTGTACAAAAGATTTACCATCATCTCCCTGGAATTATACCAGCACTAGGGACATAATGGCTATTTAGCATATATCCCTTTAATTCACTAACAGTAGTACATAACATTGTTTCATGAAATTTTAAACAAAAATGTAGATAGATCCATCTATGAACTGAAAATGGTATAGCTTGAAACATCAACAAAACACTCTAAAATCAAGTAAATTATCAATAGTAGATGTCTATGGGAGAATAAGTTTGCACGTTTCTTTAAGGCATAATCAATATCTCAGTAATATTCCACTATATACACACTATACTAGTGGCTACAAAGAAATATATGATTTAGTTCCTTTGGGCAAGGGACTTTCAATCTAGCTGGTGAAACCGCTCTCAAAAGACGGAGTGGGAGCCCATAAGGCAAGCCCTAATGAAGTGCTAAATGAATAAAACTGACAATAAGTGAACCATTGCTGTATTGTGTTGAGTTCACTCTCCATGAAAATCGGGCAGGAAAGGAGTCTAGAGGCCCCAAGTCTAGTTTCGACTGTGACGTTTCCTAGCTAGAATATAAATTATTTTATTTAACACTGCTAAGCTTGTTTATTTTCCTGGATTACACTTGCTTCAGTTCAGGAGAAGCCTGAAGTAATTACCACGCCAGCACTAACAACTTTTGAGCCCCAGGTTTTTCTGTGGAAGACTTTCTGTGGAAAGAATTCAATAGGTACTGGACTCAATTTGCATTTTAAGGAGTTTAGAAACATTTTAAATATAACAATATTTAGGGGTGCCTGGGTGGCTCAGTCGTTAAGCGTCTGCCTTCGGCTCAGGTCATGATCCCAGGGTACTGGGATCGAGCCCCACATCAGGCTCCTTGCTCGGCAGGAAGCCTACTTCTCCTGCTACCACTCCCTCTGCTTGTGTTCCCTCTCTCACTGTGTTTCTTTCTGTCAAATAAATAAAATCTTTAAAAAAATATATGTATAACAATATTTGGAATACTCCAAGAAGTTATAAGCCAGATGTCAGCACTGTGGAAACCACCAACATATCAACTTGTGTTTCCATTTCGACTTCTTTTTGAATGGACCTCAGAATAAAGGGTTTTCCTACAAGGAAACCCTGAGATTACAAAGTGATCTGCCTAACCTCTCATTTGCAACTAGTTTTCTGTGTAAATCAAGATATTTTAATCATATGCAAACACACAAAAATACTAAAATAAATGAGATGCTAAGGATTTCACAAAATCACGAGTGCCCCATAGGAGCTCTGATTCCCAGTTTTTGTATTAATTAAAACAACTCCTTTAGTTTCACTTAGTCACTATATTAAGAGTAAATATGTTCAGTTTAAACTTATAAAGTCATTTTTACTAATAAAATACCATCTGTTTTTTATATAGTGGAGTTCGATTTAAGATTTTATTTGAAAGGAGTTATTTCTGCTAAAAAATTAAAAAAAAAAAAATCCACTAGCAGAGATAATCTGAAAAGTCTCTTCCAAATCAAATAGTGAATAAGTCTCTGAGCAAAACTCTGTTTTACAACAGAAATATAAGCAATTACCTTGTGCCTTAAGATTTTATAATCTCATACACTATATACAAGACAACCACGAGAATCTGCTTACTAGTTATAAAATATTTGCTCTTCCCACTTGGTTTTGCACAACACCTGCAATTTAATCAGGATGTTTTTGGGTGTGCCCACACTTCCCTGTCAACATTACAGTTTTGGGCAAATGCCAAACTGTAAGAGATTTTCATCTTAGACTGTTTCCCTTCTTGCAACATCAGTTGTACTGTTGCCAAAAACATCAACCTACTGAGGGAACATCCCCTTTTACCCACTCCCATCCATTTCTGGACTCAAATAATAAACACTTAATAGTTACAGCTGAATCAAGCTTTCCTTAGTAACTGACCTAAAACAATCCTCACCAACCTCATGGGTCAGTCTTTTTTTTCACATGTTCTGAATACCCTAAGTATTAGGCTACTCCCTGTTTTTAATTTTTGCTTTTGTCTCTTTCTGTCAAAGAAGATTCTTGTAAGATTTGGAACATCCAAAATATCCACGCCCTCATCCTAAAAGACCTTAGCTCTTTAATTCTACATAAGAGAATAAAAGTCATTTCTATATCTACCTATCGTGGCATTTGAGAATGTTAACTCCTTCAGTAGCAACAAAGAACTTTGACCTTTCTTACATGGTGGACATAACTTGTTAAGTGTGATCAAACCCAGGAGCCAATTTCCTTGTGAGATGAAATGCTAGGGAAGACAGCTCTGATCACCAATGACTCAATGTGTTAAAAGAACAAATAAACTGAAACAATGCAGTCGAAGATGTGCATGTTTTCCGAGAAAGAAGTATGTAGACAAGAATGCTATATTTATCTAGATTTGGGTCTATATTCTGTTAGAAAGACTTTTCTTTCATTGCTATTGCATTTTTAATACTAGCGCAAGCAACTATTGCTCAAATTGCTCAAAGTTGTTAAATATTTATGCTTTCTTGGATGTCTTAAGAGGGAAATGCACCTAATAGAAACAATATGCTAGAGTGGTCAATAGGCCTGGTTTGGACTATGATGGGTGATATTAAACCTGGTGAATTATTTAGACTTATATGTTTTAATGAGTAAAAATATTTGTTAGTTAAATTCTGTCACACTCAATAATTATCTATATAATTAAGGATAAAATACTATGATTTTTTTTTAAACTATCTTGTATCTATTCTCCTGATATGCTCAGGATTATTGCATAGAGTACAAATTAAAAGCAAATTTACCTTCAAATTTCTAAAATAGTGAATGAGATAACAAGTCCTAAGAACAAAGTTCTTACTGTGGTAAGGAACAAAATTCCTTACTGTGGTTTCCAACACACTTCCCCATATATATAACATTTTTTTTCCTAGCTCATTCTACGCAAGCCACCTTAGACCTCTTCCCATTCTTCAACGTGCCTGGCTTCATACTGGCTTAGAGATTTTCCAACTACTCCTCCTTTTTCTGAAATGGTTTTCTCCAATTCTTCATAAAACTTAACCACGAGAGCAGAGAATTTTTAAAGCAGAGAGTTGGGAGCATGAGTCCCAGAACACAGTGAATTAATGTATGTAAATGAGTAGAATATAATTAAGTGTTCAATAATTACAGATCGTTATTGTTGAGCTTGTCATTGTTACCCTTCTGCTCTCAGCTCATATATTACTTCCCAGCACAGACAGGCTTCCCTGAACAATGAATGTAGTTTCTCCTGACTCCCTTTTCCAAGCGGTCACTCTCTGTCACATAATCCTTCATTTTCCTCCCCACAAATTAGGCAATCCTAATGAGCAGCATTTTAGAGAAAAGCTAAGCTCTGGATGGATGGCTTTATTTTTAATGGTCAAAAATGCTTTCTCTTGTTTCTGCAGATAAGAAAATATGTTAAACCTGTCACAGTGATAGTAATGAAAAGTCGGTACTCATGTTTAAATGAGTGGAATGACAGTGTAAGTGGCGCTGGGTTTGTTACGTATGAGAGAAGGGGCTAGCTTAAAGAAACTCGTGATTATATGTAACATGATCTTTGGCCTTCTGAGCAGGTCAAAGCAGTAATATTTCAGGCAGACAGTGCCTAGGAAGTCTATATTCTTATTTTTAAATCTAAGATTTGAAATTACGTTGAATAATTTCCATTAAATTTGTGGGGGGGAAGATAGATTGAAGAGGAGAGTCTTGAGAGTGGTATTGTAGCCTCGTCTCAGAGACTGTAATTCTTCTCTATCCCTCATACAAATTATAAAATTACTGCTTTATGAAAAATCACCACCCAAAAATATAATGCTGGCTGAATATATAAATCTATTCCAAATAGTGGTAGATAAACTCTTGTACAATGATCTAATGAATCATTAAATATAGCCTTCCATTTAACTTTGGGAAATTGTCTTTCTTGGGGACAAACAAGGAAAACAATGAACTTCGTTGCCTATATGAGCAAAGTCCTGGGGTTGACAGTTACTCTGACCAACCCATCCCCAACACAAACACCCTGGATTTCTGATATTCCTTTTTCGCATTCCTTTCTCGGGTCATTATTTTATTCTTCTTCATCTTTACACCAAATAAGAAAGACAAAAAAAAAAAAAAAAAAACGCTTCCAGTATAAGATGGGTTAGTGGCAGAATATTTTGGAAAAGTCAATTCTTTCTTTTCCTTCCTGTACTCTAATGTCCAATCTAAAATCAAGAGTCTGGATTTCTTGATTTCTCTGACAGTGATTTTTTCACCAGATACTATCCCAGTTATGTTCACCATAACACAGCTCCGGTCATCAGAGGCAACCCTACCTTCTCATTTCACAATCAGCTGTTCTACAAACAAGAAAGCTGAAGCCAAGAGATAGAGAACAACTTATCAAGTTTATTTCAAATCAGTGAAGATGATATTAATACTCATGCCTATAAATTTCTTGACTCATGGATAAAGTGAGAGACAAGTTGCCTCATTGCATGCTTTGAAATAACCAAGTATTTAATCTGAATTTTGCTCTTATAAGTATGTATTCTCAAGAGCAACCTGACTCTTGCATAATTATTTGGAGTGGGAGAAAGGGAAAGTCCTGTGAGGGCGGGTAGGAAGCAATTAGGAGGGAGAGGGAAGGGTGGAGTGGCCGGAAGGCTAAACCATGGAAGGGTGCTGCATGGGTTATGAAGAAACAGTGGGTCCTTGGTCCAACTGGTCTGACTCAGCCCTAGGAAATAGATCATTATCATCAACTTTGTCTCTGCAAAGGAAAGATTGGAGCCGCAAATGAATATGCAAGCAGTTAGACAAGTGGAATAGATCTTCATGTTTATATGTACATATATGATTTATTAAGCACTCACCATGTACAATATGTGTGCTAGAAGCTTTGACTATATTATCTCATTTAATTCTTACAACAGCCCTCGGATGAAGATATCACTATCTTCATTCTGAAACCTGGAAGAAGGCTTAGAGAAATTAAGTATCTTGCTCAAGATCACATAGTTAACAACACGGAGGAGCAAAGCTGCTAATCCTGATTTCTAAAGTCTTAAATATCAGTAACTAAGCCTCCTATAGAAAAAAAATAATAAAATCTCTATTACTATAGTGAAAAGTTGTACGCCTGTGTACACATTTGACCTAGCCACTGCATGCTCTTTGAGGTCATTAAATTTTTTGGTTTGTTTTCACATCCGTGTCTTCAAAGCAGCCCCAAATCCTGCCATACATGAGATGTTCAGTTAATGTCTTTTATTTCCATGTAAATGCTCACATTAGCAAGGCGCAAATTATGATTAATAATAAGAGCAGGAACTGGTAGATAAGTGGCAGCAGTGATCATCTGTCCCCACCCTCACTTAAAAACTCCAAAGGATGATGGACAAAGGAAGCTGTAAAAGGCTGCTTTACAAGCAGTCTGAGACAAAGGAGTAGTTGGAGAAGTCTGTCAAAGAGCCACAAGGTCAATGTGCCCTGCCCCACATTCACCGTGAACCACAAGGCATAGAAGTTAGTGGGTGTGACTTGTACTATTATGGGAATCATTTGAGAGAGCTCTTTGGGCTTCTGAGGTTGCAACATTTTTCATGTAATATACAGACACACATTTTGTGTGTATTGTAGTAAGTCTTCTCTCATCTCCCCTCCTCGCCTCATTGCCACCCCCTTGCCATCCCCATCCCCACCATCAAAAAAACAAATACACTCAATTCCCTCAATCTTTCTTTATTAAATCTACATATTACAATAAGCTATAGCCACCATAAATAATTCTACAGTTCTTTATTGGCCATCCTCACAAAGATATATCACTGGCCTAAGAATAAATCAAAACTCAAAATTTGAAGCAGAGTCTCTACTGAATGCATACTGCTTTCATAGCAACATAAAGTCAAAAATTCATAATTCAAACCATCCTAAATGAGGCATCATCTGTATTTATTAACTGTTCTTAATAATTATACTATGCAGTGTTTCTTCCCTGACTCTTAATACTTTTCTCAAACCTCTTCTTCACAGTTGCTCTCAGAAATCCAGAAGTCAACTGTGACATCTCCTTCTCCCTCATTTTCCCATATCTAATTGATCAAGGAGTCCAGCTGATTTCCCTCAAAAATGACTGTCAAATGCAACCCCATTTCTCTGTTCCCACTGCTAACACCCTAGCCTGTAATATCACTACATTAGCTCCCTACCTGTCTTCACAAGGCTACTCCTGCCTCTCTCCAAATACTTCTCCTCACAGTAGTCAATGTAATCTTTTACTAAACCTAGATAGAATTATTTCTTGCTTAAGGTCATTTAGTGGCTCCTTGTAGCCCTGAAAATAATATAGAATGTCCTTAATATGCTTCTCAAGGCCGTGCCTATTTTTTTTTTTTAAAAGATTTTATTTATTTATTTGACACAGAGATAGAGAGATCACAAGTAGGGAGAGAGGTAGGCAGAGGGAGAGGGGGAAGCAGTCTCCCCGCCGAGCAGAGAGCCCGATGCGGGGCTCGATCCCAGGACCCTGAGATCATGACCTGAGGCGAAGGCAGAGGCTTTAACCCACTGAGCCACCCAGGTGCCCCGGCCGTGCCTATTTTTGGTCCTTATTGGCTTCTGCAGGCACAGACTCTACCACCCTGTCCTGATAACAAACACCACTCTGACAGAACTCTGTAGTGGCCAAACTCACCGAATAGTTCCTTCCTCTTGTGTTCTGGAATGTTCTTCCCTTCAGTGTTCATATGGATAACTCCTATTCAACCATTATATCTCAGCTTAAATATTCTTTCATAAGGAAAGTCTTCTCATACCTCAATCTACATTACCAACTCCTGATCCCTGATACTATCTCTCAAATGGCCTATAGTTTACAATTATATATTTAGAATTTTATTTAAAGACTATTTCTCCATTACTCTCTAGGCTCAAAAAACCGTATGTAGTTGGCATTATTACTATCACAATTCTAAGGAAACGAGGCCAAAAGAGGGTAAATAATTTACTTAGTTTCACAGAGCTATTAAATAGGAAAAACATTTTTCTGTGATAAAATTTTACTTATCCACTCTTGTATCCTTATACCTGTGTCCTTGTACCCACACAAGATATCTGCAAAAAGACTAACTCGGCAAATGCTGCAGATATCTGTTCATCAACACTGTACTGGGCTTTGGAGCTCCAAATATCATTGTCCTTGCTTCCCTAGAGCTTAGAGTTCTGGAAAAAGACAAAGCAATGGAAATGTAGGAAACTTACCATGAGTGGTGTCAGAGCTCCAAGGGGAAATTGGCTTTCTCAGTCTAGGGGTGTCTTCTTGGAGAAGGTCACATCTGAATGATGAGCAATATAATGAGTAGTAAGTGATGTCATAGGTCAATATGGAGGATTCAATATACATACTTACTTCTGAGTAACCCCTTTAAAATGACATAATGTAAATATTTGACCCCCAAATTTAAAACCAACAGAACAAAGAGAATTGGTGAGGAAGTGAGAGATGGGTAGAAGCTATAAAACTGAAAAGTGTCTGAGCTGAGGGAAGAAGGCTAAAATCTATTGCCTACAGAGGGGGCATCCCAGAGTGAGTTGAATGGATTTGGTCCATATGACACCAAAAAGGCTTAGGCACTAGAACCACTAGGTACCTCTGGGAGCCAATATTCAGAATGGAGCCAAGAAGAGGACCAATTAAAAACCTATCTGGAGCTTCTCAATGTCTCCCTTCCTTTCCACCAGCCTATACAGCCAGTGAACTACACCTTTCCAACTCTGGGCAGAATACAAGAGCTTTATTCCCAGAAAAAGCTGAACCTGAGAGACTATTCACTCAAATACCAAACACAACTAAGGTCAGGAGCAAAATGTCTATAGGAAATGGGAGGTTAAGTGAAAATCTCTACACTGGACAGTGAGGCTACTTGAACTCCTCTCCTAAGTCTGCAGTTATCCCTTCTAAGTAGAAAAATGCAAAATTCTCATCTGGAAAAACAGAATGACCCAAGGGAGGAGACCTCTAGATACAGACATTGGAAGTTGACAAGGAACGAGATGGAATCTAGCTCTATTGAAAGCAGGCAGCCAGCCAGTGCTGCCCTAGCACAAGGACCTGCTGGTGAGATTTTTAGGGCCCACTCTTCACTACACACACACAGGCAAGGATCTCCAAATATTTGAGGAAGCCCTAAGCAAACAAACAAAGAAACAAACAAACAAAGCAGGAGATTGGATTGGACTTAGAAAAAATAAAAATCAATACAGTGAGCAGGCAATTTCAGGGTCATAGGATAGCTCTATTTTTAATTTCTTAAGGAATCTCCACACTGTTTTCCAAAGTGGCTGCACCACCTTTCATCCCCACCAATAGTGTAAGATAATTCCTCTTTCTCCACATCCTCTCCAACATTTGTTGTTTCCTACCTTGTTGATTTCCAAAGATACAGATGCAGTGAAAAGAAGGGCCATATGTTCCCCAGGGTTCATAGCAGCAGTGGCCACAATCACCAAACTGTGGAAAGAGCCAAGATGCCCTTCAATAGATGAATGGATTAAGAAGATATGGTCCATATATACAATGGAATATTATGCCTCCATCAGAAAGGATAAATACCCAACTTTTGTATCAACATGGATGGGACTAGAAGAGATTATGCTGAGTGAAATAAGTCAAGCAGAGAGAGTCAATTATCATATGGCTTCACTTATGTGTGGAGCATAAGGAAAAACATGGAGGACATTGTGAGAAGGAAAGGAAGGGTGAATTGAGGGAAATCTGAGGGGGAGATGAAACATGAGAGACTGTGGATTCTGAGAAACAAACTGAAGGTTTTGGAGGGGTGTGGGGTGGGGGCTTGGGTGAGCCTTGTGGTGGGTATTGAGGAGGGCACATATTGCATGGAGCACTGGGTGTGGTGCATGAACAATGAATGTTGGAACACTGAAAAAATAAATTTAAAAAAAAAGAAAAAATACAGTGAACAGGAAAAGGCTGAGGGAGAAAAAAAAAAAACCTTTAATAAATAACTTTAGGAAGATGGGATGAGACTACATTTATAAAACAAAACTAGGAAACTGAAAAAAAGAGTTATATTTTAAGCCCAAGGATTTTGTCGTATTATCCTTCATATCATTTTGTAAGTCTTAAGTGTCCTTCAATAATTTTTTTGTAAAAAGAGAGGAAAAGCTAACTACACCAAAATTGAAAAACTTCATTACTTTAATTTTCCATATCTTCAACAGAACTTTTGATAAATGAAGAACAAGAACAAACAGAGCTCACAATTTATATGAAAAATGAACAATCCAAAAATAAAGAAGAGCTCTTCAACATCACTTGGCATCAGAGAAATACAAATCAAAACCACAATGAGATACCACCTCACATCAGTCAGAATGGCTAAAATTAGCAAGTCAGGAAATGATAGATGTTGGCAAAGATGAGGAGAAAGGGGAACCCTCCTACACCGTTGGTGAGAATGCCAGCTGGTACAGCCACTCTGGAAAACAATATGGTTGTTCCTCAAAAAGTTGAAAATAGAGCTACCCTATGACCCAGCAATTGTACTACTGGGTATTTACCCTAAAGATACAAATATAGTGACCTGAAGGGGCACATGTATCCCAATATTTATAGTAGCAATGTCCACATTAGCCAAACTATGGAAAGAACCTAAGTGTCCATCAACAGATGAATGGATAAAGAAGA
>CM053611.1:83599209-83613739 GCA_028646535.1 Procyon lotor
GAAACAAACTGAGGGTGGCTGGGGGTGGGGGGGAGGTGGGGATAGGGTGGCTGGGTTATGGACATTGGGGAGGGCATGTGCTATGGTAAGTGCTGTGAAATATGTAACCCTGATGATTCATAGACATGTACCCTGGGGCAAATAACACATTATATGTTAATAAAAAAAAACCAAAAACACATAAAAGAATTTTTTTCTTGAAAAATTTTTCAAGAGCTCTTCAAGAAGAGCTCTTGAAATGAAAATGATAGTAGAAAAAAAGTCAATAGAGGGTTTTAAGACAAAATCAAAGACTCCCAAGCAAGAACAGGAAAATAAAGATTTGAAAAATGGAAAATACAGGAAGGAAAATAAGAGAATCAATACAGGATATTCAACATTTGAATAATCTTTGCTTCCAAAATACAGAGTAGAGCTCCAGCTACCATCTTATTTCTTTTTCTTTTTTTTTTCTTTTTCCTTCTTTCCTTTTTTTGGGGGGGGGTTAAAAAAATGTATACTTAGATTTACTCAGCTGGACTCAGTTTAGATGATCCCAATTATGTTCACAACATCCAAAGCATCATAATCAGGAACCACTTAAACATACACCTTCCTCTCTGGCCTGATCAGAGTGTTGACCTTGGCCATGTCAATGTTACAGAGCTTCTTCCCAGCCTGTTTGATCTGGTGCTTATTGACCTTGACATCCACAATGAACACTAGTGTGTTGTTGTCTTCTATTTTCTTCATGGCTGACTCAGTAGTCAGGGGAACTTGATGATGACATAGTGGTCAAGCTTGTTTCTCCTGGAGCTGCTCTTTCAAGGATTTTTGGACTGCTTTCAGAGATCGAGTGTCTTGGGTCGTTGGAAGGTAGGTGACATGTGGATCTTTATTTTGTGACTGTGGACACCTTTCATCACTACTTTCTTGACCTTCAAAGCCTTTGTTTTGGCTTTAGCTTTAGGAGGGTCAGGTCTATTTCCTTCTTCACCTTTGGCACCATCTTCATGAAAGGATACCATCTTATTTCACTTCTTGCCTTTTTTGGAAGAGCTTCTTTTTTTTTTTTAAAGATTTTATTTATTTATTTGACAGATCACAAGTAGGCAGAGAGGCAGGTGGTGGGCGGGGAGGGGGGGACAGGCTCCCCGCTGAGCAGAGAGTCCAATGCGGGGCTCGATCCCAGGACCCTGAGATCATGACCTGAGCCGAAGGCAGAGGCTTAACCCACTGAGCCACTCAGGTACCCCTGGAAGAGCTTCTTAAGGAAGTTGTCTACACCCGATAATTGTCATTCCTTCCCTCCTCTCTCTGTGAATCCCCTCTAGTCAAATTTTTATCTTTCCACTTCCCCAGCATCTATTTTCATCAAGATCATCAAAAAGAAGCACATTTCTTAGTCCTCATCTCACTTACCAGCAGCACCTGACAGAGTAGATGATTCCCTCCTTCTTGGAAAACTTTCTTTTGCTTCTGGAACTCCACATATACCTACTTTCCTCCCACACCTTGGCCACTTCCTCTCAGTCTTTCCTGCTGTTTCTTGCTCATCAACCTGATCTCTAAATGTGGGCGGTGCTTCCACACTCCATCCTTAGATCTCCTCTCCTCTAGTGAGTGTATAATCTACACCCACTCTCTGGGCTATTACTTCCTGTCTCATGGTCATACAGACCACCTATAGGCTGAAGGCATCCACAACTGTATCTCCAGTCCACATACCTTACCTCAACATGCAGACCTAACTGTCAAACTCACAATTTACATCTTTATTGGGATATGTAACAGGCACCTCATACTTCCAACACCGAATTCCAAAGTTCTAACTTACACTTTCCTCTCTTTCCCTAGAAGTAAAGATAAAAACAAGCTCCTCCTGTACTTTTTCCCTTTTCAGTTTTTGGCAACTTCTTTTTTTAGGCTCATGCCAAAATCCTGAGTCATCTTCCTTCCTTTTTATCTCACACCTCAGATACAGTCTGCCAGCATATCGTGACACTCCTACCTTCAAAACATATAAAGAATTCAAACACATCTCAAAATCCTCACTGTCACTCTTCCGGTATAAGCCACTGTTACTTCTCTCTTGATTTGTTGCAACAGCCTCTTGAATGGTACACTTGCTTCTACCTTTGCCTTCTTTCAGACTCTCTCACCATACCAGCCAAAGTGATTCCATTAAGACCTATGTTAGATCATGTTATTCCTCTGCTTAAAACCCTCCCATGGTCCCCTTCCTACCTACAAGGCCTTGCATAATTTGGGCCCCAACTGCCCTTAACCTCATCCTCTCCCACTCTCTCATTTGCTTCCTTTATTTTGGTCACTCTGGTTTTCTTACTATTCCTTAAATACATCTGTGCTTTAAACCTGATATTTTTTCTACCTAAAAGGCTTAAATTCTTAATCCCTGTCATTTTAACTTAAACCTCACCTGAGGTGAAGGCTTTCCTAGCCTCATATCTAAAATCGCAAATCTCACATACACACCCCATATCATAACTTCCTTCCTGGCCTTTTTTTTCTTAGCATTTATTACTATCTAACAGTATTTCTTATTTACTTATTTAACTTATCTATCTTTACCATTAGAATATAGACTTCATGAGAATAGGATTTTTGGTCTTTGTATGCATTGCTATAATCCAAGAACTAAAAAGAATTCACAAATATCACAAGACATTTATTGGTAAATGAAATCAAGAAATAGGAAGCATAAATCTATCCAAGAAATAATTCAAGAAAATTTCTTAAAACTTAAAAACCTCGGGGTGAAAAAAAAAAAAAAAAAGAACCTCGGGGTGCCTAGGTGGCTCAGTCTTTGAGAGTCTGCCTTTGGCTCAGGTCATGATCCCAGGGTCCTGGGATCAAGCCCTGCATCAGGCTCCCTGTTCCATGGGAAGCCTGCTTCTTCCTCTCCCACTCCCCCTGCTTGTGTTCCCTCTCTTGCTTTGTCTCTCTCTGTCAAATAAATAAATAAAATCTTTAAAAAAACCTTAAGGACCTCAGTTTGCAAAATGACTCCTGGTAACTTATAAGTTATAACTTAATTATGAGTTATAAGTTATAGCATAAAATAAGACCCACACTAAGACACAACAATATGAAATCCAAAATGTTAAAGATTTAGAAAAAGAAACTAAAAGTTTCTGTGAGAAAATAACTGATTATATACAAAGAACTGGGAATTAGGTCACCTTTAAACTTTTCAGAAGTAAGGCAATATACTAGAAAAAAATGGAGTGCTTTTAAAATTCTGATAAAATTTTATTTTCTATAAAAATTTATTATTTAAATAATGTATCATTTCAATATGAAAGCTAAGTAAAGGCTTTCTCAGGCCTTTAAGATTTTTAAATAAATTATCTCCCATGTACCTTTTTTAGGAAGCTACTAGAGGATGTGTTTTCCAACACAAGGTTGTAAACCAAGAAAAAAAAAAGAAAAAGAAAAAATCTAATTCCATTAGATCCAGAAAATAGAAAATATAAAGAAGAAATACATGAAGAGAATTCAGAGAATAGTGTGGAACATCAGGTCTAAGGATCAGCCAGTTCAAACTGGAACTAGAGAACACAAGGTTACATTAGGAACCTCAAAGCAAAAGAACTACTAGATTATCTAACACTTTTGTTCATATTAAAGGAACTTCAATGCTTTGGGGAGATTTCTAAATTGACAAAGGAAATTAAGTGCACAACAACAATCTATGAAACTGTAAACTCCAGAAAAAATAGAAAGTTTTGAAGAAGAAAAGTAAAATTATGCTTCCTGGGTTTGCTGGGAGATGTAGCATTTATAGAGTCATGATAATTTGAATTCTGCTTAGTGAATTAACCAAAAGTTATCCACACACACAAACACACAGACAAACACATACTAGGGAAGGAAAGTGTCTTAGCCTGAGTGCTCTGGAGAAGATGAGATCTAATAAAAGGATTTAAATACCGAGACTTATTGAGGAGGTGCAAATCTAGGTCAATGAGAGACAGGAGTAAATAAAGCAAAGCAAAAAGAATGCTAAGCAGTGAAGGTCGTATGTTACATATTGGTCTCTCATTGGTTAAATTTCACTCACAGATATAATTCTCCCTTATTTCTGAGTTGAGTTATCTGGCTTCTCCAATAGCCACTGGAAAGCTGAATTTCACATTCCAAGGATTAGAGCTTCATCTGAGTCTAGATGTGGTAACAAGAGCCAGAAATTGGGTTAGTTGCATTAGTTGGGCTAGCTTGTGTTAGTTGGCCTAACTGTGCTGCTGGTAGCCAGGAGGAAGGGCCCAAGATCCCAGGGCAAATGACTGGTTATCTCCTGGGAGAAGCATCACGGTCTGGGAGCTGAACATTACCAGGGGACACTATGGAGGCAAATAAGACTTTTACACAATACCAAAGATAAACCAATATTGGCTTGTCAAGGGAGCTAAATTCAACTTTCTATAGTAGTATTTTGAGATACATTTTTAAAATCAGAAAAGTAATACCTAGCTAGCTAAACAGATGGGTAAAGAAAGAATGAGAAGCAACAGAAATACTAATTATTGAATCTGATTGCCTCTGGAAAGTGCACCGTTTGCAATGAGGGGCAAAGCAGGGACAAATTTGTAGTGTGGCTTGCATGATTAATCTAGGTTCATGTATTAAAAATTACAATTAAGTCTAAAGTAGAATGAGTGAAAACGTTATATGCAATGAAAAAGATCAATGGTCTCTCTGCCAAGATGGCAACCTCTGGAACAGCCACATACATAGAGGTTGGGCATGTGGATGGGAACGTGAGTGATTGTAAGTCATGTTAAAGACTCTGAACTTTATTCTGCAGGACTTGGCGAGTCAGTGAAGAGTTTAAAGCAAGAAAGAGATATGATCATATTTGTATATTGGAAAGAATATTCTAGCTGTCCTGCAGAGAATATATTAAATGGAGAAAGGCCTAGAGTCAGAGAGTCCCTTTAAGAAGCTACTATCCAAATAGAAAGATATAAATTCTGAATTAAATATAGTAGAAACAAGGAGAAAATAGACCTATCAGTTGTTTAGGCTGTTGACCAGTTGGGACCAACCTCTCTCATGAGTCACAAGGAAGAGGCTAAAGATGAGAGAAGCAGAAGGAAACCAATGGTCCTACTTAGAAATCAAACATATAGCATTACTCTTGGGAACATAATCCTAACTCGCCTTTCTATGTAATCTAGTATGAAACTCTCCAAAAGAGGCTTGTATTCTGGGCAAATCTATCATGCAGCCTACCAACTGCAGTCAGAGTTATTTCTTGAATATTTTAAGTGAACATTTATGATGATTGTAATCATGCATTTCTAAATTACTAAGTGGGAGTAAGTTCCTGTGAAAGTGACCTCTTAAAGGAAGAAATATTTTTAAATGCTAACTCCTCCTCAAATGACATTTCTTCCCTGTAAAAAAAAACCTTGCTCTTACCCATATTGAGAGTGTTGTTTATGGCCTACTCATCTCATTCTGTACGTCAGTGTAGCCCCCTCTTCCATTCTTAGCAATAAAAGTTTCTTTTCCTTTCACTCCATCGTGAATGCTGCCAACAAGTTTCTCTTCTCAAATCTCGTTTTAACCATGTCATTTATTAATTAAAAATCTCCAGACTCTTTATCTTCTCTGCAGAATAAATATGTGCATGCTGTATAGTGTACTCTCTGTATCATTTTCACCGTTAATCAGCTCAAAAATCTATAAAGAAGAAAGTAATTTTTGAGTTAAAATTGAAAGTCTTTCCACTTCTGTTTTTCCCTACTTCCATTTAGTCTGTCATCTAAGACCCTTCAAAATCTGCATAGTCCAAAGCTCTCTTCCCATTAATCTCTCCTGAAATGTGGTCCTTAGGTGGAGGGATTTATAAACCCCCTGCAACCCTTCCTGGTGTCCACAAGTAGGCTATACATGTACATAAGCCCCTAAAACAGTATATAAACTTTTGCATCTATTTTTATATGGTCATTTTTTTGGAGGAGAATTAAAAGCATTTATCAAACTCTTAATACAATCCATAATCTTAAAAAGGTAAAAAAAACACTACTCTGCAGAAAAACTCTGCTCTAGATCAGAGTACTCCCTTCCCACTCTGCTCCTTCTCTGCTCCTTTTCTTCTGCCTGGGTTGATCTCCACTTACACAAACCTGGCTTTCTCTCTTAATATCAGGCTCACATCTTTCTTCCTCAGTGTGGTCTTTGCAGATCACTGGAGGCCACGATGGCCAAATTCTCCTCTGAAGTGTTAGCACTCATGTCCTATGTAACAAATCTAGTAATTAACAATAGGCCACCCTAGGGCATTGCTTGAATTTTTGTATGTCTGGTTTTTCAGTAACTCTATTTTATTGTTATTTGCTTCATCATTTAGATTTTAAGAATCCAGCATCTTAGACCTCATACTCCCTTAAGTATCTTGCCCAGAGCAAGGATGTTCAATAAATATTGGTCTGGAATGAAATTAGCATCTTACTTTTCATAAAAGCACAGGCATTATTCAGGGGTTTATTAAATACTTACAGTGCACCAGGATCAGTCATGGAGATGGGCAGATGGTAGTGCTCTCCATCTAAGGGAGTGTGAGAACCATTGACTCATAATGGGCCTCACAGTGAACTGAGGGTGGAGGTCATGGGAGAAGGGTGACAAGCTGTTGAAGCAGTACACAAGACAGGATTTAGTGACATGGTGGTTGAGGACAATCAGGAAAGAGGAGCTGAGAATGCTAGGAACAGAAAGAAGTTGATTCTCTCACAAAAGGATCAGTCCTACAGGGGAGTTGAAACCAATCACTCATCTCTTCATGACATGGAAATCAATCCCCAAATCTGTGCACTGCATTAGCTTTTGATCATTCAGCAAATATCTGTATGAGGTTTATTGAAGACATAAAGACAAACTGAGAGAATTGAAAATTTTAAATATCAAAATATTCACATGTTGGTGAACTAAATAAACGAACCTCTGAGAGCTCCATTTCAAACTCCGTGACAGCCACCCCAGCTTGCTGGTATGTCCCAAGCTAACAGCCATGGGAAGGAAGACTTCACACTCCTTTGCTTCAAGTAGTTCAAACCCAGTTTGAACTGGGTTTTCAAACAAACCCAGTTTGAACTACTTGAAGGATAGACCAACAAGATAGTCAATACTAAAAATGCTAGACAAAAAATACACAAAAACAGTCATTACCTGAGTGTATTTGCTATTTCTTAGTTTTCAAAATTTTTTAATGATGTCATAAAAGTTTTATTGTGAAAATAAACTCCAAATTATTTATTTGGTGATACTATAAAATTCTTCTAGATTATATTTGAGAAGCATTTTTTTGGTATTGATGAGTACACCATGCATCAAAATGGCTCTAAGAGGAAAAACAATATCAAATCAAGGTACCATCTTGATATGCAGTATCTTGTGCAGAGGACCGAAGCAGAGAACACTGCTTTATTGGAGAATTTATGAAAGAGATTCAGTATCTGCACTAGCCTAGATTACCTAGAAAACAAAGTTGAGGAACAGACTTAATACTTTTTAATGACTGTGCAAGACCCGGCAGCATGAGTAAGGACAAGGGGATATGGAACAGTGAAGGGCCAGAAGGAAGACAAGATAATCCATTACCATGCTAGTCACAGATGTAAACTGCATTGCAAGAAGGCCCATTGCAGATGTTAGGCAGGTGACTCCTTTAGGCTATTGTATCACATGATATGATGTGACATAATATGACTTAGACTATCCCCAGAAACCATGCCTTGGAGTAGTCCACTAGAAAGAAGAAGACAGCTAAAGCTTCTTTTTGCAGTTCCTTCCTGTCTTCCATCCCCCAATGGACTTTTGGTTCCATCACCTGTCTCCAGTCCATGTTTTATCACACGTTTATCAAGTCCTGACATTTCATCAAGACCTTGCTGATTGGCTTCAAGCGGAAGAAGGCTGTAGCCCAAGAGAAGTGCCAAGAGACTCCAAGGAGTCACTTGAGATGTGTCCCACGTGATAACAGGAAAGGCTCTCAGATTCATCAGTAGGCTGGGAGATGAAAATCAAAAGAAGAAGGAGTGAAGTTTATGAGAAGCTGGTTTGGCCATTTGTCACCAACTTACAAGGCTTTGAGGAAGTGGTACAAAGCAAAAACCATAAGTGATGCCATAGAAGTTGGGTTTAGTGGATAGTGAAGATAATGAAAATTGTTAGCATCATAGGTCCAGTATTTACACTCAAAGGACTCAGTTAAGTAAGTGTTCCTGATTGATAGTCAATGGGGGAAACAAGAAGGGCCATGAACATTCATTGTCCAAACTTTAAAAGAACAAAAAAATTGCCATTGCAAGTGAATATGGCTAGGACATAGGTAGAAGCATCGCTTACAAAAATACAGTTCTTGAGGCACCTGGGTGGCTCAGTGGGTTAAGCCTCTGCCTTCGGCTCAGGTCATGATCTCAGGGTCCTGGGATCGAGCCCCACATCGGGCTCTCTTCTCAGTGGGGAGCCTGCTCCCCCTTCTCTCTGCCTGACTCTCTGCCTACTTGTGATCTCTCTCTGTGTCAAATAAATAAATAAATGCTCAAAAATGCAATTCTCAGTAGAGTTACAGGGTGTCCCAGGAGCTGTCCCGAACAATAGATGTCCATCTTGGGTCTATTGTTTTGTCCCATCACTTCAGCTAAGACTTCAGATGGTGTTTTACAGTTATCTGTTGCTAGAGTCTCGAATGTCAAGGAAGACTGTGTCTGTCCACCAATTCCTAGGACCTAGACACAGATGAAGGTCAGGCATTTTCTGTGTCCCCTCACTCCCTCATCAGCATATGCCCCCTTCCCCATCATTCACCACCAAACAGCAACATGACCACTCTTCCAGTTACCTCCTCTCCTTTCACCACCAACTTCATTCAGCGACTCTTCGATCAGTAACTATTTTCAAATGGAATTATTTCATTTTGCTAACTGTTATTTGAATTTCTGATGTAACTCTAGCATATTATTTCATGGTTTATCTACACTATACAGCATGTCATTGCTGGAGGAAATGATATTTTTTATCTCATACTACACAGTATTATTGCATTCTGCATTCAAACATTCACACTAATGACTGATTAATTATTAAATCATTAGATGGGGGTTACAAATGCTTTATATCATGCAAGAAATCCCTTAGAGATTATAAGTACTTAAAAAGTAATAATGTTATTTGGAGAAACAAAATGCATTCACAATGCGTTAGTTTTCCCACTTAAAACAATGAAATATAAGCCATATTTACCAAAACTTCATGTAACATGTTAAAAATGCATTTGACCCTCAAATAATCTGGCAACCATACTCCTTGGTATTTTCCCAAAGAAGATGAAAACCTGAGTCCACACAAAAATTTACCCGTGTTGTTTATAATGGCTTTATTCATAATTGCCAAAACTTGGAAGCAGCCAAGATATCCTTTAGTGGTGAATGGATAAACAGACTATGGTACACCCAAACAAGGAATATTATTTGGTGCTAAAAAGAAATGAACTATAAAGCCAGGAGAACACACAGAGGAAACTTAAATGCATGTTGCCCAAGGAAAGAAGTCAGTCTGGAAAAACTACATATCATGTGATCCCAACTCTATGATGTTCTGGTAAAGGCAAAACTATGAAGAAACTACAAGGTTCAAGGGTTGCCAACGGTTAAGGAAGGGGTGATAAATAGGGAAAGAAGGGGGGATTTTTAGGGCAGTGAATGTACTCTGTGTGATTCCATAATGATGGATACATGTCATTATACATTTGTCCAAATCCATAGAATGTACAACACGAAGAGTGAACCTAATGTAAGCCATGGACTTTGGGAGACTACGATGTGTTAATGTAAGTTCGTCAATTACAACAAATGTACCAAATATACCACAGATTGGTTCCAAATGTTGGAGGTTATACACATGTAGAGACAGGAAGTACATGAGAAATGTTTGTACTTTCTCCTCAGTTTGGCTGTGTATCTAAAACTACAGTAGGGGTGCCTAGGTGGCACAGTTGATTAAACTGTCCTACTCTTGGTTTTAACTCTGGTCCCATCTCAGGGTGGCAAGATTGAGGCCCACGGCAGAGCCCTGAGTTGGGCTCCACATTCAGTGCAGAGTCTGCTTGGGTTTCTCTCTCCTTCTCCCTCTGCCCCTCCCCACCCCTCTGCTTGTTCTCCCTCTCTCTCTCAAATAAATAAATTGGGAAAAAAAAAAACTGCTCTAAAAATTGTAATTAGGGGTGCCTGGATGGCTCAGTCATTAAGCATCTACCTTTGGCTTAGGTCATGATGTCCGGGTCCTGATAGGGATCAAGCTTCACATCGGACTCTCTGCTCAGTGGGAAGCCTGCTTCTTCCCTTCCACGCCCCCTGCTTGTGTTCCCTCTCTCACTGTGTCTCCTTTAGTCAAATAAATAAAATCTTTAAAAATAAAAAAATATTTTAAAATAAAAACCATAATTAAAATAAACAAAATAAAAATATATTAAAAAGCATGTGATTTACATGATCTCTCTGATATGAAGAATTTGAGAGGCAAGGTGGGGGTTTGTGGGGGGGTGGGGGAGAGAAATGAAACAAGATGGGATGGGGAGGGAGACAAACCATAAGAGACTCCTAGACTCACAAAAGAACTAAGGGTGGCTGGGAGGCGGGGGGCTAGGGATAGGGTAACTGGATTGTGGACATTGGGGAGGGTATGTGCTGTTAAGTGCTGTGAAATGTGTAAGCCTGACGATTCACAGACATGTACCCTGGGGCAAATAATACATTATATGTTAATAAAAAAAATAAATTAAAAAAAGAGAATGTGATTTAGATAACAAAGGATCCTATGTATGCATGTGTATGGCTCCTATACATATGTAGGTTTATATATATTTGTGTTTAAGGACATGTATATAAATACAAATATATACACACTTATGCATATAAATATATATATTTATTTGTATATGTGTATATATAGGTCTCTTTTCAGCATCCTGGGATGGAAAGAATTAGGCCTTGGCAACAGGTAATTTACCATTGTTTTTACCATTACCAATGGTAAATGGTAAATGGCTTCCCTACTCTCTGTATGACCCTCAGGTTCTTATGTGATAAAATGGCTATTCGATGTAATATCTACCTTAAATTTTTCCGTAGGGATTAAAAGTAATAGTGTCTAAATGCCCTAGCAAAAGGTCTAGCCGATAGTTTGGTGGTCAACAAATTTTAGCTTCCTCCTTGTATGTTCTTAATGACTCTCACCACATAAATTCCTTGAATCTAGAATGAGGACACATTTATCTTTGTGTTCTCAACACCTACCCCATAATGAGCAGTCTGTGAATGTTTGTTGAATACAATGTTTATGATATTGGTTATTAAGAACTAAAGTACTAGTCCCTAAAGAATTTTGAGGAGGTTTTTTGATTTCCTTTCATTACCTCTGAAGTTAGAAGAGGAACCTTATTTTAGGCTGTCTGGGATCTTATCAAGAACAGAGGGGTGCCTGCGTGACTCAGTCGGTTAAGCATCTGCCTTCAGTTCAGGTCATAATCCCAGGGTCTTGGGATCAAATCCCAGATTGGGCTTCTTGCTCAGTGGAGAGTCTGCTTCTCTCCCTCTATCACTTCTCTCCCCTCACCCTTGTGCTCTCCCTTTCTCTCCCTCTCTTTCAGATAAATCAGTTAAATTTTAAAAAAAAGATACCACAGAGAAAAGTTTTCCTTTCCTTAGGTGTTTCAAATTCATTTTCTACCTCACAATCCTCTAACATAAAAGTTACTGTTCTTTGTGGCACTTTTCTTAAAGAGTGGCAATGTCTAAATCCTTTGAGAGAGAATGATTGGTTTTCTATTCTTTAGGAATAAAATTTAAAAGCAGACTGGATCTTAGAACTACATAAAATCTTTCTGATTCAGTCTTTAACTTTTCCAATTAGTTATAGGAAGTTTTTTTTCTTATTTTTTGCTCAAAACTTGTGTTATCAATTTTCATCCTAATGATTTGTTTTTAAACAAGTTAGCCTTTAATTTTTTTTTTTTTCCCTGTTCACTACTCTATGGTGCATCTGGCTTCCTATTTGTTAAGAAAGTAGGCAGAAGATGTTATTGAATTATCATATGTTTCCCAAATGGAGGCCTTAATTTCAATTATACCCATGCAAGGACAAAATATAATCCTTGTTAATGTGAAACATCTGATCATTATAGCTTTGAGATCGGCCAGATTGCAATCAACTAGAACTTCCTTCTACCTAATTTTAATTCCATTTGAGAATTACCCATGATAATTTGACCCAGGTCTCTCCACAAAGTAACATTATCTTAGAGTTTACAATTTCGTTAACCTCTTGTGATTAGAAAAGGGAGTATTTCAAAACTTCCACTTGATTACTCTGAACTGTGACGGTTTCCTTTGCATGGGTTAAGCTTGTGTTACTTGCATTTAACTTGGCAAATTCAGTGTGACCAGTGCAACCTAATGCAATGTCTTCTCAGAAAAATTACTATGGACAGTCTCAGTGAAATCATACCCAGCAGCAGACTGGCAGAATGGCGATTTTTCAAATCAAAACTACTAAGTATCAGAGACTATTTAGAACAAATTCAAATTAAAAAATGAATTAATTTAAAATCATTTAAAAACCTGTATGATACTGACTTACCTGATTGAATAGATCTCAATAGCTTACTCTCTTAATCAGAGAATAAAAATATTAAAATTAAATCTGGTAATCACTTTTAAAATCAAAGCTAGAGCTCAGAGTAATGAAGTGAGACATTTGAAACACATTTTCTAATCACAAGAGATTAACAAAATCGTGAATACCAAGATATTGCTGCTTTGTGAAGAGACCTCTGTCAAATTATCATGAAGTGAAATATGGAATTTAAATTATGTAGAAGCTGGAACAGCATTTTAGTAAGTCACCATGCATTGTCACGCATCTAAAAGTTATCGTATGTACTTGTAAATGTGATGCTGATTTGATCATGAGGATGAGGATAAATAATTAAGACTGGAGGTCCAGTCACCAGGGAGATGGTTAGAACTCTTTTCTTTCACAAGTGTAAAAAAAAAAAAAAAAAAAAAAAATTTAGAATATGTTAAGTATACTTGAATAAAAAAAAAGTGAGAAAATAAAATAAAATAAAAACAGTGAGAGAAGCAAACCAGAAGAGAGTTTTAACTGTAGGGAACAAACTGAGGGTTTCTGAAGGGCCTGTGGGTGGGGAGATGGAGTAACTGGGTGATGGGCATTGAGGAGGGCACTTGATATCATGACTGCTGGATGTTATAAGCAACTAAAAAATAAGAAACAAAGTTAAACGACATGAATATAGTATATCTGATCGTAATCTCATCAAAATTACTTGGTTACAAAAATAGAAAATTTCTAATTCTATCTTAAGCTCTTTTTGAAAACAATAATGGTAAACATGTAAAGTTTTTAAAGTTTCAGATTATATTGTTTAAAGATTCTGAAAAACTTCAAATTTCATACTTAAGTATTATGAAGGAAATCTTTCACTTTTTCACAATTAATCTACTCAGTGCAATTCTTGTACTACTAAAACCACAAGCTTCATGAAGGCAGGGCCACATCTTTCTTGTTTCTGCCTCTATTCCCAACAGCTAATGTAATTCTGGCAAGTATTACATGCTTAGCCAGTACATGTTGAATTAATTTAAATATTACATACATGTGCTAATACTAGGAGATCCCATTAAATCACTAATAATGGCTCCCATTTTTTCGATCATTCAAAACTAACTGAACAAATATGTACTGAGGGGTTCTGTGTGCCGGGTTCTATTCTGGGCTCTCAGGATATGGTTGTGAACAAAGCAGACATAAAGAAATCCTTATCCCATTGAAGCTTACCTAGTAGCAGGGGGAGACAACCCATCAATGCTATAAGCAAGTAAAATATAGAGAAGTTTAGTCAGTGATAAATGATTTGTAGAAAACAAAACAGTGGACACAGGTAAAGGGTTTTAGGTGGTGGGGAGAACTTTCTGGAATGTTTAAGGTCCAATAAGGGAAGTCCAATGTGGTTGCAACAGACCATCAAGGGGAGAGAAGAAGGTGAGTTTAAAAATATACCAGGGGTGCCTGGCTGGCTCAGTGGGTAGAGCATGCAACTGTTGATCTCAGAGTTGTGAGTTCAAGCTCCGTGCTGCATGTAGAGGTTATGTTAAATAAATATAAATAAATACATACAAACATACATACATACATACAATCTTTAAAATAACGACAACATACCAGCCATTATGAGGCTTTTCCTCTGAGTGAACCAGAAGCAGTGGACTTTGAGCAAAAAAATGACACCATCCAACTTAACATTATAACAGGATCATTCTGGCTGCCGTGTGGGGAATAGAATGAGACAGAGCTGGAGCATAAGTGGGGACACCAGTAACGAGGCCATTTTAATCATCTAGGTGGGAAATGATGACTCTTAAATTTATTGTTCACCATGTTCCAGGCAGTGTGAGAACTGCCTTATATATTTAATATTTACATATTCTATTATCTCATTCTT
>CM053611.1:83614239-83662699 GCA_028646535.1 Procyon lotor
TATAACAGGATCATTCTGGCTGCCGTGTGGGGAATAGAATGAGACAGAGCTGGAGCATAAGTGGGGACACCAGTAACGAGGCCATTTTAATCATCTAGGTGGGAAATGATGACTCTTAAATTTATTGTTCACCATGTTCCAGGCAGTGTGAGAACTGCCTTATATATTTAATATTTACATATTCTATTATCTCATTCTTAACAAACTCCTGAGGTAAATATTCTATTGCCATTTGGTGGATCAGGAAATGGAGGCTAACAATGTTTAGCCCAAAGTCACGTGGCTAGCAGGTGGCTGATGTAAGATCCCAACAGCAGTCTGTCTAACTGTTAACTTCCCCGCTGCAATGAGACCCGAAGTTTTCATACATTTTTTTCAAATGTTTCGTAATAAGTAGAATCAGTATATCCAGAGAATACAATAGCACTCACTCTAGGGGTAATGTGACATTAATAAGAAATGAAAACATCTTTCCAGCTTTGTCTTCAACTTCTCTATGCCATGAGCCCCCTACATGTCACACCAACTGACCTATTACCTCCTAAATATTTCTTGAATTTTCCTGATGGTTTCACAATTTTAGAATGTAAAGAACCAACCTCACACTTTGTCAAAGCAGGAGCCCTGCCTAGGTAAAGCCTGATATTAGGTCATTTGTTCTCTGAATATTTCTAAGACAAGGAATTCCTTGTTGGCTGTACCTGTTCCTGTGCTTGTGTGAAACACCATCTGGGAATCCCAGAGATTCTTGCAAAAGATCCTGCAAAGAGTTGCCCACATTCAGAGTATAGAGAGATAGAATTCACATTATAGAACATTTCCCACCACCCAGGCCTCTAACGATAAAGAAATGTGACACTAATGATAACAGGAACTTGGAGTAAACAAACGAAATCCTATATCCATTGGTATTAGAATGATAAGATTTCTTGGCTTGAGGTCTCAAATTTCATATTTTTTAAAATTGAAGTTCATTTTCACTTTCGTCTTTAACTCATGAAGGAAGCCACTGCATGAGGGACAGAAAATAGAACCATGAGTTATAATATTAGAATCTCAGTCCTGCATTTACTACCACCCAGATGTGGGTTTCAGGAAGTGACTGACGACCAGATCATATTACCACTGTGAACAATCGGTCTATTCTGTGGCCTGACAATTTAAATTCAACCCCAGGCAATGCACTAGGATGGGGAGGAGAAGAGGAAATCTCAAGAGACTGGGACACTTCGAAAGCTACGCCTATTGACCTGGCCCTGTGGGATTCTGCTGGGGTCCTTGGATGGGGGATAAAGTCTCAGCTTCCAAAACTATGATCCCAGAGTTTGATAAAAGTACTAGATGAACGGCAAGTGACAGGGGATATGTGGAGATTGTGATTGCTTCTTCCACTTTTTAGAGTGCTTCAGACAGCAACAGTGGAATTATGACTAGAAAAACCCCCCATTTCTTTAAAGTTCCATCTCGCTCCATTTCCTAGCTCCAAAGCCTGGAAGCCAGAAGCTTAAGAACAGGATTCAAGCCTGATTCGTGGGTGAAATGTAACACATGAACTTGGACTGATGGTCTCCATGTAAGCCCCACAAGTGGCCTTAGGAAAAGCAAGTCAACCACCCATGGCTTTAATCCCCTTACATGTAAGATTAAAATTAAAAGCCTGTCTGCTTTTATCCAGTGATTTTTTTTGGCACCAATTTTGCACTTTTCCTGTATGTTGGCATGAAAAATTGTAGGCATACCAAGAACTGCGGGTCCCAGCTAGAAGTCCACATTACTAGAATAAAGAGCTCTGGCTCTTTATTTATTATTTATGATGGCTTCTCACATTGTTATTACAATGTCATGTAACAACCCTCTCCTTAAAACACCATCCCGGGCTACTGCCCGAGTCATAAGTAAAAAACCCTGGCACAGTCCTCGGGCTGGTTCCGAAACAACTTCTTTAGAACAGGATGTGCTTCTTCCTTGAGGTGACAGGTTACCTACTGTGAGGGTTTTTTTTCATCCCTACTGAAAACATCTCATTTGCTGCCAAACTATATGTGAGGAAAAGAAGCACAGTCTGCCCTCCGAGGCTCCTTGGAGACTGAAACCAGAGAATAGCCGGACATAAACGCAGTACGAAAAGTCTAAGTGAAACAATGGCTTTACAAGAGCTCCTTCCCATGTGACTTTGAATCAGAGTAAAGGGAAGTTCACAAAAATCAAAGCAGTAAAAGGAATCTTTATTTGGAAAGTACTCATTAACTCGGCAAAGCCAAGCTTTAGGAATTAGATCTGTGAGGAAAATCCTCCTGGCCATGAAACCTGAGCTTTGATTTCTATGGGCTCATAAAATAAATAGTAATATCCACTTACAGCTCTATATTACCTTTCAGTGTACAAAGCGCTTTCCCATACATTATTGCATCTTCACAACATTCTTGTGAGGTATTGAGGCATCCTGACTCCCTTTCATGGGTTAAGAAATCGAGGCTGGGGGAACAGACAGGATTTCCTCAAGGTCACATAATTATTCAGAAGTTCAGCCCAAACTGAAATTCTGGGTTCCAGACTCCCATGAGGAGCTCCTCCCTCTACAGGATCTCTGAAGTTAGTAAACCAGAGTTCCAGGGGATCCTATCAAGTTAAATGTTAATCGGGGAAATTCTAAAAGGCGCCTGGTTACCCAAGAGCTTGGAAAGAGATAGGCCAGACGTGGAAGAAAGTACACTCTCAAGCTGCTTGATACATGTTCCCTACGATGACAGCAAGAATCCAAGGTATCTTTTAAGGAGTAACAAAATTTAATTGAACTCTAATAGCAATGTCAAAGGCTAAAGCTACAGCATATATTAGAAGCTCTGCCAAAGAAAAAACACAAAAGGAAAAGTTCCCTGTTTTATAAACTTCAAATGAGTTTTCTAAGCTTCTCTCTCAACTGAATTAAGTACTATGATTTCGATGTATTGAAAATATTCGAAACTTTACTTTTAGTTGGCTGAACTTAGAGGTGTTTTTTGTTTGTTTGCTTGTTTTACAAATGTGGGATAGCACAAAACAGAGAGCGATGGCGGAAGGACATTATTTTGGTGACCACAGAGGTTGGGCTTTGAATCCTGGCTCTTGGAGACCTGAGCACTCTATCTATTCAACTACTAACAGGGGCTTTATCTATAAAGTAGAAGCAAAACTATAATTATTTGGTGGTTTAGTCAGCTCACACTGTGCTGTGACAAAATACCACAGACTGGATGGCCTAAACAACAGACATGTATTTCCCACAGTTCTGGAGGTTGGGAAGTCCAAAGATCAAGGCACTGAGAAGGGTGGTTCTTGATAAGAACCCTTTTCCTGCCTCATAGAGGGCCATCCTCTTTTTTTCTGTGTGTGTGCACAGAGAAAGAAAGGAAGCAAACTCTCTGATATACTTTCTTAAAAGGGCACTAATCTAATGATGGGGACTCCACCCTCATGACCTCATCTCAGCCTACTTACCAAAGGCCCCACTTCCTAACACCATCACACTGGGAGTTAGTGCTTCAAATTATGAATTCGAAGGAGCAATCATTTAGTCCACAGCACATGGTTTCCACCCCAACATGTAAGCAGGCTGCAAAAACGAGGCATTTAGAAATAAAGAAGCAATATTTGAAATGAAGTAGGTACCTAAAATAGTGAAGGCCAAGGGGTCCCGGAAGTTCTGAGCCACTCCTTCGGTCACAACCTGTCAGGTAGCCTTTTTGAGAGAATCAAGAACACCGACTAAGATGCTAGGAGAGGGTGGTAGGCTTGAGATCCCAGTCGTTTCCTGCTGTCCGCGACCTATTTTCAGAGATTCTATCTGTTTGTAACTAAATGACACCTACCACCTAATCTGATGTGTGAACAGCTGCCCTGAGGAGAAACCATCCATAATTCAGCTGAGCGAATCAGATTGTCTGACTTGGGAATGTAGCATTGGGTTTAATAATGGAGATAGTGAGGTGAGGTGACAGTCGCCCAGGGGAGGGGTGGAGAGACACGCTGGCAGGTATAGAATGAAAGTCATTCCTGGACCCAAAAGGAAGAGCTACATGCAAGCAGGAGGTCAGGGGGAACAGGACAGCCATGAAGAGGGTGGCAAAGATGGAGCACAGAACTGAGAGAAAGTAGAACCAAGAGGCCAGTTGCCCAGTGAGAGAAGGGTACACACTCAGGTACTGAGTTCACGATCCCGGGGCCTCCTGTGGGCCTGGCTGTACTTTTTTCCCCCCACCTCCAGATAATTCATAGACGCCCCAGTCTCCTTTCCTTAAACTCTCGTTTTACTAGAAATAGTCTGAATGGCTTTCTGACTCTTGCAAGCAAGAGGAAAGGAGGAGACTGATTTGATTAGTACAAATCTGTGCGAAAACGCCAAAGAACAACCTGAAAGTGACCCGGGCGGGGGCTGGGAGAAACACAAGGTGAGCGTGCAATAAGAGACCGGCCAGGCTAACCAGGGAACCCTCTCGAAGGATGTAAGCGGAGTCGTGTTTGGAAAGAAGGGAGAAAGTGCGTGCAGTGAAAAAGGCATTTACCTAAGAAGATAGCTGCAAAGAGACATGAAAAGCAAACCACCGAAAGTGAGTACCAGAGCAAGCTAATAAAAAAGTCTGATCTTTCAGAGAATAAATCATTTTTAAAATTAATTTCATTTTGAAAGTAGTATCTTCTAATTTAATAAAGATTTTTTAATCGTTAGACCGCTTTGAAACTCATCTTTCCTTCAATTTAAGAAAAGTGATTTTTTTATTAGTTTTGCTGTTTTTAGTTCCAAACTCAACTGAGGCCTTAGTTTCCTGGTCACAGCAATTTTCTGTGAACCAAACCTTCACAAACTCAAGTTCTCCTTTTGGGACTTACACTGATTTCCTAGTTTGTGGCCTAATTATGAAAGTAGAGTAACGTTCTGAGGTTAAACATTCATGTCTGAATGATGTGACTGAACAATTTCACTTGATATTAGCAATTACTTCTGACGTGTAAATGTAAAAACACCTCAGCACAGAGAGTTATGTGTATTATTTGCCTTAAATCCCAATGTCTGCTTTAGCCTCCAAAAAAATATTAGAAGCTCCTCTTACTGAGAATATGTCACAACGGATTTACCCAAAGGAGATTCTGAGAGGGTTTGAGCCCTGACTGTGTTTGACACAAATGTTTCGTGTCACCAGTATGACCAGAGTGTTGTCAGATCAATCAGTAATTGCTGGCAAAGGAAGAACAGGTGACTCTAATGGGAGTGACAGAAAAGGAAAGGGAACAGCTGTTCTATGGCAGAGTCTTTTCCTTTAGGGACACTACCAAAAAATCATAAAAGAGTAATAAAGGCCAACTGCTAACATCTTGCTCTCATACATATTTTTGGAAATCAAGTTCGAACTTACTTAGTACACAAGGCTGTTCATCTGTTCCCCAGAGATTTATTGAGCTCCTACTATGTGCCAGGCTCTGAGCATATGTTGCTGAAGGCGAGAGTCCCCCTTTGTGGCACTTGAGATCTAGGAGGGTGTGGGACCTTTACATGCAATCGCTTCAGGGTACCATCCTCATCTGTGCTCTGTCCCTTCTAATATGCTGTCACCTCTCCACTGACGCTGCTCCCCCCACACATACACAAGCCACATACACGCACATGGGAGGGCATACTCAGGAGGAACACGTTCTTGGTGTCGCTCTCTCTTATTCCCCAAATTTCAATCCAAATGTCACCTCCATGGCAAAATCTGTTTCTAATTTCCTTTCTTTTGATGTCAATGTGTCACCTTCTGTGCTCCCGTATATCCTGTTTGTACATCTATGAAAGTATTTATCATGACGGATAATCTGCTGCCATTGCTGATTTATTGTGGGTTTCCCCTATAAAGATAAGCACCTATGTCTAGCCCAATACTTGACACACAATAGGAGCCCCAGAAACATTTCTTAAATGAATAAATAAATGAGCCACCAAGAATCAGTGGTGGCAGGTAGGCCAAGAAAGGAAACAATTTTGGACATGGTAAACAGTGGTTTGGGTCAAAATCAAGAGGATTTTGATATGTGAGCAGGAAGAAAAGACTATTCACCTCACATTGACTTAAGAGCTTGGAAACAGATTCTGTTAAATACCTGAGTCTCTTACAAATTTAGAGCTTGCCCTTCACCAGTTCAGCACTACAATTTAGCACAAGTCTGGGACTACAGCCAGGATTCTTTGGTAGTACTTGATCTAATACACACGGCAAGCACACACACACACACACACACACACACACACACACACACACACATGCACAGTGTAAGTCTTCTCCTTAAGGTGAATTCATTGGATGCATCAGTTTACTCTTTGGAGCATAATGGACACAGGTGTCACATAAAAGATGTTCAGCTGGGAAATTAAAAAAATAAAAAAATCCCTTAACTTCAGACAAAAAAAATTCATTTTAGCGGTCCCATAAGTGTGAAATTGTAGCAGATGGTGCTAAAGAATGTATCACATCTCTGGGACCTGGCTTATGCTGCATCATGTTGGGCCACAGTTGGACAGCCTGGCCTCCCAACTTAATTGCAACCTAGAGATATATTTGGCATTTCTATGACATTAAGTGAGAAGCTTTAATTCATGTTCAAGTTGCTTTTACACCTCCTAAAAGACTCTGAGCATTTTGGATTCCGATTGTGCTCACTCCCGTGAACGGAACAGTGATTGAGAAAGACTCTCTGAGCCTTCAGGTTCCTGAACTCAAACGATACAGATAATAATCACTAATTCACAGGACTTGAAGGGGTATTTATAAAGAAAAGATATTTAAAATGGATTTTTCAGCCTGTCCTAACTCCCCTCTAAAATACTTAGAATGATACAGAAAATGACCAAAGGCAAAAGGGATTACATCTCCAAAAACAAAATTTGTAGCCTATTGGAAGAACCTATTGGGGATTTCCAAGAAGTCTAACAATGGAGCTGAATTTTAAGAAATTCAGAAGCCTACCCATGCTTCATTTGTTGAAAGAGAATATCTCAGGCACCAAAAAATATGAAGAAAAAAATAGGAGTTCCTAGTAATCCTTTGTTCTTCCTCTAATCTCTTTGCTCTGACTTACAGATCCATAGACTGTAGTCCCACTACTGCCTGGCATCTGAGGCAGCTAAAATTAGCTCTTCACCCAGCACCATTCTACGACCATTTGGAAAGTAATTCCAAGAGAAAAATAGGCAAACACTCTAGAAAACATTCTAGCCAGTTTCCAAATACACTGCTCTATTACAAAAGAGTTCCCTAAATAAGGTTCACAGAAGAGTAGCACCATGAAATGGCTTTCCAGAAGGTTTTGTGAACAAAGAATTTGAGGAAAAGATGCATAACCCTTCCTTGGATGTTCACGGTGCATCCGACCATTTTGAGATATCCTGTAGGAAATAATCACATTTAAATTTTTATCTATCACTGCCTAAATGCTCTTGTCTAGTTTAAAAATTTACTCACATAACTCTTAATATCTTACATAACAAGTATTTTTCAGGAGACCCATTGAGGAAAGCTTGTTCAAAGATTAGGAGAAACAGAAAGTAGTAGACCAGATCCCTTTTCCGTACACGAAGCTTCCTTAGATGAATATCTGATTGACTGTGGGTTGTTGACAAGAAGACTTGTCCATCAATTACCTAATATAATATAATCAAAATTTTCTCCAATTTTGATCTGAGGAGAGAGTTCGTTTGATATCATAAGAGTCAGTGAGGAAAGCCAAAGATAATCTACAAACCCAATCTGGTCACAAACACTAGGTTAAAAAAGAATCTTCTCTCTATCCCAGGATGAATAAAGAAAAAGCAAATTTAAGTCTATAAATTAGGGCAGAAATAGGGAAAAATTCTAAGTGCCACTCAATGTTTTAAATTTTAGAATATCAGTGAAATACACAACTTCAATCAAATGGTAATGGTAATGGAAAACTTACAAACAAGCCTCAATAGACTTAATAGAGCTGAAATAAATTGAAATATTTATTCTTTTTTTTAAAAAAACTAGTTCTAGGAAAAAAATTCCAGAGTTAACCTATTGTATGGTTGCATTCTTTCAAGAAATAGATACTTACCACACTATTTAAACAAGTCTAGAATATACAAAAAGACACAAATCCTCCCCATTTACTTTACAAAGCTGACATAATCCAGACACTAAAACCACACAAACCATATACACACACACTCACCTGCACACACAAATTTCTACTGCTACCCACACAGTTAATGACAAATAGTAATAAACATAAATGCAAAACTCTTAAATAAAATTCAAATATGTATTAAAAGCATAATCCACCATGAAAAAGTAGGCTTTACTCCAGGCACACAAGGACTGATGTAGCGCTAGTACCCAATAAATGGCAAAGAGCAGCAAAATTAAAATTCTAGCCCTGCATGTGAAGAGTGGATTAATAAAGCCCTTCTTGTCCTGGTTCAAAGAGATACTTAGGGTCTCAATGACTCTCATTTCCACAGGTTTCTTCAGAGAAGAAGACAAAAGCTGCTTAAAGACAAAGCTGTTTCTCGTGTTTTGGAAAAACCTGAAGTCATCTGAAGTGAAGACGAGGACATCTGAGAGAGAGGAAGGGTGTTCTTGAGGGCAGAGAAAGAAGAGCACATTGGTTGCTTTATACTGGAAAGAGGCAGATGTCACAGGTGAGCGGTAGTGGAGACCAGTGGACCCCTCTGTGTGCTTCCCCAGGAAGACGGTCAGAGTTCAGCATTTGTAGGGAGCACCTAGGGAGGCTGGGCCCTCAGCAAGGGTTTCTAACCATATCCAGTACTCCTGTCCATGAAAAGTGAAGCAAAAGCAGCAGAGTCATGAAGAAATCATGCTAACTGGGACCCTCAAAAGTTCTAGAGCAGATTGATGACAGACAAGGTCTGTTCCCCCCCATGTCTTGCCATTGCATGAAGACTTGAGATCTTCCCCAGGGCTGGAGAGGGAAGCAAGACCCATGAGAGACACATGTATTCCATTAAGAATCAAATTTATTAATTTACTTACAAATATTTATCACATTCCAGAGGCTAGAGATTCAGCATGGATAAAAAGATGAATACTTAGCCCTCTTGAGCTTATGTTATAAACTGAGGAGATAGCAATAAATCATTATACAGTAAAAAAGTGAATTATATAGAATGTTAGAAGTTGCAAATGGCTATGGAATAAAGAATAAAGACAACGTTTTAAAGGCTATTGTAATCCAGTCAAGAAAATATGGTGGTAGTAGGAGAGGTGATTAAAAATGGCCAGGGGCGCCTGGGTGGCTCAGTGGGTTAAAGCCTCTGCCTTGGGCTCAGGTCATGATCTCAGCGTCTTGGGATGGAGCCCCACATCGGGCTCTCTGCTCAGCAGGGAGCCTGCTTCCTCCTCTCTCTGCCTGACTCTCTGCCTACTTGTGATCTCTCTCCCTCTGTCAAATAAATAAATAAAATCTTAAAAAAAAAAAAAATGGCCAGATTCTGGAACTATTTTGAAGGTAAAGTCAACAGTATTTCTGGGTGGACTTGATGTGGAGAGTTAGACAAAGAAAGTAGTCAAGAATTCCTCCAGATTTTTCCTCTGGAGCAATTGGAAGGGTGGAATTGCCATCAACTGATGTCTGAGGATAGAACACATTGGGAGAAAGAGTTGGGGAAGATCTGGACATTCATTTTTAACATACCGAGTTTCAGTTTTCTATTAAATATCCAAATGGAGGTGTCGGGTAGGCATTGAGTGTGTCAAGAGAGTGTCATTTATATTAACTTTCAAAAGGACAGAAGGAACGGGGCACCTGGGTGGCTCAGTGAAGCTCAGGTCATGATCCCAGAGTCCTGGGGTCGAGTCCCACATTGGGCTCCCCGTTCAGTGGGGAGCCAGCTTCTCCCTCTCCCTCTGCCTGCTGCTCTGCCTACTTGTGTGTGTGTGCGCACGCTCTTTCTCTATCAAATAAATAAAACCTTAAAAAAAAAAAAGGACAGATAGAAGGAAGGAGGCCGGGAAGGAGAAAGGAAGGAAAGGGTAGAGGAGAAAAAAGGAAAGAAAGAGCAAGGAGGGAAGGAAGGAGAGAGGGGAAGGGGGGAATAAATGGTGCTTTTTACATAAGTTTCTGAATCAAAATTCAAAACCACTACATTATCATCGACTACATAGAGTGCGATGTTCTAGGGCTTGTACATGACTTACTTGCGGATGTTGGAAGCCGTCAGGGAGATTTCACCGAGAAAGCAAGAATTCAACTGAGCTTAGAAGCGTGGATGTAAGCTGGCGAAACAGACAAGGGAGACAAAAGCTAAGAAGATCAGGAGTGTAGTAAGTGTGAAAGTTCGGGGCGGATTGGTAGGTAACCTGGGAGTGGCCTGACTGCAAAAGAAGTTGGAAGAATAACGCTGGGTCGGGGTGTGAAGGCTCTTGTAGACTTGCTAACAAATTCAACTTATTTTGAATGTATTTGTGTAATAGCAACTGAGAACAGAACACAAAACGCCACAGCCCTGGAAATGTTGTTTTAATAGGTGGAACACAATAGTACTGTACTTGAAAGCCTGAGTAGTTGCAGATAGACTAGGGAGTTGCTGCAAAATACTGCATGTTTACTGTAAACTGAGGAATCCAGTTCTGGTGTCATCAAAGGAAAAGTATGCCCAGGACAGAAAAGAGACATTCTAGACAAACCTTGCTAATGAGTTAATTCCTATCCTAGGGAAGAGCAATGGCGAGATTACCCCAGGACCATGCTTCAGTCCTGCCTTTAATTCTTTGTATTTACCCCATATGGTCTATGTTTAACTTAACCGATAAGAAAATGTTAGGGTGGGGCACCTGGGTGCGGCAGTCGGTCAGGTGTCTGCCTTCTGCTCAGGTCATGATCCCAGGGTCCTGGGGTCGAGTCCCACATGGGGGTCCCTGCTCGGTGGAAGCCTGCTTCTCCCTCTGCCTGCTGATCCCCCTGCTTGTGTGCGCTCTCTCTCTCATATAAATAAATAAAATCTTTTAAAAAAATTAAAAATAAAATACTGGACAAGTGATGTTCCACCCAACTTTAAAAAAAAAAAAAAAGAAAGAAAAAATGTTAAGGTTTCTTTTCCTTTTTTTCTAATTTATTTATTTATTTTAGAAAAAGTGAAAGGGCGTGTGCAAGCAGGGGGGAGGGGCAGGGAGAGAGGGGTAAGAGAGTCTTAAAGCAAACCCACGAGGAGCACGGAGCCCAAAGTAGGGCTCCTTCTCAAGACCCTGAGATCACAACATCAGCCAAAACCAAGAGCTGGACACTTAACCAACTGTATCACTCAGGTGCCCTGAAAGTTTATTTTCTTTGTGCCCATTTAGTTCTTCTCAACAAATTCTTTTACTTTTTCTTTTTTTTAAAATCAACATTTTTGCATTAAAAAACCCTTTCAGTTATTTTTAAAGGTACTTGAACCAGGGAAAAAAATTATTTGATGTTTACATTCAAAATAAACTGTTAAATAGACCAATTAAATAAGCTCCTAGTGAAGAGAACATTCACATCTCAGACATGTATGACTTTTACGGATATTCCCCCTTTAGACACACAGGTCCTACTATTATGGGAGACCTCCCAGCTTGCCAATGATTTACCTTGCCCTAAACTTGAGAAGATTCAGACAACCAGACTCATTTCCTTTATGATATAAAAATGGGATTAGCATTAAATGCCCTTCCATGTCGATCTCATGTTTCTCAATTGTATATCTCCCTTGTTACTGTTTTAAAGATTTTATTTTATTTATTATAAATATTTCTTTATTATAAAGATTTATTTTATTTTATTTATTTTAAGTAATCTCTGCACCCAGCGTGGGGCTTGAACTTACCACCCCAAGATCAACAGTTGCATGCTCTACCCACTGAGCCAGCCAGGCACCCCTAGTATGTTTTTAACCTCACCTTCTTCTTTCCCCTTGACAATCTGTTGCAACCACACTGGCCTTCCCTTACTGGGCCTTAAACATTCCAGAAAGTTCTCACCACCACCTGACGCCCTTCACCTGTGTCCACTATTTTGTTTTCTTCAAATCATTTATCACTGACTAACTTTTCCCTATATTTTACTTGCTTATAGCATTGATGGGTTGTCTCCCCCTGCTACAAGGTAAGCTTCAACGGAATAAGGTGTATGTCTGCTTTGTTCACAGGTATATCCCTAGAGCTCAGAATAGAGCCTGGCACACAGAACCCATCAGCACATATTTGTGAAGCTTGATCGAGACCACAGAGGTCAGATGCAAGGTTCAAGGACATACAGGCTACTCTTACGAGAAGCGTGAACACACGCCACCCGGATTCTGCAAGGCTGCTCAGGCACTGACTGCTGCTTACTGGTGCATTTAGAACATTGGCACGCTCCACATTCCACTTCTTAATCCAAGCCTGGAAATCTTTTCCAAATGGCCTCAACATTGTTCTCACTTTTGGACTTGGACATTTTCAGTAATCAACTAACTGTTTCAAATAATCTTCTGTCCTTTGACCCAATCTTCTAGTCCCATTTAAAAACCTGCACCAAGGCAGGCACCTGGGTGGCTCAGCTGGGCATCCCACTCTTGATTTCGGCTCAGGTCATGATCTCGGGGTCCTGGGCTCGAACCCCACGGTGGGCTCTGCACTCAGGGGAGGGTCTGCTTGAGATTCTCTCCCTTTGCCCTCTGCGCCCATCAAATAAATAAATAAATCTTAAAAAAAATAAAAACATGGTTGTGACAATATTGTTTTTTCCTTAGTGGAACTAATTAGGTGATATTTTTAGGCAAAACATACCCGTTGAACCATATAAAGGTTATATAGATGGCAAATAAACATTTAGAAAAAAACAACAAAATGAAATATCATGTTCCTATTTGTAGGTTTAATTTTGGGAATCCCACAAAGTGATTAAATTTGGTAAAGTTTATAGAAGTCCGGAGTGATTAATACCTGCAGGTGTAAAACCATCTTCAGAGAATCGAGAACCATGAGGCTGGGAGATTCTCCTTTTCTAATCTAATGCCAGAGGCATTAGATACCTCTGGATTTAACCCAAAGCTTGCACTGAGTCATCAGAGATCTGCACTTTCTTTCAAAAGAAATCAGCCAGATTATTTTTACTTCGGGACTCTGGCGTGGAACATGAATGCGAGGGAGACAAATCTTTTTCTTTTGTTTTTCACCTCATGATGAAGTGAACATTCAGTGCTATATATTCCCTCCCACAAGAAAGGCTAAAAGTTTAACCAAAGAGATCTAGTCATTGATTCATCCCATCAACTCTAAGTTTAATTATATAAGTTTATGGTTTTGCCAGACCCAGCCTCAACTAAAATTTCTCTTTTGATATCTTATAGTCCGTTTTATGTCCTGTAATGAAGATATATCTTTTATCTCCCCAGGACCCTTCCCTTTTTTGGCAAGGCACATTCCCACTCCTATTTCCATCTTCTTTGGGGAAATACTCCCCCCCCACCACCACCACCACACCAAAGGACACAGGTAAGAGCTACCAACCACAACAAGCCCTTGGCCCATCAAAGAGGCTGCATCCGACAGGCACTGGTATCTCCGAAGTTTCTACAAATTGGGACTTAAGGAAAAGGGGCAAATGATCCTTCTCTGGGGTCAAGGCTTCCGATCTGAGTCTGAGATCCTGGTGACCTTGTGGAAGAGGCCTGTAGGAAAACATTGAAAGGAGTAGAAATGAAAGCCAGAAGAGAGACTTGAGAATCTCTAAGTCCCTGTGTCCAGTGACCCCGGAGACCCAGGTATGCCCTCTGCCCTTCCCTCTGGCCTAAGTTTGTTCGGGTTCCAGTTCTGTCACTTGTATGAAAAGGGTCCTAATTAATATAGATCCCCTTCATAATCCCTCCATTAAGGTTAGACTAAAAAGACGAAATCTCAGCCATGCCTATTTTTCAGTTGAACAGCAAATCTGGCAAAAAAAAGTTTATTAGTTCTAGGACAATCTGAACCACTGGCCAGATGAAATTGAGAGTAAGAAGTGGAAGGAAAAAGTGTGTATCCACTCCTCTGGCACCATCACAAAGGCAACATGGCGTCCAATGGCCAGTGCTGTGGGCACCACAGGCAGATTCTCACACGCTGAAGTTCTTCTCTGCTTTCCGGGCTCTTGGATCCAGATGAGTTCACCAGTGTGATCTCACTTCAGAGAGCATTCAGATGAAAGGAAGTGTGGTGCAGGTGAGTCAAGGGCAGAGGCGAGACTCCCTCCTCTCCAGTCAAGTTTCCAGGCAGAGGAAGGCAAAGAGCGAAAAGATTCCAAAACCAGCTCACTTTTTAGGCTGATAACCAATGACTTCGCTCCCTGTGGAAGATTAGCCTTGAGGCCCTGAGGCCAACTCCACAAACAGCTCTGCCACTCCCCCACAGCGCTCATATTTTCACGGCGCTGTAACAGCCACTCCCTTCTCTGGTTTGGGTCCAAAACACAATCCCTTCCTTCTCCTTTAATACTAGCCTCTCTGGAGTGAGCTCATGTCCTCCCTTTTTCTTCCTCTCCCTCTGACTCACAGTGCTCAAAGCCTTAAAGAAACGAAAACCTGTTGGATCAGCCAGACTAGAATCATCAACTTCAAACGGGCCAACCCTTCCGTGAAAGGGAATCTTAACTTTCATTGTTAGCAGCAAGGCTCTAAGTTACTTAACTTGGTCATGGAAAGCCCAGAACCCGACTAGTGCTTTTACCGGCAAAAACGATAATGTTATATGTCTTTAAAAGGAAAATAAATTGGCCTTTAGTAAAAACAAAATAACTCTGCCATTTCAACATTTTAAAAGAGACGTCATTCATGTAGTTTTGAAACTGGGCGATGAGGTGATCCCTTTACCTTGACCTCAGTTTTTTAACATCGTTTCTCGACTAAGGGACAAAATATTTTAAGGAAGCAAAATTCATCAGTCAAGGGCTTGAGTAAGGCTTGATCACACTGATCTTTATACATGAGGCACTAAGCATGGTGTCTGAATATTTTGATTTTTTCATAAATATTTATAGAATTTATCATAAAGTGATTTTCCAGTAGAGAAATAAGAATCAGAATAAAGATTAGTCACCAAATAGTTTGGGAGTAAGGTTGTCATTATTACACATATCAGAAAAAAATTTGCTAAATCTGAAATTTCTCAGAACTTTTTATGAAAATCCGGATTTTTAATCTCCTCGGTAGAAAAAAAAAAGACTTTTGCCTTAGGTACCAGGACAAATAGAAAATATATGGAGGGGAGAGGAGGTATCTCCTTCCTCTCCAAACACTCTCCTTAAACTCAGATTGTCATTTTATTGCCTGCCTCTCCCAGACTCGAGCCAATAGAATCAAGCAATTCTTGACAAAGACCAAGATTAAGCTCATTTTGCTTCCAAACTATTGATGTCTTTTGAAGCCTTGGTACATACATCTTATGACAAATGTTCTTAGTTTTGTGCAAGGGAACAGAGAAAAAGAATTTGCTGGGGAAAAAATAAATCCTGGTTCTGAATTTGAACGTGAACTAAACATCAGACAGTCTATAAAACAAGGTATAATCAAATAAATTAAACATAGCGATATTTTTCAGCATCATTGTCCTAACTGGCCAGTGAGCTTTGTGGATGGTTTCAAGTGGTTTGGCTAATTTTCTCTGGCAAGTAGTTATCCATGCAGAGATGATTAGTTTTCAATGACATATAATGAATACTCACTTGGATTTTTTTACCCCTACTCCTTTCTCCCTTTGGGGGAAAACATACTCAGCCTTTCAGACAATTACCTTTCTATGAACTATCTCCATACTCTACCAAAAGCGTAATGACCAGGAAATATAATCATATGGCTAGTTCTGTTGGTATTTTGCTGGATCCTTAGGAAAAATCATTCTCACCAAGTAAGATGGGCCTCGTTTTTGAACAACACCAACAAAAATTACAAGAAAGTTCATGGTTCACAGCATACCTTGAAGACCTAAATAAAGATGTAGAAACATACTATTTCAGCCACTTTAACAACTGTTGGGCTTTCTCGTATTATGAAATGAATGGCTGTTTAATCATCTTTAGCTCTTACTTTAAAATTCACTGACATGGTCCTTTCTGAGGTGGTTCACTTATAACAATACTGCTGTAAAAAAAAGAGAGAGAGAGAGAGATTTAAAAAAAAATCAAAATTGAGAATCAGAGATGTTAATGTACTTAACTGAGATTGGACAGCTGGTCAATGGCAGAGAGGATTTTAAATCAAGTCTCTCTGATCTGAAAATCGGCAGGTTATTTTGCCGTGTTGCCTCATCTCACCAGATAATATGGAGGAAATACATAAACAAGATCTCTAAATGTTTTCTACTCCTCTGACATTACTTTTTATAAGACTAGTGAGCATTTCTACAGCCAGTGCTGAGTGTTTCCATCAAGAACGCAGTACCTCTCCAGGAGAACCCGAGCAAATGAGTTTCCAATTTGTCTTTGGTTATTCAGCTCTCAATTCTTCGTATCGGTCTAAAGTGGCAAAAATCTGACAGTTCTTTTCTATTCACTTCTGGAATGTGTTTTTGTATTTTGAGAACGAGTTCTTCTAGTGTTCCAGTAATTCACACCAACCCAAATGTTTTCAATGAAGCCAGCCTTTGAAGGAATGCAAAAGGAAGCAAAAAAAAAACTCCCTGTGATTGCTCCCAACTCACTCCTGCTCACTCCATTTTACAAACAGCTGGCCTGAACATAAAGCACTACCCCAATTTAGTATAAAATTTATTTTAAGGCATCTTTCATATCTTATCATAATCTAACTATATAACAATATGGACCTTTTCTAGTGTATTATGCCATCCAAAAATTAAGTCAAAATGATTCTCCAGAATCTCCTGGTCTCTTGTTTTATATGACGAAGCTAGCAGCTTGCATCCACTCATCAAAAGTAGTGAAAGCAGAATGGGAAATGAATGCAACCTCCATTTATACCCAGCATCCCATCACGCGTTGTGTCTTCAAAGTCAGCTGAGAGGGGTGCCATCTTGGTGAGCACTAAAAGTGCCAGCTGCTTTCATATTTCCTGATAAAACTTTTCTGTATATGATTCTCTTTTGAAGAGAAAGAGAACACTTTGATCCCAACAAAGTATTAATTTAAAATATTAGCAGGTAACATTCTAAGAAGTCATAAAATTTAACACTGGGATAGTATACATCAGTGAAGAGGAACAAACTGTTGATAAAACAGTAACACTGAAGAATCTCACAGACATTGTGCTAAGTAGAAGAAACCAAGGACAAAGAGTATGTACTGTATGATTCCATTTATATGAACTCAGGCATAGATCTCAAGACAGTGGTTTTCATGGCATGGGGGCTGGGAAGAGTACTGACTGGGAAAGGACAGAAAGCAGCTTCTGGGTCCGGGAGGTATCTTGTATTCACTCTGGGTTGTGGTTATGTGGTTATACTCTGTGTATTATAATATATTTAATATAATAAGATATTTATTATATAATAAGATATATATTATATATTTCTCATATGTATATATGAAAAGTCATTGGGCTATGTGCTTATGATCAGTGTTCTATAAATTCTTCCTCAATGTATTTATATTTATTCTTCAATAATATCTTTTTTTAAGTTTAGCCCAGCTATATATACCTGAAAGAAATTCACATCTCAGAGATTACCGATGATTCTGTTTTCTGCGGTACACAGGCTTTTTTAAATCATACTTACCACAGTTCCTTATCTATAGTCATGAAAACCAAAAAGCTATAAAAACCAAAGTTTTCCAACTGAATGGATATGAAACTATTTAGCACCTTTATTTATTCCACATTCCACCTAGTGCAAATATCCATACGCCCCGCGGTGGAAATGTTTGCTTATACAATGCCACTCACATCCCTATGGTGATGCTATACAACACATAGGTCATGCAAGAATGTTCTAAATTTCTAAATTTTTATGAACCCTGTGGGTTCAGATAGGATATTGTTAAGCTTTCTGTATTTGCAGGTGCATTTGGAAAGGTTTAACTAGCACACCAGACCTGTGTTTTCAAAGATATTCTTGCTTAAGATGTGGCTAAATGTATTTAAGTATCCTGTGGGCTAACATAAATGAATAAATAAATGAACAAACAAACAAATGGAAAGTGGTTCACAGCAGGAAAAGTGGCATGGGAGCAAGTGAAATTTAGGACACCTCTTCCCAGTGTGTTCAAGATTTCAACATGTCCCTGCAGAAGACCAAATTGTCTACTTAAGACAAAGGACAAGGGCATTGGCTTTCTTTGTACCTTCTGAGCACCAAGCAAGAATTTGCATGTAGTAGGACTCAGCACAGTTTTGCTGGGTTGAACTGAATTTCCAGGATCCCCCATGCTTAGACTTCTGTGACGTACCATCCCTGTAAAGGAAAAGAGAACTTTTTTTTTTTTTTTTTTTAAATAAAGTTGAAGACCTTCAGGAGGGGAACTAGTGCTCTGGTTCTTTTTTGTTGAATGTAAAAAAAAAAATATATAGACCCACGTGTTGGTTTTTACCTTTTAACTTTAGAGCATGTCTATCTGACGCCCTCAAAGACCCAAACACATCACTAAATCCCTACTATTTATTCAGTCCATCCAAGAACAGAAATCTCCCAAACCAACCACATGGAATTCGCCACTGATTCTAAGAGAAGATTCTTTTCTTTTTATACTGACTCTACTTTGCACCCTAACTTCTGAACTGCTGCTTTCATATTTCTTCCCTTTATTCCTTTATATTTTCCCCAAGGCAAAGAACTCATTGTCTCTATTCTGCCCACATGTATTCCGGAAGCACTGTGTTTGCCTCATGCTTCTGTATCAGTTTCGGGACCGTCATAAATCAACAGTCTGTGGACTAAAGTACTCAGACCGAAATCACACCTTTGAAAAATGCGTAGCATCGCTCTCCTCGAGCAGCTGCAGCCTTCTATTAATGGCCGAGGAGCCTTTCGCACCTCCTTTTAAATCCAGTGCATTTGAAGTAATAAAACAGGGAGCAGTTTATAGGCAGGAAATATTAAAATATTTAATTGCTTTTTTCTCTTGGCACAAGGCAGGCAGCCTTAGCTTTGCACACCACATGCAGAAAGGACACCTGCCCACGCTTGAATGGACATAGAACAGGGGATTGCTAAATTGGAGACACCTGTGACCAAAATGCCTTTAAACCCAAATCAAGCCCATTTTTTTTTTTATTAGTTCTAGCCATTTCCCTCCAACTACTTTTCATTTTCTTTTTTTCTTCTCCTGGTCTAATTACAACAAAACACAGAAGACAGTCCATTGATATTGTGCTCAAGATGATTCCCTAATCTATCCTGAACACAAACAGTACACAAATTATACCTGAACATTTTTCCCGTTGTCCGGTCCTAGAGTTTATAATCTACAGCTATGTAGATTATAAGTCCTCCTTAGAGAAAATGGGATCAAAATGTTTGAGTACAAATGGGGTGGCTAAACCTTTTCAGAAGTTGGTCTATATGGGTGGAATAAGGAAGCCTCCAGATCAAGTTCTTGCTCTGTCAGTTCCTAGTTGAGTAACTTTGGATGGGTTACATAGCTTCTCTGAGCTTCTGTTCCATCATCTGCAAAGTGGAGAGAGTCAATAGTGCCTCTTACATGAAGAGGTTGTAGGTGGTAAACGAGATGGCAAGAATTTGGTACCATGTTCTGCACTCTGTGGGGCTCTAGCTTTAGCTGTTCTTCCGTTACATTCAGTCTAAAAAGAATTGTTCCTAAGGCAAAAGAAGATATGGCTTAAACTCTTCCATGAACAACTAACTGATGGTGGTACAAGAGTATCTTACTGAAATTTGTATTTCAGTAACAAATTTCCACAAATTTAACTACTTAAAGCAATACCATTTGTTAGATCACAATCTTGCATTCAGAAGTCCAGCCAAGGCACAGTTGGGTTCTCTTCTCTAGCTATCCCAAGGCTAAAGTCAAGGTGTGGGTTGTGTTGAATTCTTCTCTAGAAACTCTAAGAAAGAATCTGCCTTAAGTGTTCACATGGTTGTGGGCTGAATCCATTTCCTTGTAGTTGTAGTTCTGAGACATTTCCTTGCAAGGGGTCAGCAAGGGCCTCTCTTATCTCTTAGAGGTCCCTCTCAGTTTCTTCCCTTGACAATCCCTCCTTCTTCAAAGTTAGCAACAGACGATGTCTTTCACACTGAATACCTCTAAGGCTTCTATTCTCTCTAGCTTCTGCAACCAGCCACAGGAAACTCTGCTCTTAAAGAGGTCATGCAATCAGATTAGTCTAACCCGGATAATCTAGTTTTAAAATAAACTGATAAACAACTTTAATATCATCTGTAAAAATCCTTTGGCCATGTAACATAATATAATCACAAAGTAGTACCAGGAACAGAAGTCATGGAGGCCATCTTAGAATTCTGACTACCATAAAAACTTAATATTAGGAGTTGGGATGAAAAACCATATATCATATTTTAAGGCAGAGCCAGGAAAGAATGTAGCAGCCTCCTAACCACTCTTTCTGGTCTCCATGGGAGAATATGGGTGGAGGAGTGGTTTTGTGGGGGAAGATAATTGTTGCCAAATGGCTTCTGGGATAGCCAGTAATTTACAAAGACTATTTCAATTCTTCCTAGCCCACCTGTATGATTCAGCTACATTAAGCAAGAAAAGAAGCCTGCTTAGTTGAGTAGAAGGTTGAGAAAAAAATATAGAAATGGCACCAGTCACTTGTCCCCCCAGTTATCCATTACCGGTCTCAAGGTAGAAGATTCTCATCATCTGGGATTTCTTACTCAATCTAGACGAGGATAATGGAGAATGATAATAATAACCATTTTCTCTTGCTCTTTTCTCTGTCAGTTGAGCTCTTCTGCTCAGGTATCTATTTGTATGGTTCACTTCTGCCCTCTATTCATTCAGGTCTCTATATAAATATCACCTAATTAGAGGGGACTTGCTGACCACCCTTAATAAAAAGGAAAATCTCCCATCCACACTCCAGCACTCCCTGGTCTGCTTTTATCCATAGTACTTTTTGACAGAAAAAAGTGTGTGTGTGTGTGTGTGTGTGTGTGTGTGTGTGTGTGTGTGTGTGTGTGATTGTCTTTTAAGTAGACTATAAGTACCAGAAAAGCAAGGACTTTGTTTATTCACTGTTGAATCGCGCTCTCTCTCTCTCTCTCTCTCTAAAACAGTGTTTGTCACATAGTATGCACAGTAAATATTTGTTAAGTGGATGAATAAATGCAGGGATGAAGGTCAGTTGCTCAGAGGATTGATCTTGGCTGGAGAAAATTATGTGGGAATCATCAGGATAAAAATAGTATTCAAATCATAAGAGCAGATAAGTATTCTCGGGGAAAGAATACAGAGTTAGGAAAGGTGCCAATGGAATTCCAACATTTACCAACCTCTCTATGATGATCCCTAGGGGAAGAGTCTGCAGCAGAGTGAGAAGGGGCAGTCAGAGGAGCAGAAGAAGCAGCAGCAGAGTGGGAGAGTCAAAGAAACCAAGGGAGGAAGTGGAGGATTGTGAAGGGGGATCAACACTGGCAAATGTTGATAAGAAGAAGACAAATAAGACAAATTCTAGAAAGTCTCCGTTGGATTTAGCAACCAAGATGCCATTTGTGGCCCTTACTGAGAGCAGTTTGGGAGAGAGGTAAAGATGAAATGCCAATTTCCACGGACTTGAGAATGAAAAGCAAGAGAGAAGGGATAGGAAGGACAAAAGCAATCAAGAGAAGAAACTAGAGGGATACTGGGCGGAGGAGAGTTGTTTTTCTTACAGTGGAGGCTTGAACAAGTTTAAAGGTCGGTGGGAAAGACACAGTAGAGAGGAAGAGGTTTAAGATAAGAGAGAGCAAAAAAAATAATCAATACCAGGAGATCTCTGAAGTACAGGAAGGGAGGCTTCCTTTTTCAGGAAGCCTCTTCTGACCTCTCCCAGCCCCTCCTCCCCTCCATCCTCTGCACTACAGCCTGAGTCACATGTGCACAGGTCTATTATTGAGTTTCCCCAGTGGAATTGTAACTGTTTCTGTCACTATCATGCCACTAGGCCATGAGCTCCACTAAGAAATGGACAACTTCTGATTCACCTTTTTATCCCCAGGTGTTAGCATAGAATCTGGTACATAATAAATACTCAGTAGGTACCTGATGAGAGAATGAGTGAATGAGTGAATGAATAAATGGATAGAAAAGTGGACTGATGGACTCAACAAATTTATATTGAAGGCCTACTACGTGCCAGGCTCCACTCTCAACTCTGGCAATTTGGCAGTGAGTAAAACAAAATCCATGAACAAGTGAATTGAGGAAAGGGTATAAGAATATGTAGGAAAAAAATAAAAGCACACTTCAAGCAAGTGAAACATGAACCAGCACTTCATAAAATCAAGAAAGTTGACACTTTAGAAGGGACACCGTGTCTCTCCATGGCCAAATTTTTTCAAATGTGAGGGGATAATTTACTTACCATCTATAAGGATTCATTATAGTTTCACTTTCTCATTTCCTGTTTTTCATGATACTTGTAATCTATGAATCACTTGCTTGAATTTGTCTTTCTCCATAAACTTTCCAAAGTGGATTGTACTGATTTTCCAGCTCCTTACCAAAAGAAAGATACGGACCCAAGCTTTCATGGTACGGCGAGATTAAAGTCTTGACCGTGGCTTATTCCAAGTACGTTCCCACCCAAGACCTCCATTATCATTATGTTCTGCTACAGGGGTTATATGGAAAAGATGGAAATGGAGGTGGGGAAGCAGCCATATGGACATTCCCTTGTAGGACAATGACCACTACAGGCAGGGCTTAAGGAGATATTGCTCAACATTCCCAAATAAGAGTGCCTATGTTTGAGTCATTAGTACACGTTTGGGAATACAGCGAGCCTTGTAGAGAGCAAGGACTGAGGCATCAGCACACGACAACACAACTATAACGCTAAGAAGCCATTCTAGGTTACTTATGCAAGTGACACAAAAGTTATCCAAACAGACGTGTAAGAGAACATGACAGTCACTGTGGAGCATTTAAGAATCCGCATTTTAAAGACTCTTAGATATCAGGTGTCAAACACGTGTGTTCTTTTTACTTATTTCCCTTACTGTGGGTCTTATTTTCAAAAGTAAGAATTAAATCCTTTGTTGGCTTTTTTTTTGCTCTGAAACCCAGTTTCTAATCTTGGTTTGGCCCTTTACTTTTGTCCAATTATCTCTCCCCCCAGTGATGTTATCCAATTAAACAATCACTTCTATATGGATTGCTCCCAATTATTTGGTCATGAGCTCAGACTTTCATTATAATCTTCTAGCCGGATATTCGGATGTTTCTCCAACACCACAAAGTAAACACACTCAAAACCAAACTCATCCTTTTCCTCTACAAAACCAGTTCTTCCACCCAACTTCCCGGCTTCTACTAATGGTGCCACTGTTTTTTCTAAGTAAAGCCCTCAATCGTCACCGACCCCTTCCTCTTTTTACTTTCCCTCCCATCCATTCGTAAATTCCACTGGGAGGTTCTTTAAGACCCATGTTTCAGTGTATCATTGCCATTCGTCCTCTTCAACATTTCACTCCTTTTATTCTGCCTCCACTGTAGTTCAAGCTCTTGTCTCTTCTCACCTGGACTATTGCAGACACTATTACTGGGGAAAGACAATCTCACAACCAGATAGATTTGTATTTAAATCTCCATTTCATCTCTTTCTGGTTGTATGATCTTGCACGATTTTCCCACACTCTCCAATCCTCAATCTGCTCCATAAAATGGCCATTTAATTCAGGAGTATATTAAATGATAGAAGTTAAAGTGCCTGGCACATAATTGCTCAAAGGATCAATGACTCTTCCTGCAAGAAAGTGTTCTGATCATGTCTTTTCTGTACTTGTAAACCTCAAATGACTTCTCTTTTTCTACAAAAACAAGACCCAGCTACCCACGCGTCCTCTGCGATATCGCCCAAACTACTTTCCCAGCTTTCGTCTTCCAAGCTGGCCCTCTCAATCTTCCCCAGATTCACCCATGTTTGTACTATGTTTATCTTTTCATCTGATATGATTTTCCCATGAATCTCCACCAGTCAAAATTCTGTCCTTTCAAAGACAACTCAAATGCTGTTCCCTCCATGAGGTCTAATTCTGTTATCAAAATATGTGTTCTGCTGGGGCGCCTGTGGCTCAGTCGGTTAAGTTTCTGACGCTTGATTCAGGCTCAGGTCACGATGTAAGTAAGGGTCATGAGATCAAGCCCCACATCCGGCTGTGTGCTATGCAAGGAACCTGCTTAAGATTCTCTCTCTTCCTCTCTTTCTGCCCCTCCCCCCATGTCTCTCTATATGCATTTTGAATCCCCACCTCACTTCCTTAATATCCATATTATGGAATTTATCCAATTCCACTTTATACTATGCTCACAAGCATTTTTATTTTATTGTAAATAGAGGACTGCAAACTGTCTAACTTTTTATTCACCTTTAAAGCCTCGTACTTTTTCTTTATTTGATGCTCAGAAAGTGAGCTAAATTGGTTTTAAGAACATGTTCCTTGAAGAGTAGCATTTATTTGTTAGATTACAAGTTCAACAAGGGCAATCATTTTTGTCGATTTTAATCAATGATCTATCCTGAATACCTAGAACTGTGCTTAAAATATAGTGAGCACTCAGAAACTACCTATCACATGACTATAACCCAAGATTATCCTCTGAGCCGAGAAAAAAAAATCCCATATCATCATATTTTTTTTAAAGTTAGGTTAATTAGAAACACTTAAGCTCTCTGCAGAGTCTCATCATCCCCTATCAGGGCATTGTATCATGTATGATTGACAGGACATGGGTGGCAGGGGTCCATCCGGAGAGAGCTCGCCAAGAAGCAAGCCTGGCCCACATGCCCTTGAGGGCCCCTGACCAAACAGGCTTCTTTACAGCTGCCTGATCGGCTCCAGTCGCCCAAAATGCACCTTTCTATCTGGCTTAGACACCAGGTCTGCCACTTGGCAGGAGCATAATTTAAAACCCGAGAGAACAATCACAGGAACGCTGGCCTCCGCAGTCAAGGCCAGCCAGCAGTATGATTCAGGCCCTGATGTCTCCTCCCTCTGCTCCAGTCAGGATCCTGAGAGGAATCTCTTGCCAGCCCAGAGTCAGAAAAACACCGCTCAGTTGCTGGCCAGGATCCCCAGGCAGGCCACAGGCTCCCTTTTGCTAACTCTGACAAAGCTTTAAGCTGCGCCTGTAGACCTAGTCTGCTGGCTTAGGGCGGCGGCAGTCTGAGAGGAAAGGGGGAGTGCCATGAGCAAACCCTCAACACCAGGAGGGCCAGGCTTCCGAATGCTGGCTCCACCACTGACTCGCAGGCCGGCTGTGGGCCTAGTATGAACCTTCCGGGCTGTAGATTCCTTATCTCGAAAATGATACCCACCTTACAGCCCTGTTGGAAGAATGAATAGTAATCTATGTAAAGTGCCAGTCTCCTAGCGATTGCTGTTGGTGTTACTACTATTATTAGATAAGAGAATCACAGAGGATAACCACAGAGATTAAGCCAGCATTCCTAACACAGCCCTAGGAATTCAGCTTTACTTGTTCTCTAGAATATGCCTCATCCATCTCTCTCGTAATGACAGATTTCTAAGAAAGTAATCACGGGTCAGTCCTAAGCATTCTAAAACACACTGATGATGAAAACTTGCAAATGAATTTCAGGAGCTTCCCTCCGGCAGAAAGTTCACTGGCTTACCCTCATTGTCCCTTATCCTCTGAACCTCAAGACTCTTCACGCACCCCTTGAAGGTCCCCATGCCTTTAAATGTCACAGTCCCCTGCCCAACCCCCCAACCTCCCTGTGGGGCATTGTGGATGACGTAGTTGCTTGTTGAATTGTCTGATTTTCTTCTGAGCTTCTTGTCTGATTCTGTGATACCAAGACTGATACTCACTCTGGAATATTCTCCTCATCGGCGCTGGAAGGCAACATCTTAGCTTTCCAATTCCTTTGGCCTGAAGGCTAGTGGACCTGGCCTCTGGAACCTGAAACTGAAATGGAAGAGCTGACTGACAATTAGCTCAACCCCCACCCCCTCATATTCTATAGCATCCCCCTTATTTTGCTCATTTCCAGCTTTTATGGAAATTCCTCAAAATTGCCGAGTTTCTATCAGTCATTTCATCTCCTCCTAGCCACAACCTGCCAGGGCCCGCATCATTTCTCATCTGTTTTTTGCAAGCACGTCTTAACTCCTGAATCTGCCTCAGGCCAACCCCCTCCTTCAACACCCTTTCCCTCTAATACTTCCCCTGAGCAGAGTGATTGTTCTGGACTGCAGCTCTTCCTAAATCATTGCATTACTTATAAGCACTTAATGGCTCCTGTTGCCACACAGAATTTAAACTGCTGTGACCAATAAACAAAGCCCTCTGTTAGCCCATCCTCAGCGTCCTCGTCTTCTGCCACAGGCAGTGTCCTAAACTCACTATCAAACATACCCTGCGGCTTCCTGTCTTCCTGCCTCCTACCTGAAAGTCTCTGTCTAGAAAAGGAACACCCTTCCTCACCTACCTTCTAGCCTGGAAAGTTTTGAGTGCTCTTTCAAAAATCTACTCAAGCCTGATCTCATCAGCTAGAGATGCCATCTTCCTGCTTTCTGCCTCTGCTCTTCCTCATTCTCTTAATTTGCTGTTGTATCTGTCCTGCTGAATGGGTTTTATTTGTTTTTGCCTCCACTCCTAGCCTATGAGTTCTTTGGTAAGAGCCGTGTCTCATTTATTTTTGGCTCCTTAGTGTCACACAAAATGCCCAGCACATAGTAAGTGCTCTATGAACATTTACTGTGTCGACCTTATCTGATTCTTTTAGGGAACAATAATGTGTCCTAAAGTGGTATCAGCTTGAAAAGACTGATATTGAAAGACTTCTTCCTACAGTAATTGGTTGGAGTATCATTTCATATTCCAGGAACATCTGAAATATCTTTTCTTTCTTTTTTTCTTTTAATATTTTTTTCTTAGAAAGTCATCTCATTTTGCCAGTTTGAACAAGCCCGGAAACTTTGGTGTTTGTTTTGAAACTGGAAAGTGCTTCAACGGGCACTTTGTGCACTTGGACAAGGTTGAGAAGAGACCCACAGAGATGATTAAAGGCTGGGAAACAGACGAAGAGAACTGGAAGGGAAAGCTAAAGGCAATTTAGTACTCGACATCATGCATGTGAAAGGCTGTTATTACCAAGGAGGGTGACGAGCCCACGGTGTCCATACCCTCAAAGGGGAAAGCAACAGGAAATGAGCTGAGCTGCAGCACAGAAGACTTGGGTTAGATAAGAAGGAACTTTCTGGGAGAAAACATGCTCAACATTGAAGGATCCAACAGAAATGACCCCTTAGTCTTTCTTTCCCCAGACATAGAGAAACATAAGAAATGTTTCCAACAATCTGGAATGCTCCACATGCAACACTACCTAAATGCAGGAATGAATTACAGCTGACCCTAAAACAGCTGCTGGGGCACTGACACCCCCACAGACTCTGACATCCACACATTACTTTTGACTCTGATAAAAACTTATCTACTAATAGCCCACTGTTGACTGGCACCTTACTGATAACATATACAGTCAATTAACACATACTTTGCAGGTTACATGTATTATATACTGTATTCATACAATAAAATAAGCTAGAGAAAAGAAAATGTTATGAAGGCAATCATAAGGAAGAGAAAATCCATCTATGGTGCTGTACTGTATTTATCAAAATAAATCCACGTATAAGTGGACCTGGGCAGTCCAAACCATGTTGTTCAAGGTTCAACTGAATACAGTTTTAAGGGACAGTATCCATATGGTGCATAGAATTTTGGGACCCAGAGCACACTTGGTCTGACAGAGTCCTTCCAACTCTAAAATTTTGGAGGAAGTATCTCAGAGAGTTCTTTCACTGAACATTTACTAAGCCCCTTCTCACACCAGCCGGTGTGAGGTCCCGTGACAATGACTAAGGCGTAGTTTATTCCAATAGAGGAGAGAGCTGATTGTCTCACATCCCTGACAGGACTATCAGACCTCAGCTCTGAGCATTCAGTCTGTCTCACGCCCACGTGTGCACACAGACACAGCATACAGCAACCGCAAAAGCTCCTTGCATTTCCTCTGAGTGCTACCTGCCTCAGCTGCTCTAACCTCTAAGTCTCTGCATGTGCTATTTCTTCATCCCACTTCCTTACCTAGGAAACCCCTTCCTGTCCCCCAAGACATAGTTCAGGCGTTAATGTTTTGTCAAAGCTGCTACTCCTGTCACCCCCACTCTAGAGTATGATACTGTTTCAAGATTCCTGGCTGCGAGCATTAAAAACAGACTCAAAGAAAATCTATAATAAAAAAGAACTTTCTGGAGGTATATCAGGGGCTCAACAGCAGTTAGAGGAATGAGCTTGGAAATGCCCAAGATCCAAAGGAATTAAAGGCAAGCAGAGAGCACATTTGCCTCATAGCCAAGAGTCGGAGAAAATATGCCCTCCATCCTAGTGTCAAAGTCTTAGAAGAGGTTCTGATTGGCCAACCTTAAGATCCATGACTGGCCTGACCAGCCTGTGGCTACATAAGAAATTACCTTCCCACTAATATTCCCACAATGGAGGAAAGATAATTCCCCCCCTCGAATAAATTAGGCTATAGTGGAAGAGGAAAAATGCATGCTGAACACCTCTCTCTCACACCCATCCCCCTGCAGTTCCGTCTTCAGTTTGTGTTCTTAGCAAGACTGTTTATCTTTCATCCCTATATTATACACTGTTGGGTACAGAGTCAGTGATCAATGACCTCTCAGAGACCGACTCCTGATCCATATTTATCGATGATATGTGGAAGTCAAAACAGTATTCATCCCTGTGCCTGCCATCTCTAAGCTCGGTGCTTTTATTTAATACATCGTATGTAACATTAGCAGAGATGACGTTGTCACCTTTAACTCATTAGTTTCTTAACCAAAAGAACATATTGTTTGTTTTCTTAATAAACTGAGGAAGCTCTAGTAAGTCTTGGTTATTGCTGGCAAAAAAATGAAGTCTCAAAATATTCATAGAATTGAAGGCCATGTTATGTAAATAGAGTTTTAAGCATCCTTTCATCTTTGAGTCAAACTAGGCATCCCTCAAACTTCACAGACAGTGCTACCCACAGACTTTCTTTTTTCCCTATAGGAAAATAAAATAATAAGAAAAATAATACCATAAGGTTGAAAATAAGTTTTAAACATAGCAAGTGATTATAATAAAACAATGTGTGAGTCTTTCCATGGTCACCAAGAGGCAGGTAGGAGTGACTGCCTTGGTGAATCCATTTCATTACCACCAGTGTTCATTAAAAATGTCTATGTCCATTCAAGCCTGTGACTTTGCATGGTTTGTTTAATCCAATTTAAATTTCATTCTGAATCATACTTGGCCCTGTACGGAATATTGCCTTCTGTAAGATGAGTAAATATCCAACCTTGTTTAAAAGAAAAAAGTCTTTGGGAATTCATTGGCAGTATTTCAAAAGTTCAGGATTTAGATCTTATAGATGACTAAGAGGTAAGTTGATCTTTCCTAGGAGAAATTAGCTCTGGACTCCAAACTTACACATCTTTATAGACATAGGTTCAGGAATCAGGCTCTGGGTCCTTCAATAAATATTTCACATGAGGCTTTCATATTATCCACATTTTCTTTCTTTTTTTTTTTTTTTTTTTTAAGATTTTATATATTGGGTGCCTAGGTGGCTCAGTTGGTCGGGCGACTGCCTTCAGCTCAGGTCATGATCCCAGAGTCCTGGGATCGATTCCTGGGATCGAGTCCCACATTGGGTTCCCTGCTCAGTAGGGAGTCTGCTTCTCCCTCTGACCCTCTCCCCTCTCATGCTCTCTCTCACGCTCTCTCTCTCTCTGAAATAAATAAAATCTTTTAAAAACTTTTTTAAAATAAAAAAGATTTTATTTATTTATTTGGATGAGAGAGAGAGAGAGAGAACAAGAAGGGGGTGTGGGGGAGGGACAGAGGTAGAAAGAGAAGCAGACTCCCTGCTGAGCAGGGAGCCCCATGTGAGGCTCAATCTCAAGACCCTGGGATCACAATCTGAGCTGGGGGCAGATACTTAACAGACTGAGCCACCCAGGTGCCCCTCTCCACATCTTCTATATCACTAAAAGAGACAAGTCATATAACAAGAATTCTGCACATTCAATTGGCTGGATTGCATTCAGGTATCTGGGGAAATAATGTTTTCTTGTATTAAGCAGTAAGATAATAGCAAGAGTGTTACACAGATTCCATTTTTGAAGGTCTTGTGAAATCAAATATATTTTAAATTCCATTTTTGAAGGTCTTGTGAAATCAAATATATTTTAAATTCAAATTTAAGATCTTAAGATCTTAAGATGCTTAAGATCAAAGTAGTTTATGGCACAAATCTGTGCATGTTTATACCATGATTGCCCCCTTTCCATCCCACAGAATTGCACTTAAAAATCATTAAAAAGGCAGGAACATTAGGACTCATTGGTCAAAATCCGGATTTACAGGTTAGCTGCCCTCTGGACAAGAAGGACTTAAAAGAAACTATCACCTACCTTAAAAATATTTGGGAGCTGCTTTTGCTGATGGGAATCTACAACGTCGGACCAGTCTGGTAACACAGAATTGTTTTTACTGCAGCTGAGGATTACCTGTGGTTTCAATGAACTACTGTGTATGCTTTGTTTACTTTATCCCTTCTTCCTGTTGGAGAAACAGCTGGAAAACAGACATCCTGCTGTTCAGAGCCTCGGGCCTTGGAATATTAACAGGAAGCCACAATAAGCATCTTCATTACTTCACCTGTAGCATAAACCAGAGAGAATGGAGCCCATCAGGAGGAACTGATTTAAAACAGAAGGAAGCAGTTTGTGGACCATATGCCCCAACATCCAAGTAACTGCCACTGGGCTAATAAATTGGCTTCCTTCATGTAGAGTTCAACCAGGGGGAAGAGAAAAAGTCAGTTTCCTATAGAAAGAAAGAAAGGCAGGCCTCAATAGCCTGTGGCAATAAATAGAATAAAGTATTTGGTGCATTAGACCAAGAAGTTGTATCACATAATTTCTGGCAGTTGCTTTTAGCTTTTAACAAAAGATGTGGGAGTGGATGGTAGGGGTATGTGGATGACAAGGGAGGAAACAAACAGCCTCACAAGATACTTTCATGTGTTTTCCACTTGTATAATTACTCATCCTAAGGCAAGATGGATATTGCATAAGCATTATTCCAAATATCTTCCCAGGTTATTTGGGGGAGGGGATGGGGGAAGGAGGAATGAGATGCAGAATGGAGGAGAAGTGAATATAAAGCATCATCAATGGCCTTGTTCTCCAAATGAAGAAACCAGGACAGAGAGGTTATATGATCTAAGACTCTTGATGTAATGTCTACATCATAACAGATCAGAAATATTCCTGGAGGTAGAACTGCCCAGCACAGATCCCTCTTACCCTCTTGTAGATTGAGAGATTGAGGCAATAAAAAAATTATTCTAGAAAAAAAAAAAACATTTTCCCTTTAAACATTAAAAAAAAAAAGAACTACTGAACAGAATAAAAGAGGGATAATAATTTTTTTTAAGATTTTATTTATTTACTTGCCAGAGACAGAGTGTGGGGGAGAGGGAGAGAGTACAAGCAGAGGGAGCAGCAGGCAGAGGGAGAAACAGGCTCCCTGCTGAGAAAGGAGGGAGTCCTAATGTGGGACTCGATCCCAGCACCCTGGGATCAGGACCTGAGCTGAAGACAGACACTTAACCAACTGAGCCACCCGGGCATCCCGTAAGCTTGATGTTTATTAGTGAGCACCCACTGAAACCCTCATCCTACTGTACCTAGTGAACACTTACATACCTATGGGGTCTTGACTTCCTTAGAGCCTCCCATACATTAATTCTGCTAACTTTGCTAAATTGCTCTTAAGGAAGGGAATGCAGCAGCACAAACACAGAAAGCAGTCCTCAGAGCCAGGATTCTAAAAATCTCCCACACCATGTAACCACTCTGACGCCATGAATCAGACAGATGGGTCACATCCCAGTTCTTCCTCTTTTGGTTCTGTAAACTTGGATAAGTTGCTGTAGGCTTCTGAATATAAGGAAATCCTCCATTTTCAAAAGAAAGTTGAAAACTCTTCCTACGTACTAGAGTAATGTAATTTTTAGGAATAGAGATAAAATGACCAAATGTCAGGGTTGCCTGAGTGGCTCAGTGGGTTAAGCCTCTGCCTTCGGCTCAGGTCATGATCCCAGGGTGCTGGGATCGAGTCCCGCTTCGGGCTCTCTGCTCAGTTGCGAGCCTGCTTCCCCCTCTCTCTGCCTGCCTCTCTGCCTACTTGTGATCTCTTTCTCTCTGTCAAATAAATAAATAAAATCTAAAAAAAATAAAAAATAACCAAATGTCTACTTACCTTTCACTTATTAATTTAGTCACAGACATACATAAAGTCATGGAAACATCCACTTAGAAATATTTGGCCAGTGGGGTGCGGGTAGGGGGCTTGCACCTGCGTGGTGCAGTCGGTTAAGCATCCAACTCTTGGTTTTGGCTCAGGTCATGAGCTGAGGGTCTTGAGCTCGAGCCCCACATCAGACAACAAACTGAAGAGTATACCAAAGTTGCTCTCTCCCTCTCCTTCTGCCCCTCCCCCCACACGTTTGTTCTTTCTCTCAAAAAAATAAATAAATCTTTTTTTAAGAAAAGAAATATTCTTTTTTCACACCCACGTCTCACAAAACTGTTTTCTTCACATTCTTGATGTGCAGCGTTGACATCAGCGTCACCTGACATTGTCTTCGCGGTACATCATCTTCATTTCCGGTTGGGTTGTTCGATGCTGTCATCAGACACTGTTGCCCAAACCACAATCACCCATTCACATAACATGAAAACAACTGCTTTGTTCATTCATCCTGTAGGTGAACATTTGTGCTGTTGTGTTCATTTTAATGTAATATAATAACTAATACCTTGCTTTTAAAAAGCCTCTTTTTAAAGGCTGTTGATGATGACATCCAACCCTTGCAATTGTGAAGTCACCACTCTGACCCGCCCTTCAAAAGAATAATGAGTAAACCTCTGTCATATCTTTCTGCCTCCCTTTTTAGGTATTCTGCAGGTGACTTCTATTAGCTTTAAATACCAGAATTTTCTGAGGTCATCTCAGGCTTCTGTGGCTTTAAACAAGTTGAAGACATGCACAGAATCCAAGAGACTTTATAAGGACTTAACTAAAGGTGATCCCTTCCTTTCTGAGCGGATCTTATATTTTAGCACATAAAGGACTTAATTTCTCTAAGCACCTGTTTCCCCCATTGTGGAACAGAGCTCATAATAATATTACATTGCTCACAGAATAGAGGTGAGAATGAAATAAAACGATGTGCTACAATGACATTGAGCACAGTGCTGCCCACCTACAAAGTAACATCCATTGCTATGGCCCCTGGGGTTCTACAAAGAAAAAGGCAAAACTTAAAGAGTTGTGTCCAAAAGACCAAACCCAAGATGAAGCAGACCAAGTTAAAGGGACCTGGATTATTGGCCCAAAGGGCAAGAAAAAGGGTCGTGTAACAAATAAACTTCTGGGATAGAAAGGACTGTTAAAGAATAATAAGTATTTCTGCTCTTATGTCTTATTAAGTGAGATGGTCATTGTATATGCATCCAAATTGCAGCATAAAGGACTCATGTTGTACAGAAGGAAGATTTTCTATTTAGTGAAAATTGTGAAAAAGTTGATCATTTTCTATGAGAGGTTATGAAGGATTCTAAAAACCAGGGATCATTTTGTTATAGTCCTGTTGAAAAGCAGTGTTATCGGGGCGCCTGGGTGGCTCAGTGGGTTAAAGCCCCTGCCTTCAGCTCAGGTCATGGTCTCAGGGTCCTGGGATCGAGCCCCGCATCGGGCTCTCTGCTCGGCGGGGAGCCTGCTTCCCCCTCTCTCTCTGCCTGCCTCTCTGCCTACTTGTGATCTCTCTCTCTCTCTGTCAAATAAATGAATTAAATCTTTAAAAAAAAAAAAAAAGAAAAGCAGTGTTATTGAAGAATGATATTTCAAGTCCCAATGAGTCCTGTTTCTGCACATCCAGCTGGACCATATGTAAGTAAAGCATAGGAATGCAATAGCAGCAGTGGAGCACATAAGCCAGGATAGGCAGGGGTGGAGATGAAAGGGATGCCATTTTCTTGATGACTACCTTGGGTATAAAGCAAATTTATTTTTTAAGCAAATTTATTTTTAATGTCCTTCTTCAGATTTATTGCCTCCCACAGACTGCTATTACTCTTAGAAAAAGCATAAAACTTGGAACTTCCAGGCCCTGAGCTCAAGCCTTAGCTTTTCTTCTTACTGTATAACTTTGAACTAGCTTCTTAAACCCTTGGATAGTATATTTCATTATCTGTAAATGGTGCATAAAAACATCAACAGGAACACTGTTAGCTCAGTCGATTGGAAGTCTGACTCTTGATTTCAGCTGAGGTCATGATCTCAGGGTTGTGAGATCACGTCCCATGTTGGGCTCCATGCTGGGCACAATCCTGCTTGAGATTCTCTCTCTCCCTCTCCCTTTGCCCCTCTCCCTGCTTGTGTTCTCTCAAGCTCTCTCTCTCTCTCTCATTGGGACTTCAATGAGATATTTGTGGGATGGCTAACCACAGTATCTGGCATGCTGTACGCCATGTTGATTTTCTTCTCCCCCAAACTGTTCTTCTGAATACACTCCAGTTGTCAGAAGCTGTAGTTATCACACCATTGTCAGCTGAAAACCTTACAACTGGAAAAGACATGCCCCTCTATACATAATAAAGTCACATCATGGCCTGATTAAGTATTGGGTAACAAATTCCTCAAAGATGGAACTAGACAGAGGTAAACAAACTTCTGCTCAGTCTGTGGTATTCTTATAAATATTCCCATTCAGCTGCTGTACTGAGAATGATTCTGCTGTCTGGACATACTCTTGAAGGAAATGTCATTCTTGGTCACAGGAAGTCCTTAGAGTTGTTACAAAACAAGCCTGTTTTGTATTCTTTCTCCTTCCTCTGCATTCAGGTATGAATAGTTTGGAATGGTTTTAAACACTCTAGCAAGGTAGACAAATAAGGACAAGGCTTAGATGACATAAAAACAACAACAAAACCCAAATACAATAACATAACTGAGCCAAAAATAAATAATAAATAAAAGCGAGAAAAAGAAATGAAGAAACAGACTCTTAACTGTAGAGAACAAACTGAGGGTTTCCAGAAGGGACATGGGTGGGAGTTGGGGAAATAAGGGGAAATTAGAAAGTACACTTATCATGATGAAAAATAATAGATAGATACACAGATACACAGACACATAGATAGATAAGACAGAAATTATTTCTTTCCCATGTAGTGGTTCAGAAGCAAGTGGTGTAGGCTTAAAGGGCAGCCTTGCCATCCTTAAGACACAGCCTCCATCTTGGGTCCTAGGCAACTTCCGTGTAGTGAGAAGGGCCCAACAGAGAACACACCACATACCTTTCTAGTTGCACAACCTGTAAGTCACACGTACTTCAGAGAACAACCCATTAACCAAAATTTAGTCACATGGCCACATCAGCTACAAGGGAGACTGGGAAATGAAGATCCATGTTGGGAAAGCATGTGCCTAGTAAAAGTTCATGAAGAGAGGGATGATAAGTATGGGAGCAGGACCATTAGCCATGTGTGTTCCATAAAATTAAGGAAGGAAAGTCATCTGGATAATTTAACTCTTTATTAGAAGACCATCTGAATTTTTGAAAGTACAGTCTACCTTTTAACCTGAAACTCGATGTATTAGTGATGAATAAAACGCAATGAGTAAAGACCCTAGAAACATAAGTTGAGGGAGTAAGTATAAACCTTTTTGTTTATATAACAGAAACTTGAGTCATCGAGTCTTCCTGAGGCCAAACTACATCTGGGAAAATCTGAATATGCTGACCCAGAAAAGAGCTGGAGAAAAGAGCTGTGTTGGAACAATGACAGTACTTAGCCTCAATCTTTTAAAAATTCAAAAGTTATGGGGAGGGCCCCCTGAACAAGCCTGGGCTAGCCTAGAGAACTCCGAAAGAAGAGCAAGCCCCACTCTGACGCAGAGTTTATGGTTTATGAAACACCAGGTCAGATGAAGTGACAACACCCCCCATTTGACTGTGAGAAAATACCTCTTGGGCTAAAGAATAGTAATTCCTATTTGCAGTCAAGAATGGGTTTACCAGATGCCATTTTGCAAAATCCTAAGGAAAACTTCTCCAAACTGCTTGAGAGACAGTAATGTGTCACTTTATTCCATTGAGCCTCACATTTATTTTACTCCTGCAGAAAATCCAGAATATTTTATCATTAAGTGCTAATTCATTAACTTTTTTAAGAGTGTGTCCTAATCACATGAATGTTTTCGTTAACAGTTGGTTCTCTTCTCAGCCTGCTCTATTGGGAAGAATCTCCATGCTTTGCAAAGGGGGAGTTTTCCTCCAGCTTTCTCCAACAAGAACAAGAGAGTACACAGGAACTTTTTGATCCTTCAAGAATAAAAAGAAAACCTCCAAAAGACAAGCAAACTGAAGATCAGTTCCAATCACTGGTTTAAAATCAATATAACTAAGAGGAAGTATATCCCTTGAATTGCTCAATGGAGAACTAGCAAAGTTGCTATAAAATTAAAATAAACACTTGCTATCAGTTTTGAAAATTCTTAAGGGAAAAAAAAAATCATTTTCTGATGAAGAAAATCCTGGACTAAGAAGCCAGAAAATTCATTTGGGTACCAGACCAGCCAGTATCTAACTGGGAACTGGGGCAAATCCCATAAGTTCTTTGGACTTCACATTTCTCATTTGTAAAATCAGGAAGTTGAAAGACATTTCTAAGGTCTTTTCTAATTTGACTAGTCCATGAGTTTATGAAACTGCTAGTTACTGAATTTTTAAAAAATTCCAACATCACAAATGTCACCAAATCATACTATTTTTTTTTTTTTTTTTACTACTTCACACACAGATTTAGTGGATGATAAATTCCCCTCAGCCATTAGGGGGAAATCCAGATTCCAAAGACATCTTGTAAGGCTAAAATTTAAAAAGAATAATAATAAAAGAAGAACTCAACCATCTTTTAAAGAGCTCTCTAGATGCTGGAGGTGCATGTGTCACTTTATTGATTCTCTGTGCCAAAAGGGTATTTGGATAAGGTGGTTGTTCCCTCCAAACTTGGATTACTTATGATTCATATCCTGCTGCCAGTAAAATGTTTATAGCAGGTGAGCTCCTCATTAATGTTAGTTTCAAAGGATTAAAGCTAATTATGACATTGGACTTGATTACACTTACGCTACCTTAAACTTGCCCCAGAATGACATTACAGTGAACCCCAGAATCCAGTTTCATCTCCTCCAGCACCAGTCCATCCGTCCTCCACACACTGCCCCCGGGGTTCTTCCTAAACCACAGGTGACCGTGCTTTGGCAACCCCACGGCGAGCTCCACAAGCTCTGTCATGATTGCTTCACTCCTCCTTGGCGTTGCAAGGGCTTCATCCAATACCTAAAGTGTTGGTCCCAGGGCCTCTTTGTGGCTATAAGACAATATCAGTGCTAATTCTCAGTAGATCTCCCCGGTAGGCAGATGCAGTTCCAGAGGTCAGATTCAGAAAGTGGGAATTCTGTGCAAAGAGAAAAGTACCACCTTCTCTGCAGGGAGAGCAGACCTGCCTTAGAGCGTGTGCTGGATTCCAGGGCAAAGGCTTCACAGTTGTATCAGGTGGCCAGGACTTCTCCCTCCCTTTCCTCCCTCCCCATTCTCTTATTGCCTGCCTTGCAAATCCTGACCATCTTTAAGAACGAACTCAAATCTCCCCTTCTTTAACAAGCCTTCACTATCTTCTCCACCTCCTGCACAATGACTGAAGTTTTCTCCTCTATGAGCCCACAGTAGCTCATGCCTATCTCTAATGTACCCCATTCTGTTGTCACCATATCCCCAGCACGTCCTTTAATTTCCACCTGTGAGAACCATTGGTTTGCTTCCTGTTTCTCTGCAATAAATCATAACCTCCTTATTGGTAAAAAAAAAAAAAAAAGTCATAGTCATCTCTACAAGGATTGCCTAGGACAAGGTCTGTTCACTTTTAGTACTTAGTAAATGCCTGCTTAAGTGTTCAAGCAGTTCTAGCATTTAAAATCCATATAACCAAACAGCTCAAGAGTAGCGCCAGGTGTTGGCTCATGTCCTAAATACATCTCTTATACACAGCCATTTTTCTTCTCAAAGAAAGAAAGTGAGCTAATAAATTATATCACTTCTTTATGAGTTGGGATGAATGTCTCCTTTTCTTTTAAAAATCTCAGAAGTACAAAGTATAAAATAGTGTTCAAATAGTGTTTTGTATTCTTTCTCTGTAAACCTCCCCACTTCCACAACCTCAAAACACTCCATTTTTTCCCCCAAAATGCAAATCAGCCAGATTCTAAAATGAAGAACTGATCCCTATTGACTAAGAAAAATTTAGTCCTTTGCACAGGAAAGGAAATTCCCTATTTCCAGAGAGTAGCGATCTAACGGGACACAAACCATCTGCTATCACGTAGTAGGAACCAAGGCATCCACCAAATTTGTTACATAGTGAGGCTTGATTTGGAGTTTCCCAACTGCGACACCAATGACACTTTGGGCCAGATAATTCTTTATCTGGGGAGTCATCCTGTGCATCAAGGGCTGTTTAGCAGTACCCTGGCCTTTTCCTACTCAATGCTAATGACAGCCTCCCAGTTAGAACAACTGAAAATGTCTCTAGACATTGCTAAATACTCCTTGGGGGCAAAATTGCTTCCAGTTGAGAACCATCACTCTTAATAGATAGTAAATATTTTAGGGCCAGTCATATAAGTACAAACATCAGCTATACCCCTTAGGAGCCAAATGACATTGAGTGAGTTATCTAATCCGTCTAAGCTTTAGCTCCTTCGTGTGTAAAATGGTACTGGGAAAATCCATTTTTATAGTCCTTGTGAAGACTAAATGAGAAAATGTATGTGAAATGCTTAGCATTGTACCTGGTATATTGCAAGCTCATAATGGCTAATAGTTACTATTGTTACTTATAACCATAAGGTATCAATCTTGCTGGAATGAAAATACCACAAAATATGAATTCAATTTGAGTTTTTTTAAAAGTTCAGAAGTAATCCACAATTTCACTCTTCTTTAGGGTCTTCACTGAGAACATCAATGGCTAGTGCTGTATAGTTAAGGAAAGCTTGCAAAATTTCCAGGCAGTAGAATTAAAGAGGAAGTGAATTGCTTTAGTTCTAGGAAAGACTCTAGTCGTCCTCCAATATCTATTCCCCCTTCTTCCCCAATGATAAGAATTTCAAACCCCAGACTCCTTCCCAGGTAGGAAGGGACATATGACAGGGTTCTAGTCAATGGAATATAAGCAGAACTTGTAGGTACAGCTTCCGAGATGCATATTTAAAAGAAGAGGGTCCGTTTCTTCTTCCCCATTATCCATCTTGCTGCTTGAAATATAGATACAATGATGGGAGCACCAGTTAGGACCACGTCAGGAAAACTGTATCCAAGAGATGGGGAAGCTGCACACTAAAGCAAGCTGGGTCACAGATATCTGTGGGTTAGCACCACCATGACTGCTCTGAACTGCCCACATCTTGACTTGAAAGAGAAAGAGAGGAAAAAACCTCTCTTGTTTAAGCCACTATTGTGTCATATCTTTGTTAGTCACAGCCACACATATCTAATGATTTGCATTAGCTTAAAATTGCGATACCAAGTGGGTTTAAGCATAGAGACGCTGGAGACAAGCAACCCAACCCAACCCACCCAGCCAATCCAGTTGTGGCCCTAGGCCACATGGCTGATAATTCAAAATGCTGGTTCTTGTTCCCTTTGATAAATAATCACTGAAGAGATTAGCTCCAACCTAGAACTAACCAGTTGAAGAAATGGGAGTGAATTCAGTTTTACCTATGGTTTGCAATCTAAGTTACTGGAAAAGCCTATTAAATTTGGGGCCTTTAAAGAATGAAAAGAGATAACTGCTGTAATATCGCAACGGATCCCTTTTAAAAGCAAACTGTAGGCTTAGAAGGAGATAAATCCTGTTTTCAGCATATCACATGAGAGTTTTCCACCAGCCAATGGAAGCCGGCCTAGCAACAAAGATCATATTCAAGGTGTCGCCTTCCCACCCAAGCCCCTGTTTGAGGTTACTGAGGATAGTGTTATAGATTGACTTGGATTCCCCCAAATTTACATATTGAAATCCTAATCCCTAGTACCTCAGAATACAACTGAATTTGGAGATAGGGTATTTAAAGAAGTGATGAAATGAAAATAAAATCATTAGCGTGAGCCCTAATCCAATGTAACTGATGTCCTCAGAAGAAGAAAAGATGAGGGCACAACAAGCAGGCACAGAGGGAAGATGGTGTGAGGACACAGGAAGAAGATGGCCATCTACAAACCAGGAAGAGAGGCTCAGAAGGAATCAACCCTGCTGACACCTTGATCTTGGACTTCTAGCCTCCAGAGTTGTGAGAAAGCAAATTTCTATAGTTTAAGCCACCCCATCTATGGAAGCCCTAAGAAACCAATTAGGGTAAGCAAAACGCAGCAATCAAGAAGAAAAAGATAAAGACTTTAGGTTGAAAAACCATGTGTAAATGAGTTCCAGGGTTTTGCTTACTCAAAGTACTACTAACCAGAAACAAATAGACACTTACTAATTTTGTGAGGGAATTGTATTGCCAAAGAAACCACAGGCCTAGCCTGACAAACCCTGTGATCATTCAAGCCCTAAAGCAACCCTGGGAACCCAGAGCCCCCACAGGAAGGAGGGAGGAGGCTGAGAATGAGAGCAAACTGTCCAAGGTCTGCTTCAGATGTGGTCGGGGGGATAATGGAAGAAGAGAAGTCTTTCCAGAGAGTTAGAACCAAGAGCCACCAGATGTGAAGCACGAGACTTCGTCTTCTTCACTCCTTTCCCAGTCTGGTCCAGCAGGATTGGATAACTACTACAGCCTCATGACTGGCATGGATTTGAATTCCCTCATTTTCCAAATAGGAGTTTTTGCTACTATTATTATGTGACTGTTCTGCTGAAGACTATTGGGTGAGATGGGCCCAGAAAGTTATGGACCTAAAAGAAACATTGTTCTGACCTCATAGAAGGGACTGAACATCACCCAGAGATGCTGAACCTTGAGTTTATTGCAATCACTGCATGGGATTTTGAACCAAATCCCTCAAGAGAGGGGGTGAGTGTATTCTGAGTGTGAGAAGGAGATGCACAGAGTTATTTAGGTTTCCACCTGGACAGACCGTGGTAGAAATTGTTGAGTATCCTAAGTTTGTTCTCCGCTTCTTCCTCATTATTAGAAGTCCAAAATTTTAGCAGGGTTCACACAACTAGGTATGGCTATGGGATTAAGTTGTGATCGATGTGCTGTAAACAGAGATGATTATATAACTTTTGAGATCTGTCCTTAAAGGTAGGGAACATCTTTCTTAATTTCTCTGTCCTGTTGATTGGAACTTGCATGTAAGGCCTAGGGCTCCATCCTTGAGGATGAGGGTCACGAATCCAGTTCACCGAGCTGTGTCTCAGATAACCAAGAAGCCCCCATTTTAGCCTCTCTGGCTAGACGTTTAGATCCGAGAGGAACAAACCTCGGTCTTAGTGAAGCCATGATATTTGGGGGTTCCTATTATTCACAAGAGAACTTAGACCCTGACCAACTGATCTTAAGCATTTCTTTTTCTCTGTAGACCTGAAAAAGATAGTAGAAGAATAAGAATAAAGGCAGAAAACTATCATCTGATTCTTAATTCCAGTTCCTCTGACCCTTGAGGAAATGCGTCACTTGTATTCTGCATCTGTGTATGGCAAACGAGTCTGAGAAAAGCAAAGGAGAGGAAGTAGGAAGTTGGGTGAAAAATGAAAGAGAGATACAGAGACTGGGTGAATGGGTTAGGAGCAGGTCAGCGTGACTTGCCTCCCTGAATGCTGTCCTTATGGTGAGTCCAAAGGAAAGATGCTGAGAAGGAAATTCAGACCTCCACCCTGACATGGGCTATGCCAATTGTCCCAAGCATCCAGGTCCGTCTTTATCCACAAATGATTTTAAAGCGAAATGATGACTTTTATACATTTTTAATTTGGTTCTGAGATAAAGGAAGGAGAAACGGTATTTGGTGTGGAAGGTGCTCACTGGTGCACACGTGCTCGCCCTGGAGGACCGTGGGTCTCGCCCACACAGTTCCCATTTCTATTAAGGAGAATCATGTTGCTTAAACTCCAGTCAACATATTCCATCTTTTAGTGAGCCTACTAGCCTGTGTGGTGCTCAGAAACCATCGTGGAGATGGCACAGCGATCGTTGGAGCAAAGAACAGGTGTCCTCATCCCTAATAGACTTTCATAATCACAGACCCCCTCAGCCAAAGCATTTTTGAGAGACATATTGTTTAAGCCCAGCAATTTGGAAGCAGTCGCTGCATAAATCATTGAGTGGTTGGCTATGAAGTTGTGGAGTTACAGGTAGAGGGAAGAGAAGGATAAAATCTTTTTAGGAGAAGGGACCTGACTCCAATCAGATGTCTGCAATGACCCCAATGAACAAACTTCTTGTTCTCACCTACTTCACTCACTACGTTATTTCTGCCCCTAGCAGCAGGGCTGCTGAAAGACTCATTTAAATCCCTTATTCATCATACTTTTCTGGTAAGTGGGGTAAAGAGCATGGTCTCGGTCATCTGCACCACATATGACATGGGGTGTAAATTCATTTATTTGAACCTTCGTATTAAAGGACCCTCTTGAATTTAAAACATCCGAAACCATGTTATGACTTCAATCCAAAACAGACATGCCCTGGAGAGTTAGGAGACCTTTTCAAAGACAAAGAAGGCTTCTAACCTGCTCACAATTAGCCATTACATGCTACTAGGGGCTGTTTAATTGGGACTGCCACTCTCAATTAACCAGCGACAAGTGAATAGAAGAGTAATCAAAATTAGGTACACATGTTACCCATTACTTCCATTAAGGATTATAATCAAATTGTATATTTTGCTTTGATTTTTCTGTGTTCCTAGCTCCAAGAAAGTATATAAATGAAAGTAGTGAGGGAAGGGAGATTAAACCTAACTTTTTCCTTCTAAGTGTCAAAGAACCACTGCATTGAAGCTTCTACCAGTCTTCAGCAAGGACATTCTAGTGTGACTTCAGCATGCAGTGGAATTTATCAGAATCCCATCTGCAGGCCTCAAAAATAACCAGCAGAGGCTCTTTGTGATTCAAACACTTGAGGCCTTCCTTTTTTCTTCCCTGAGCAGTAACAGAGATCATTTGGCCAAGAAACAGAATTTCCCTTTTGCCCACTAAGAAGCAAGAATATTCAGCTTCTGGGCTGTATGTAATTCACTAGGTTTCTGATTGGTAGTATTTAACTGGGGAGGTGGTAGGGGAGAGTGACGAAGATGAGTGAGATAGAAGAGTATCTCATGGATTGCATTGAGCTGAAGAGATCTTTGGCTTAAATCTGCATTTCAGCTGGTTAAAAGAACTAACCCCCCAGAATGGCACTTTAAATTTTAATTTTCAGGACCAGACAGCGTTAAGGTTTATATCAAAGTGTGTATATTTGAATACACATATTTAAATGTACATACATATTTAAATACAAATTATTCTTAAACTTCTGGGTTGTACAAAGCCCTTGATGTAAATTGATCATGAATGAAAGATAAACTTTAAAGAAAATGTGTACAGGAGGGACACCTGGGTGCCTCTGTCAGTTAGGCGGCTGCCTTCAGCTCAGGTCATGATCCCAGGGTCCTGGGATCGTGTCCTGCATTGGGGGGGGGGGGGTCCTTGCTCAGCAGGGAGCCTGCTTCTCTCTCTGCCTCTGCCTGCCACTCTGCCTGCTTGTGCTCTCTCTCTTTGACAAATAAATTAATAAAATCTTCAAAAAAGAGAGAGAGAAAGAAAATGTGTACAGGAGTGTGACTTGATTACCATTAAATATTAACCTCATTTCATATTTTATTTGTAGTTAAAAAAAACTACAAGAATCCAGACATATTTGGAAATTGTCATTTTTTTTCCCTTTAAATATCATCCAGCTCTCTCTAGATTCTATTAAAATAATTGTCTTCCTATGGTTGTATTTTTGGTGATTCCCCCTAAGGGAATTTGTATGACTTTAAAGTGTTCTTTGGAGCATGGAGATTCGATAATGTGCAGCTGATCCAAAAATTAAATAACTTTCCATGACAGGCCCTTCTTCTCCTTACTCAGAGGGCTGAGAATTGAGTCTTCCAATTATAAGCAGGGCCAAATCACGAGCTCATGCCTTTTTCAAGCACAGAAACAATTATGTAAATCAGCAGTCTGCGAACTTCTTCTGTAAGGGCCAGATAAATATTTTAGGCTTTCCAGGCCATAAAGGTCACTGTTACAAATATCACACTCTGATTTTGTACTGCAAGTGGCCATAGATGATGTGTAAACAAATGAATGTGGCTGCATTTTAATAAAACTTTATTTATAAAAACAGAGTGTGGACTTGATTTGGCCCTTGGGGTCCACAGTCTATAGCTGATTCTGGTTTAGCTCTAAAACTTTGATTCTCTCCAATCATTTTTAATCTTGCATCTGATCACTCCAGAAAATAATCAAAGAGATTTAGATATTAAGAAGTAAGAATTCAGGGACGCCTGGGTGGCTCAGTCAGTTAAGTGCCTGCCTTAGGCTCAGGTCAGGATCCCAGCATCCGCACCCGGCTTCCTGCTCAGTGAGGAGCCTGCTTCTGCCCCTGCTTGCCAATCCCCATGCTTGCATGCTCTCTTTCTCTCTCTCTCTGACAAATAAATAAATAAAATATTTTTAAAAAATAAAGTAACAAAATAAGTTTTAAAATGTTAAAAATTAAAAAAAAGAATTCAGAATTAAAAGGAATGATCTAGAACCATTTGAGGAAGCTTGATAGAAATATTGACTGATGTGCCCTACCCCAAAGTCATTAGTAAATCTTATGTGGGTCCAGAAATGTGAATTTTTTAAAGTTCCCCGAGTTGATGCTGATTCAAAGTCAGATTTGTGATTTCTTGGTCTAGAAAATGGCCCCCGTTTCTTCAATAACTTTCTAACATTAGCAGTATCACCTATTATATTAATCAGGGCAATTAATGCTAGCTGCTACGATAGCAAACCCCAGACCTCAGTGACTTAATCCAGTATTCATTTCTCTCTCTTACCATCCTTTATCATAGAATCCTTTATCATATCATAGCTATGCCATATGGAATGCTTAGGGGAAAAAAAATGGAGGACATTTTGACAGCTCTTAGATGTCAACACAAAAGTGCAAGCACTTCTGCTCACCATTCATTGGCCAAGACTCTTCCTGTGGCTCCAACCTACCTGCAAGGGAGGCGGGGGAGAAAAGGGAGGAGTTAATATTTGCTGATTTTGACACAGCGGCCATATTTTTATCTGACTCATCATCCGTAATTCTGTGATTCCACCTACGTCTTCCATATCACACAGAAAGAACAGACGCTTAAAAACTGCTTGCCTATCAGTTAAACTCTTAGCAACTCTGGAATAGACAACATCCAAAATATTACTTACATCTAGCCTTTGGCAAAGATCTCATTCTTGAAATTCATACAGATCAAATTCTTGATTTTTATAAATCAAATGAAGTTTTGGGGTTTTCATTTTGTTTTTGTTTTTATTAATCAGAAATTCACTGTGTGGAACTAGTACTGTTTTGATCTCTGTTTTGAATACAATCTCTGTTTTGAATTGGAGAAACACAGGTAGGTGTCCCGACTAAAGAAAACAGCAATTCCTGGCTTCATGAATTGTCCTCATATTTGCAGTTGAAAAGATCAGGTTTAGGTAAATTAGGTAATACTGTGTGTCACCATTATAGTCCCCATCAGAAGGGTCAGAAGTCATTCAAAGATTGTTAACTCCTACCCAGTAGCTCACAGCTGGTTTTCAAAAATAGGAGAAATACCTAAATGGTACGGATCTGCTGAAATGTTTAGAGACACAGATATTATTCCAAAAGGTATAACCCTCTTAAAGGGGGGGAAAAAGGTCTCCCCACTCAAGAAGAAAAAGATAACAAAATGTTATAGATCTTTAAGCTCTTCTGAGAGAAAACAGAGATTTCTACCCAAGTAAAGTAAAATTTCAGCTAAACACTAGAAAAACTGCCTAAAGATTTAAGAAGGCTGTGGCCTCCCCCACATAGAAACAGAGCTAGCACATGAAACCACTGCCTGAGGAAGGTTTCGGGGTCCAGGAGGAAGAACTAATGAAGTGCTTAGGAAAAATCACAATTTCTGACCCATGATAACTTACGGTTTAAATCGTCTACACCCATGATCTGCTCATTCAGACTAAAAAGGAGTGCTAATGGGTAGAAGGTATTGTCCTTCAGTGCACAGTCCTCACGATAAACTGTGATCTCAAGTATTGCACAATAATGTTCTTCTCTGACACACCGAGTGATAACAAATAAAGGGACTATTTAACCTGCCTTGTAACCTTTCATCTCAGAGCCTGTCTCTGAATCCCTTGTTTATTCACCCTATAACTCCCTTACCACAGCTTATCTTTCAGTTGCTCCCAAGAGTCTCGATCTTTCTGGATAACCAGGCACCTTGGAGAGAGCACCAAGCGCTTGGGGAACCAAGAGGGTGGTACTCGGTGGTTCTTCCATACCTGGAGCATCTTGGCATGCGTACGACTACCGATATGGCAAGGCTGTCTGTAATCATTTCAACTGTTGGACTCATTATCTCCATTCTGAAAAACCCTTCACAATTGTGCAAACACATAAAACCCAGCAAATAAGCTGCCTTCTTGAATAGAGTGGATTCTTTCCGATCCCTTCCCGGGAAAACTATACATTACAAATAACGGGAACAGCATGTCGGACGGTAGATAGCCAGTGGCTTCCTCTGAATCTTCAGTCCAATACTTTTTAAAGAAAATGAGCAAGATTTCTAGAGTATTATGCCAGGAAGGATATCCTTATTTGTATAGGAAGAGTGGAGGTTTTAGTGAGATATTTTCCCCCTTTGTTTCTTTCTTAGAATATTTACATGCCTGTAAACTCTTTATCTCAGAATTACAGAAAGCTTACGTGTAAGTTTCATTTCCAATAGAAAACAAGCCAATCACCTTTCCATAGATAAGCATTTGAAAGTAAGCAATTATCTAATAGAAGTGTTTAAATTAAATTGCTAATTAAGACTAATTTACTTGGAGGAACCAGGAGTTTATCATTCATCTATCACAATGCCTAGAACAAGTATATCATAATTACATAGTTTAGAGGTATAATTTGTTGACTCACATGTATTACAAACAAATGCCCTTTCCCCTGATTTTAGGATCAACAGGAAGGTCCTGTGATTTTACCACTTACTTATGGCCACTGGGTTCATAAGTCACTGATATTTAGAGCAGACATGAACTTGAGAGATTATCTAACAACAGCTTTGCTCTACAGACAAGGAAAAAAATCTTGGAAAAAGGATGAAACACAGGCTAGATTTCCCCAGTTTGATTGTCCCTGGCTTGCTTCCTTCGTCCCCCATTTTCTAGTTTCACATCAGTAGGAGAGGGTGGCTTATCTATGTATGCTTTGGGAAACTGGTAACTGGAAAGATGTTTGAATGAAGGAATCCATAAGCCCTCCTACAGAAGCAGGAATTCTTGGCTCCAAAGTGACCCAACTGCTATTCACAAGAGCTGATTGACAACTTTTTGCTCATCCGTTGAAATGTAGTTATCTTAAAAATAACATTTTCCACTTGTCCCTAACTCATTCTTGTTAACAGTGACAAATGACTCATTGAGAAATGACTTCTGGCAGCTTCCAATCGCCTGGTTAATTTCTTTAACTGCCTTTTACTGGGTCAAGGAGCAGCCACGTGTAACCCTTTGGGGCCATTATTGGGTGTAAACTCTGTGACAACTGCACTTGCTACATCATTTATTTAATTGGCTCAAGTCTAATGCCAGGAAGACCTAAGTTAACACGCTCCCAGACAGGATGGCTCATCATAAGCGGGAAAGAAAAACTCGTGCCCTTGGTTCCAAGGAGAATCACATCAGAGAATGCATAGATAGATGGGAACTCGTACACTACCAGTCTTCCAGCTCAATCCCCAGAGCCTGACCTACTGACTAGGGAGCCCTTGCACTTTTATTTCTACGGACAAAAGCCTGCGTACACAGCATTATACAAAATAGAATCCTTTGAGTCATAGGATTTTGAAACTCCAAGGTGCTATTTCATAGTTGAGAAAAGAGATCTAGGAAGTCAAAAGTATCCACTCAAGATCACACAAGTA
>CM053611.1:83663199-83699000 GCA_028646535.1 Procyon lotor
AAGATCACACAAGTATCTGACGGCAGAACTCAGACAAGAACTCACTTCTCCTCATGCTTATTCTAGTGGTTTTCATTACACTATGGTCCACAATCATTCTCTACGATCTCTAACAGGTTTGTGTGTTAAAACAATCTTCTATGGTGACAACATTTAGATTCCCAACTGAGTTCTAATCTGATCTTAATCTATTTTTGAAAATTCTCTTCTACTTGAACAGTACCGTTGGGGCTTGTTACTGTAACTTCTCTTTTTGTCTTCACTAAAAAAAAAACTCCTTTAAAACAGAATGACAAATGTGTTGCTATGCCCGATAGTGGTAATAATGCCTGAACTAAAATAAGAATTGTTTTGTCAGGGTAAAAGGAATAGAAGAGAAATATTTTTAATTTCCTTTTACAACGTTAAGTAGATCTCAAAATGATTACCTTTTGAAATGCAGTTTACGCTCTCACTTTGAAAGTTATTATGGGAACCTTTTGAGAAAGAGGGAGGACCTGAATTGAAGATTAACTTTGAGTTAAAAAGAAAACGCAGAGAGATAAGATCAAAGGCAAAATCACCGCTAAGGGCTTCAGGATCTCTGGGGAAAATTGTTCTCTTCTCCCAAATCTCATCAATTAGAAGAAAGCAAATGTACAGTTCTTTACTCAGCCAGATACAATCAAAGCATGACATTCTGTATCAATGGGACAGGAATTTCCACAAATTGATAAGGACAGTCTGTTTGAATAGAAGGTCAAAGGAGTCCTTTTTAAGTTTGTTAGAACTTCAGTTAATACGGTTTTCTTTCCCCACCCCCCATCTCTATTTCCAGAAAGTAGATGATTAAGACTACAGCACTGAAGAAAAATGTCCTACTGAGTCACAAAGCTAAGGATGTCTGTAGTCACTATCCTAATATAAGTTTTTTTTGGGAGGGGGGGTGGGTGTAAAGACTTATACTTGTGCTGATTCACAGCTTCCCACATACTGAGGTGGTGGGGAGAAAGAGTGTCCTCCTCTTCCAGTTAACTATAAAATGCACGAACCAAAAAACAAAAAACAAAAAAAAACAAAAAAAAAAAACACCCAAAAAACCGTACTGTTATTTCAGACCAGTTGGATTCTTTATATTTATAGAGATTAAGATTCTCCCAATTAAATATTTTACAATGAGTCATTTTTGGATGGGGGAAGATAACATTGTGGAGAGAAGAAAATACTCCCTCTGGTTTCTTTTTTACTTTTTCTTTTTTTTTAAATCACAGCAACAAATGCAAGCTAAATCACACAGTTGAAGATCATCCCAAAGGATGAATGAATGGGCTGGCACAGAGCCCCCACTGTGACGAACGAGTAGACAGATCGCTAGTTACCAAGCTCTCTCCTTTACAAGCAGCGATTCCTCTCAAGGGGAAGGGAAGGGAAAGGAACATTCCTTGGCCTTACTACGTGCTGTGCCAGAGGCTTTCTTCCACCCACGGATTTAACCCTCAGCGCAAGCCTTTACTGTCTGATTCCCTCCACCGTATACAGATAAGAAAAGCTCAGACACGGAAAGGGGAATGACATCTACTAACTGCATTAGGGACATTCGTTCAACAAATATTATTTCAACGATTAAGTCCACCTGGAGTCAGGAGATTTTAGAATAGCCTGATTTGCTTAAAACTACATCAACAAACTGTATACTCATGACTTGGAGATACTAGGACTAAGGGAAGTATAAAACACCCATTTCAGTTTACCACCTACAGCATCCAGGATTATTGATCATGCAGAGTACATAAAACTGAACTGATTCAGAATCCACATCTGTGTGTGAAATCATCCAACCTTCGGCACCGTGCATTAAGGACGATCACTAATGATATCTACCAATTAAATTTAAAGTTAAGTTATGTAAAAGTCAAAGCAATTTATTTTTTTAAGATTTTATTTATTTATTTGAGAGAGAGAGAATATGAGTGGGGCAGAGGGAGAGAGAGAAGTAGACCCCCGCTGAGCAGGGAGCCCAATGTGGGGCTCCATCCCAGGGCCCCGAGATCATGACCTGAGCCAAAGACAGATGCTTAACCCACTGAGCCACCACGGTGCCCTGGAAAGTCCACAAAATTGAAAATTGAGTTCCTTGGTAACGGTAGCTACATATCAACTGTTCAGTTGCCACATTTACTGAGCGGGTACTGCATTAGCCAGCACAGATGTGGAACACCATAATTCCAGAATGTTCTACTAAGCCTTCAACATGAGGAAAAGAACTTCATATATAACCTTGTTTCAGGGTTTTTTTGAAAAATACTACTTTACGTTTGTGTCGCCCTCCATGTTTTCCAAAGACTGGGAAAGATTATTTCGCTGGTCGGTGTTAAAATTACCCCCCATACTTTGGTGAAGGAACGTGAAACCCAAAATCTAGGGAAGATGAGTGACTCATCTATCAGTGCCTGGGATCAGAGAGGAGAGTCGAGGTCTGCTGGCCCAGCATTTTCAAGACATGGTGCAAAAGTGCACACTCAAAAAGCCAACGTGGCTTTGAAGGCCAGCTCCAATACACAGGGATGGGTTTTGTGGCATGGGACAGTATTGAGCTGCTCTGGGCCTCAGTTTGCTCATTTGAAGCAGCGGAATGGGAATGACAGCCTCGCCCAAAGTAGCGTCCATCACCAGGTGTTGACACGGTGTGCTACCCAGAGAGACCAAGGCCCTCCTCCTGAACAGCAAGCGAGCTTTTCCCTGCTAATCTTAATTTAAATGTTTTTTTCAATGCTCTAGGCTACAAATAGACTCAACAGAAGTGGTTCACAATTTAGGAAGCTGATTTTGAGTACGTTGACATTTCCAACGGTTATATATACCCTCCTCCCAGCTGCTGTGTGTGTGTTACCTCTGAATTGTTATCAAGATTAAAGGAGAGTTTAGAGAGCCTATAAATCTGACATGTAGATGTTCAATAAATGCAAGTCCCCTCTTTGTCTTCTTCCCCTACTCTAACTCCTGTTAAGGTTTCCAGGTGTCTACCTATGGCCCCAGACAATTTAGGGAGCCTCGGTTCTATCCCAAGCGGTTAGATGACTCAGGAAGCTTATTTACAATCTGATAATATAACATATAGTTTCCATGAGACTATATGTTACATATTACAGTAGAAATCAATAGTGAAATAAGATTAACTCTTCAGAAATTCATTTTCCTGGAAGCTTTAAGAATATACCTATTCTACATATTGATTATTCAGTTAATGTAGATGCAGATATTCTAGAATGTTTCCTCTATTTGGCTTAGAAATGCATCACAGGATGACTCTAACGTAGAATTATCTTTTTAATACTGTTGGGTTTGGGACATCAAACTTGATCTGCATGTCCTAGGTCAATGATTCATAATTCTAGGCCAGCTCAGAATTTTTCAGGCAGCTCTATTTTAATTCACTTTAATTTTTCAAAGTAAATTTGTACTCTATTCCTCCTGCAAAAAGGCCCGACACAAAGAAATGAGGAGAGAATGGTCAACCTTAAGGAGTGGATGCTTTAGGCATCTTCTGGCCGGTGCTGGGACCAGCTGGCCTGAGAACAGGCTAACAGATGTGAATCTTCAAATGCCGGCCAACAATCTGTCATAAAGCGCTAACGTTTTGCCTCTACGGAGGCTCCACAAAGACATGTCACTGGAACACCAACTGATAACACCACTCTGTAAAGCCTGGAGTAGGGTAGGTATCATCCCATTTTTTCAGGTGAGAGTTTGAGCATTCGAGAGATTATTATTACACAGATAATTACAAAACCAGGACTAGAACTCACGTTGTTTACTCCTTGTCTGATGTTTTCTCTACTATCGAAACCATCAAATTAAGTGACGCTCTCATTAGAATAGGCCTAAATACTGTACCTATATTTCATCTATTAAGTTGAAACCAGTGTGCAGGGAATGGCCACACAGACCAAACATAGATAGCCAGGAAAAATGGAGACCAGAGAAACCCACAGGGGTCAGACAGGCAATAAGAGGGCATCAAATTAGGGAAAGTCATTTAGCTCCATCCCTCCAGCTTCACGATCACATTTGTTTTCTCCAACATCAGTGGGGAGATAGAGAGCAGAAAGTATATTGAGCTTATAGATGGCACCCACTTAGAAAGAATGGTGTGAATGTTGGTGAACAAAATCAGTATTGAAAAGTCCTCAGTGAATGAACAATAAATCCTATCTAACAAAAGGGGTATTTTAGGGAGATAAAGGTGTGAACGGGCTGGTAGGTGCTGCATCGTGTCTCCACACCCCGAGATTCATAAATTGAAGCCCTAATACCCGATACTTCAGAATATGACATGTAGAAAGATGGGGCCTTTAGAGGGGGCGTTAAGTTAAGATGAGGCCATTAGAGTGGGCCCTACTCCAATCTTGACTGGTACCACCCTTATAAGAAGAGGAAATTAGAACACAGACAATGCACAGACTGAGGGGTGACCATGTGAGGATATGGCAAGTCAGTGGCCAGGCCATCTGAGAGCCAAGAAGAGAAGCCTCAGAAGAAACCAAATGTGCCAACACCTTGATCTTGGAGCTCTGGCCTCCAGAACGGTGAGAAAATACATTTCCACTATTTGAACCACCTAGCCTGTAGTATTTATTGTGACAGCCACTGTAAACTAATACACCTGCATTTGGGCAACAGACAAAAATACCTGTTGAGTAGAAACTGGATGATATCTTGCTTCACGTTGTGCAGTGACAGGGGAGAAAGAGAGCCGTTAAGAATAAACTCTGCGCAAGCCCGTGTGTTTGATCGCCAACCACAGGATCAATTAGTAAAGGTCAAATATTATAGCCAGCAAGTTCTCTGGGGCAGACACAATAGTCTGTTCCAATCCTCTCACTTCCTAGCTCTGTCACCTTGGGCAGGTCACCTGTCTCCGTGTTGTAAAAGGAGAATACCACCTACCTTCCAGGATGGTTGAAAGGATCTCAATGTCGATATCAGCACCCAGTGTGCCATGAGAGAGGCAATAAGGGAAAGCCACAGTTTTTATAAGTATCATCCTTACCATTGGTGTTGGAGGGTGACGGTCTCACTCTGCTTGGTGACAGTTAGATCACACCTGAGCATCACTATTGGCTCTTCAAACCCTACTTGTAAAAGCAGGATGACAACAAAAATAATGGCAAATACCATTTATTTGAGTGTCTGCTCTGGGTTAAGTGTGGTAATTCACTTCTTTAATCTTTACACCTCCCCTTTAAACTGTGTGTCATTATCAACATGTGACAAATGAAGAAACTGAAACTGAAACACATAAAGCCAGTAAGTAGAGGAGGCAGGATTCAAAGCAGGGTGTGTCTGACTCCGAACGATCTTCTCTTCCCTTTCCTGTATGCGCAGAGCACAGGGAGACTTGAAACGATATCTGATAAGAAAAATGACCTGGGGATGGATGCTAAGAACACTCATGAGAACATAGCCTTCTTTTTAAATATTGGAAAGTCTGTTACTGAGAAAATGGATTCGGTTTTGGATAATTAAAACAGGGAGTCGAGGGGTGCCTGGGTGGCTCAGTCGTTAAGCGCCTACCTTCGGCTCAGGTCGTGATCCCAGGGTCATGGGATCGAGCCCCACATCGGGCTCTCTGCTCTGCAGGAAGCCTGCTTCTCCCGCTACCATTCCCTCTGCTTGCTTTCCTTTCTCGCTGTGTTTCTCTCTGTCAAATAAAAAAAATCTTTAAAAAAAAAAACAGGGAGTGGAAGTTATGAGGACACCTCAACATTGTTCTAGTAGAACAATCAAAAGATGGAACCGATTTCTTCAAGAACAGTGACATCACCACTTGGCAGGAATGTTGAGAACTTGTTTCCAAGGATCAGCCAGGTAGTTGTAACCGGTGACTTTTGGGGGTCCCCTCCCCGACCAAAAATAATGGACAAATCTATATGCACGCATCACGGATCCACTGACAATAGGAATACCGCCAGAGGCAGAGATCCGAAAACCTGCCATTGCTGAGAGTCCTAGAAAACAGTGACCGGCAGCATCTATGCTCTAGATTCTCAACCGCAGGGACAAAGACCTACAAACCCGGACCTGGAAGAATTGGAAGACTGGACAGAGAAAGAAGGATGGCCACAGCCTGAAGGAGCATGACCCAGTGCTCTGGCTATGGAGCTACAGTCCATGGGCTGGGGAAACAGAGCAAGGTCCCCTCTGAAGCAAGATTTCATGGCTCTGAGAGCAGTGACTACCACACAGTCAAGTCCCTGTCTCACCACGGACCTGCTGGCTGTGTCTGGCTGCATTCGGACAGTTACACAGTGAATACCCACTAAAGGTCGGCTCACATTATTATTATTCCTGAGTTTATATCGTGTCCCAGGCTACAGAGCAGGGCCAAAGCTCCCCATATGTGACCCCTTTTCAGAAGACGATAGCAACACAGAAGCCAGGACTTCCGGTGAACCAGGGAAACTTCTACTTTAAAATGAGAAAATGCGAAAAAGCTCTACTTCTGAGAACCGATACCTTCTTACGAAAGTTTCTGAACTTAAGAAAGTATTGAGCTTAAATTGTGGTTAAAGGTTCCTGTCATGGTTCTTCCCTTATGTAAAATAGTGTGTACGCATAGTTCAATTCAAAAAGCATTTACCAGTAGGGTGCAGAGGGTAAGCATGTAGGCTCCCCAACCCCGTTCTCTGTGTTCCAATTCCATGTGGATCATTAGTAGCTGGGTGATCCTGCCAAGTTATTTAAGATCTCTGGGCCTCAGTTCCTTCATAAAATGGAGATGATCATACTACCTACCTCAGAAGATCATATAAGGATTTATAGAGCATTTACTAAAGTGCCTGCCTACACAGCAAAAATTACTTATTACCCCAATTGTGGTTAGTTTCCAGGCAACACGATAGGCACAAGAGACACAATAATAAATAAGGCAAGGTTTCTCAACCTAGAGGAGTTCCTGGGCTAGTGAAGAAGGCAGATTCGTACGCAGAATTTCAACAAAATATGCCAAGTGCTAATAAAGGCTTAACCTTCCACTGGTATAGTTGGGGGGTAGAGGGAAGAGATGGCTAATTTAACCTGGGAAGGCTTCCTGGAGAAGGGGATACCTGTACTGTCTTCAAGGATGAGTGAATGGCAAAGTTCTGGGAATTTTTTCACCAAAAAACATTTCACCCAAAATGTGAGCAAATAAAATCCTTTCCAATTGCCCTCATTGATTTTTAAATAGTAATAAGAAGAAATCGCCAGCAGATTAAGAGAATTCGATCATATCAGTTCACACAATCCTTTTGTCCAATTTCTAGCTAGTTCTTGCCCAGTGATTAATGTGAACAGATTTCAGTTGCTCCAATAATCAAAAAAGAAAAAAAAGCCACTTGGAAAACAGGTACTAAAGCTGACATCTCAGAGTGCTTGAGAAAGGAAAGAATATAACAAACAAGCTCATTGATCAGTGGGTAAATTCGAAATCGCTAATGAGATATGACCTGTGACTGGGCCAGTAACCTGGATTCTCTTTAAAGACAGGGACGTTTCTTACCCTCTTTGTAGCCCCTGCTCCTAATGCAGTACTTGGCAATAAAAGTTTGATTAATTAACATATGGACAGAGTTGAATCACTGGCTTTGAAAAAAATGAGAGTGATAAATCATCTTCGGAAGCAACATCATAATAATTACCAACTTTTATTAACCACTTTGAATATGACAGACTCTATGCTAAGCCTGCACGGGGGTTGTCACGATTTACGCTTGTGAAGTCAGTACTGTTTTACTGTTTACTTTGTCAATTTCTTCACTGATTTAACAAATGTTTATTGGGGGACTAATACTTTGAGGCACCGTTCGGGGAGCCGTGGACAGAGCCGTGAACGATGGAGATAATGTACTTGCTCTCATGGAGGTTACAATCTAAGGAGAGAGACAAACCATAAATAATACAACATCATATAACCTATAATGCAACGTAAGGTAGGGTAATTAACATAACAACACAACATAATATAACATAAGGTAATGTAATCAACACAACGTAGTACAATACAACATTGTTTTGTGTGGGGCTCTGCAGGAAACAGACCGAGACAGTGGAGGAAATCGAACCAGGGCTGGGCAGAGGGAGGAGACGCTGAACCGTGAGTCAGGTTGAACAGAGTTCTCAGCCAACCCCACAGGGAGCCCTCAGACTGGAATGGCCTTGAGTCTAAGCATCTGGGCCTTTTTTATCTCCATAGTCTTCAGATGCAGGCTGCTCTAGGAAGAATCCATGACCTTGCGTGAGGTAGCTCTCTTCAGCCAAGGGCAATTCCCAAATAGGGCTGACAGCTGAGGGTGGACATCTGGCAATGCTCCCAGCAGCTGGAGATAAGTCCTTCAGTCTTAACTACGATGGTTTTGACTCAATGTCAGTCTCTCTTCCGCTAGAATATAAGCTCCAAAAGGGCAAAGTTCTGGTTTCTCCTCTGATGGGGCCCAGGTGCCTAGAACAGAGTAACTGCACGTGACGTGGACTTCACTGTGTTTGTTAAATTAAGAACTTAATGGTGATACATTAACTGTGTCATAGAACATAAACCCAAACCAAGAGTTTCTAAAGATAAGGTCAAGTTGGGATACTGGATATTGTTAAATAATTTCTATTTATTATTGGTATAAAACTTTGAAAAATAAGCTTCTTTTTAAAATCTTGGTTTGAAAATGCAGTCAGAGATTTGAAAGTCTGTTTATAAGTTCAGTTTATTCTTAATAGTTGACATTAATGGCTATTGTTATGGGCTGAATTATGCCCCCAAATTCGTATGTTGAAGTCCTAAACTGCCCCTCACTCAGTAATTCAGAATGTAACCATATTTGGAGAAAAGGTGTTTAAAAGGGTGAAGAAGTTAAAATTAGGTCTTTAGGCTGGGTCCTACTCTATTATGACTGGCATTCTTATAAGAAGAGGAAGTTTGGACAAAGACATGCACGCACACAGGAAAAGACCATGTGAAGACAGAGGGAGAAAACAGCCATCTACAAGCCAACGAGAGAGGCCTGTGAAGAAATCAACCTCACAGATACCTTGATCTGAATTTCTACCTTCCAGAAATGTGAGGAAATACATTTCTGTTGTTTAAGCCACCCCATCCGTGGTCCTTTGTTATGGCAGTCCTGAAACCCTAAGATAGCTCGCTTAGCTAAAAATGGTACCTTACGAAGCCCACAAATACCCACCATACATATATACTTGCGGGAAGGAGTATCACTTACAGAAGACAAGAGACAAGGAGCGTTGGTGAGGATGTGGAGAAAAGCGAACCCTTGTGCCCTGGTGGTGGGAAGGCAAGCGGGTGCAGCCCCTGTGGAAGACAGTATGAAGTTTTCTCGAGAAGGTTAAAATAGAACTGTTGTGTTATCTAGTCCCACTTCTGCGTGTGTATCCAAAGGAAATGAAATCATGATGTCAACAAGAACTTTGTATTCCTTTGTTCACAGCAGTATTTTTCTCAATAGCCAAGACATGAAAACAACCTAAGTAACTGTCGACAGACGGCTAGGTAAGGAAAATGTAGGATCTATACACATAATGTAGTATTATTCAGCTTTTAAAAAGAAGGAGATCTGGTCATTTCTGACAACATGGATGAACCTAGAAGGCATTATGTTGTTGAGTGAGACAAGCTGGAAAGAGAAAGCCAAATACTTTACGGTATCACTTTTATATGGAATTTTAAAAAATTGAACTCAAAGAAACACAGTAGGAGAGTGGTTGCCAGGGACTTTGGAGGAGGGGAGAAATGGGGAGAGATTGGTCAAAGGGTGCAATTATAAGATGAATAAGGTCTGGGCGCCGGGGTGGCTCAGTCGGTTAAGAATCTGCTTTCAGCTCAGGTCATGATCTCGGGATCCTGGGATTGAGACCTGCATGAGTGGGGGAGATGGGAAAGGGGTGGTCCCTGCTCAGCAAGGGGTCTGCTTCTCTGTCTGCCCCTCCCCCCACTCATTCTCTCTCTCTCTCTTAAAAATAAATAAAATCTTAAAAAAATGACTAAGATCTAATGTATAACATGGTGACCATAGCTAATAATAGCACCTTATTGTATAATTAGACATTTACTAAGAGAGTAGGCAGAAATTAAGTGTTCTCACACCCACACACACAAAAATGGTAAATATGCAAGGGGATGGATATGTCAGTTAACTTATTAGGGGAGTCTTTTCACACCGTATACATATATCAAATCATCATCATCTTGTATATTTTTAATATCATGATTTTGTCAATTATAACTCAATAAAACTGAAAAATAGTGTCTATGAGTCCACATTTTAAACAATATTCATGATCAATGGAAAAAAGTTAGCTTAATTCTTAATAGACCTGAAATGATCATTTTCCCTGTCATGTAGCTCACCTCAGGAGAAGGAGAAGTATTGCTCATCTCTGCAATACTATCATTGTTCCCTTGGGCCTACACTTAATAGCATTTTTGATCTGTCATTTCTTCGCAAGGGGCATTTTCAAGCCACCTAGTCAGTGAGCACCCATTAAGTTAAAACAAGATAATATAATCTGAAAAGCCGCTTACTTCAAAATATTCAAAATACTACTCACTTCAAAATCCTGCTTCAAAATATTCTGAAAGGAGACAAAACTTAACGGGTAACGGCCCCCTCCCCATCTCCCCCTTGCAGCATTCCATTCCCCACTAGGTAAAACTTCCACACTTTTCAAGATCCGAGGCCGTCCCACATACAGACCCAGGAAGGGTACGGGGAATATCAGTAAACAGCCATTCCACAAGTGCTAGGAGGCTGAATCCCTTTTTTAAAATTTTCAGATAGAAGTGAATGAGAAAAAAAGAAAAAAAAAAGAAAAAAAAGAGAAAAAAAAAAAAAGTGAATGAGAGTTCTAGTATTTTCTTCCCAGACCCCGGATGATGTCTCCAGCCAACCTCTGGGATGCGTAAACCCCCACCTTGGAGACAGACTGCTTGAGTAAACGAAGAGAACAGCTGTTTCTCGAATCAGTTCTCGGACAAGAGCCGTCTCTGCCTTGTTCCACAGTGTGTATGTGGAATTGCCGAGGCCCAGAGTGACCTGCCGCTGTCTGAAATGCCTCTCGAGCAGCAAATACCCGCTTGGGCACTTCCTCATTCAAGGGGGTTCATTCCCCTGTGCTGCTGCCACCTGACTGCCCTGAAGTGTGTCCCTCCCTAGCAGACACGAAATTGTGAAATCACTCAGCGTTCCCTAAAGAAAATCTGGGGTCGAGTGTTATTCTTTGGTATTTGAATCTCTAAGTTCAACCCAGAGGATGCGCCATTTAGAAGCAATATGATTGAATTTCCTTTCCCCAGCTTGTCTGGGCTTGTTGTCTGTCACTCATCAAAGCCCGATGTCTTTGTAAAGGGCTTTCGGAACCACATCTTAATGTCACTGAGCAGATAACATATTAACTGTTAATTGACACGAGAAAATGTTCCAGGATCGTGTTCCTGTCTTTGTTAGGAGATGATAAGTGACTTATTATTCAGCAGTGCCAGTTTTTCTTAGAGTTTTCAGCAAGCTTATAATCTTCACTCCCCTTGCCCCGTAAGTGTTGGTTTAAGTCAGTGTCTCTGTTTTTATAGCAAGATTGGTTTTATTATTAAATTATACTAATATCTTTCAGAGTTGAAATGATCTTTAAACTAATTTTCCCTTGGGGTAATGGTGTTTTCTTTTGCTGTGTTTTGTTTTGTTTTGTCCTTAAACCACACCAACAAAATTTCCCTTGAGGGGAATTTTCTTAGAATTTTAAAAAGACATGATAAAAAATGTTTAAGTGTTATTTATGAACCATTTATAATTCTTCAAATTATCTCCCATTCTTTTTAAGCCCTTTAGATACATTCATCTGTGATGCTATTTAAAGTATACATGCACTGTTTTGTTTTCAGCTTTTTTCAGTAAAATTTACATTTTTATGTAAATATTAGCTAACTGAACTTGGGTGCCCTTCACTTCCTCATGTTGAAAACATGAAAACTATCTGCCTCTCAAGATTGCTTTAAGGATTAAATTATGCTAACGTAGGTGAAATCGCCCACAAAATGGGGGGACCCTGATTAAATGTGACCTGAATGTGAATGTACGGATACAGTCTACAAAATTGTGATTTTAATAATAATTAATTCCCTCATTGTTTTTGAAACAATTTATTTAGCCAGTTCAATGTCAATGCCTACAAGTGAGATTGCTAAACAGGTTTACTGTATTCATAAGTTATATCCCACTTGCTTCTGAAAAAGATACAAAGTAGCTAAAATTTGTCATATTGCTTATTAACCTGTCAATAAAAACAGGAAGAAAAACCTACACTTATGCAATGAATTACCACTAAAAGACGTCTTATTCACTTATTTGAACCGCTTATAAACCTTATGAGGTTGATAGCTATCATTCCTGCTTTACCGATGAGAAGATAAATGAGCTTCCGAGAGACCACAGTCTCATGTAGATTTCAGTTTTCACATTGCAAATGCAACAATCTTGGCACCACAGCATACAGCCTGGACACACGGCTCACCAGAAAGAATTGCATTTTAGTGTCTTCTTATTGTTGCTTATTTTTGTGAGTTTACTAGGTTTTCAAAAACGCCTTACCATTCGTTAATTGCAAACAAGGCTGTATAATTTACCACTTGTGAGTCTACTGAACTTTCTGTTATGCAAACTGTCTCTTCGCACTCTTTGACTCCACAGGAAGTAGAATCTTTCACCACATCCTCTCTAGCTTGCATCTTTGGCATCATAGCAAACAAACATTCTTTTGCATCCCCTGTCAGTTCAGTTCCCTGACAATTATCTCCCGATGAGATTAAATTGTTGGAAAAGGTCTTTCTCACAAACCGAAGATGTTCAACAAAGGTTGTGGGAACGAAAGCAACAAACAACGGGCGCCGTACGCTGAATCTCACAGATTACTGACCCTGAGGGTTTGGCTCCTCAGGAAGGGGAATGATTCTGTCTCTACAGACCCGGCCATGTTAGCCCCATTTCTGACCATCGGGCATTGCTCTGAATACTCAAACAGGTTTCCCACACGTCTTTCAGAAAGGGAATTTCCTTGAACCACAGCTGACCTCCACTACCCTCTGAGTGTCCACTCTCCCAGGATTTGTCAGGAGCCCATCTGGCCTTTGAGATGGGGGGGAGGAGGCACTGAGTCAGTTCTCCAGGGCTTTCATTCCCTACCGTCTGATCCAGGGAGGGTCTTTTCTCTGTTTGCTCCCAAACCTACAAGCCTACCAACTCCACTTTAAAGCAATTAAGCCCGAGCAATGTTTTCCGAAGGGAAAAGAAGGAAAGACTGTATCAAGAAAATCTCTCTCTGTTTCAACTCCTGACCTGATTAAACGTTTGGGAAAACAAAAACTGTTGACAGTCTTAAACATGTCAAGCACAATAAGCCAAAATTCATTCTCAAAACGGAGTCTTGACTGTCTGACTTAACAGATGGGGTCATTATCTTTTGGAAAAGGCCAACATGAACCATTGAGAATCCATAGTTCACTGAAGCCTAGAAAGAAACAAAGAATTTTTTCAGCAAGAGAAGCGGGCATTGTAGACCAACATATTTCTGCCTATCACTGTACACATTTCTAGCACTCTAATAATAATAGTGATATATTTTTTAAAAGATTTTACTTATTTATTTATTTGAGAGAGAGAGAGAGAGAGAAGGAGCAGAGGAAGAAGGAGAGAGAAAATTCCAAGCAAACTCTGCACTGAGCGCAGAGACCCACACGGGACTCGGTCTCACAACCCTGAGCTCACGGCCTGAGACAAAATCAAGAGTCAGACGCTTAACCAACTGAGCCACCCAGGTGCCCCATGATAAGTTATTTCTTAAGTGATATTGGTATATTACCAACACATTTACTGTATGCTGATATGCATCCTCTTATCTGACTTCTATAGAAAGTGTCAGGGGGAATAGTAAGATTCCTCTCCACTTTTTTAAATGAAAAAAGAGATTTAGAAAGTTCAGATGATTTGCCTAAGGTCACAAACTAGGCAGATACAAGACTAGAGGCCAATCATACTACTCTTAAGGTGGTATTCTGCTTCATCTCTGACCTACTAAAAGGAAATGCTACATATATGTATGAATATGTGTCCTTAAATCTATAAAATCTCCATCACAGTAGCACCTTCCTTCTGTCGAGGTAGTTTTCTTGTCGATTTAATGCCTTTTGGTTTTGTGCCTTGGTTTTTATTTTTTTGAGGTTTTTTGCAATTCTCATCAGGAGCTCTTTTCACAGTTTTTCACTTCACCATCTATTAACACCATTTTGCAGTGCTAATAGCACTCAGTGAAAAGCACTCATATTAGTTAAATAAGCAAGCAATTTGATTCTAAATCCAAGAGCACAGTCCTAATTGATGAATATGATGTGGTTACACGAAGGATTTAGGTGGTTGCCGCACAAGAAGCAAACACATTCATCATTGCTATTCAAACTAAGTGTGAATTATGAAGTATACAATTCCAGAGACCAAGTTTTCCCCTTTCATTGTCATAGCTCTGTTTAGTTTTGCCTGTCTTAGTCCAAATGCGGCCTTTTGAGCTGCACTTTGCTGCTTTTTCCATTTCTATGTGAAAACTTAAAGAAGAAAACAAAGTCCTCTGAGTCTTTCCACCCTAGAAATTAGAGTAATTTTGTTCCATCCTCTCGCATTCAAATTTTGTCCCTTCCTGTTTAAGTTGGATGACTTTTCGCTTAGAGGAACTGGATGTATTCCACCGAGTTCTTCCCCTGCATTGTCCACCATGTGTGGTCAATTAAATCCCAGCAGTATGGAGAGGTTTCATTTAAACTAGTGCACTTCCTGGGAAACAGCGGGGTTTACATCCAGCTTCTAAATATTATTGGATTTTGGTGGGGACAACTTCTCAACAGCCTCAGCACAGAACACATCGGGTTAGACGTGACCTCACCTCTATCTAATTTGGCAGCCAGACTCTTTTAAGAAACCTCACTGTTCTCATCAAAGATCTCCATTGCTCCGACTCATCATAGGATTGTCTTTGTTTTCTATAAATGCTTTCATGCAAATACGCACCTGGATTTTAAAGTAGATGCACCAGCCAGAAAAGCCTCTATAAAATTACCTCGAACAGGAAAAAAAAGAAAAAAAGCACCACAAAACAGATGCCTGGGAAGGCAATGATGACAAAAATGATGAAAAGTAAATGTAAAAGAGATTTTGCACTTAAGGAGGTTTTGTTGGTGGTAGTGGCCACGTTTGTGCTGATAAATGTAAAAACATCAGAATCAATTTTTAAACAATGATAGAGTAATCCCATGCTTTGTGGGTCTTTTGGGGAAGTGCTCCTTATATCTAGTTATTGAAAAGTATTTTCTTTTGGCTTTATACACTTATCTAAATGTACCTGAAATAAACTAGTCATCGTTAGGGTTACATATAGAGGAAGAAGGCATGTAATTTATAATGGAAAGTATTTTAAAAATGCTCTTACAATAAAACTCTACTAGGACAGATTTCTCTCTACCTGTATGTAGCCATTCATCCTGGAGATGTTAAAATCTAATAATTGCTGACAAATTTAAGTATAAATTAGCTTTCGGGAAATACGTTTCCCTACTTAAAAGAGCAAACTTAATTCTGGGCTTTGGGTTTTTGTTTTTTACATTTACATTTAAATGTATTTCATTTCACTTGTTACTTTTTATTTTGTTTTTATGCAGAAAACTTACACTCATTTCATCAGAGGGTCTGGAATTTCAGCGGCTATGACAACCAACCACCATGTTTTAGTAACATTTTATCTTGTATGTATGCATTTTGAAGCAAAATTATTTTTCTGTTACAATCACATAATCCCAATAAACCTTCACTCCTAAAGTGTTTCTATTAAGGAAAGTGTATTGCACCTGGTTGAAAATGGCGAGAACAAAGCCAAAACAGGAGAAGCATCAGCTTGTTACATAATTCCAAAAAAAGTAAACTCAGCTCAATTACAGCTGCATGTGCTCCCATACTTAAGTTAAAAATCATTCAAATAAAAATGTCAAATTTGGTCTGATACTCCCAAGCAGTGTCACAGCCTAGGGGGGCCTTTACTCCATCATGCAATGAGTGAAACAGAAAAGGAATGTCTTTTATCCTGCTGATCTGAAAATAGTCTTTCCAGAATAAAGGATAAACGTTTGCAAGGAGCTAAAAAGAATCAGGCTTTTTTTTTTTTTTTTTTTTTTTAGAATCAGGCTTTCTGAAAGGCCTTATTGCTTGCTGTGGTCCAGCAGCACTGGCGTTTGGCATTCCATCTGTTTCAAATAGGCCCAGCTCTGTCCCAGCCGGGCATTCCCAAAGTCCATTCTTTCTTCCTAGGATACTCCTTTCCCTTCTGCTCATCCAACCTGATCTGGGACTTTCTCTTTCTTTAAGTGGAAACATTATCTTGTCCAGACATCTTCCCACACCAATCGATCCAAGGTAAGTTCTCGGTTGGTCTCTGCAGTGACACTTTTTCTTCATTGTATTTGGCATAATGTATGCATACTACATGTCATCAAATTTGGAATTCCAGCCATTGTTAGACATGCAGTTCTAATGCATATCACCAAGGGGGGGTGCTAATTAAGCTATGACACTGTCTCAATGTTAGGATGTTTTCTGATGTCAGAATACATTAAAACATAAAGGAAAGGGTGCCAGGGTGGCTCAGTGGGTTAAAGCCTCTGCCTTCAGCTGAGTTAAGGCCTCTGCCTTTGGCTCAGGTCATGATCTCAGGGGTCCTGGGATCGAGCCCCAAATCGGGCTTTCTGCTCAGCAGGGAGCCTATTTCTTCCTCTCTCTCTGCCTGCCTCTCTGCCTACCTGTGATCTCTCTCCATCAAATAAATAAATAAAATCTTTAAATATATATATAAAGGAAAAAAGATGTGTCCCTTAGAATCGATGGGCCGTCACCTATGTGCATAAAGATCTGTGTCTTTCTGTGGTCAAAAGTGTCATGCTTAAGGGCAAGAACCACTATTGTTTACTCTGCTGGCCTAGCCACCAGCACATTGTCTAGCACATAATACACTTTTCATGAATAAGTAAGTAGACAGCCAGATGACCATGAAGATAGTTTGTTGTGAAGTAACACATTAATGTGAGAAGGTCTGAGTCTCATTCACACGTCCGTATTTTTCATGCTTGGAAATGTGACCCTGATTCATGGTAGTACAAGATATAAGACATCAGAAATAAAAGGATTTCCCGAACCACTGCTCCTAACAAATGATATCCTTTATAACATGGAGCGAATGTTGGCCAATGCTTGCTTATCTCCAGTTCAACTCATTTCATAAACTTATAGAATCTGATGATCAAAAGAGATCAGAAGGATGGTGTGGTTCAACCCCAGTTAATTTCTTTAACCACATGCTACCCCATTCGTACAAAGGGAAGATTCAAGTAGACAATCCCCACTGTCCCCCTCTGAGCTATTAGGCACTGAGAGGTGGAGAACTGAACATCTTATAGTGTGTAGTTTCACTCTCTTTTCCACATTGTCTGCATTGTCTTAAAAACAGAGGAAGGAAAGATTATTATTTAGCCAGCCAGTATTTAAACTCACACTGGCCGATGGATCCGTTTTTCACAGATCAGTTCCACTTTCTTAACTACTTGGGCAGGTTTTACCTGGGAAGTGAATATCTGATACAACCGTAGCCCCACAGGAGTTCTCCCATGGAGGCCAAAAAAGAAGTATAAATACCTATTTTAGCTTATAGCATTATTGCTTTAGCAAAATAAAAACGCTCTTGGTGAAAATCCAGCTCTTTCTGAAACTATCATTAATGTGCTCTCGGTTTTACTGCACCTAAGTATAAAAATACATATTAACAGGAGATCAAGTAAGTCCTAGTAATAGCAGAAGGTGTGTGTTTTGGCATCCTCTGCAACGATGTATTAATTGCTTCATGGCAGTATGCCTCTCTTTCTCCTTATTTTCAGTCCATAAACCATGACCTCAGCTGATCTAGGACAGCGACAGAGGCAATGCCTTGCTAACGTAATGAGGACAGCACCAATGAAGTTGCCTGAAAAGATTCCAGGTTACTGGACCGGTTCGACTTAATGCTAATTTGGGCATAGAATTATCTTTTTAAAGCTCTGCAGTATTCTTAGCTGAAAGGCAAGATGACAAGTACAGCAATTCAAGTGTTACTCCTGCATTGCATTTTTGCTAGGTGTGAGACAATGCTTTGCCCTGTTAAATCAAAGCAAATAATGTTACGGAGTCATTTCCAGATTTATAGCTCAACCCAGAAGGTTGATGCTTATTGGGAAGTTTCCAGAATTGGATCAAATTTTCAATTCAAATGAATAGAGCAACTATGCATCCCATGCCTCATAAATCTCCAAATTTAACTTCAAGCCTGTTCCCTTCTTCCAGATGGCTGGGGGGAAAGAGGGAGGATTAGCAAGCAAACCCAAAGAGACACAGTTCCTGTGCGTTCAATCAAGTCTCACTCCCAACTAGCTTGTATTGAAGTTAGCTTTACTAAAGAGAAATTACCCAGATAAACAATACACTTTAAGTATGTGGAAGGTTTTAACCCTTTAGGGAGTAGCTTTCATAAAGCCACTAAGCTAGAGGATTTTTTTTCCTTCAAAACTAAAAGATCAGATGGAAAGAATCAACAACAAAAAAATCATTTGCCCTGAAGATACCTAGTGTTCCCTCTTCTCTGTTGTAAGCCAGTACTTACCTTCTCAGAGATGGCTTGTGTCCCCTCAAATCAGGGACCTAGTTCAGGCCTTTTGGATTGTGTAGGGTGATGGACGACTTCTGTCCCCCTTACTTCATATCCTGGGGAAAACGTATGTTAGGTGAAGGTTGAAGAAAGTATGAAGGGAAAGAGCAAAACAAAGAGGAGGGAGAAATCCAACATGACCTTTTTTCCTCTTTCATCTCCAAATCTTTCAATATCAAGCGTGTGTCATGAGGAAACATTTATGCATTAGATGGAAATAGCAGACAGTGAAGATACACAGGAGAATGCCCAAAAGATGGATTGCTTACTACTTGCTTTCTAGATTCTTCCAATGATGTCTAGGTCTTACAAAAGCTCTATTGATTTTTTTTTCTGTTTTTGCTTACTGTTTTTATTTTACCTACCTTTCACCCATCATCATGTCATTATAACGCAAGTAATCAGAGCCTCAAATCAGGTGGAGGAGACTTCTTCCAAAGGAATGGAATTTCACTTTGCTTTTTCTTGGTGGGGGAGTGGGGGTGGGGGGAGGATCAGAATGCTTCAGAATTCCCTCAGCTCACTCAGATAATCCTCCCCTTCTTTCTTTTGCCTCGTTCTTTATCTTCTCTTCTTAATCTTTTTTCCTATTTTTTCTCCATCTTTTCTATCTCCAAAATCTTCATCGATCTCAGAACGCTGTGTCTCATGAACATGGCAGATGGTAAAAAGGTATGCGTTGGAGCTGAGCACAGGGTGAAAAATGAAAATATCCCATATTTACAAACACACGGAGCAAAGGAGATCCATTTACAACGTGAGGGTTACCCAGCATGTCGGTAGAGCTACTTTAGGAAATTCTGCAGCTCTGTCTATTACAGCTGCACATATGCATACTTCCTGACCAAGAATTACAGTCATAAACACTCAGTAATGAACATCTATCTGCACCAAAAGACACGTGAAAGAATTTTGGTAGCAATCTTGTTCATAACAGCTGAATCCTGGCAATCATCCAGTTGTCCTTCATCAATGGAAAGGATAAATTCTATAATGGAATATTATATAAATATTAGAAGATGTTATTGTCCCACATAACATGGGTGAATCTCACAACTGTAGTATTAGATTCAAGCAAACATAAAAAGTAGTATATGAAGAGATAAGTTTGGAAAACTAGCAAAAATAACCCATGAAGATAAAAAGTCAGAGTAGCAATTATTTTGAAGGATAATGACAGGGCATGAAGGAAATTTCTGGGTTATTGACTGTGCAGTATATCTTAAACTAAATGTTGGTTACCTGAGTGTCTTCACTCCCTAAAATTCATAGGCCTTAATATCAGTACCTATTACTATGTGTAAATTATATCTTGATTTTTTTTAAAATGCCATATTTGCTTGGATTCTGAGTTCTCCATTGTAAGAAAATGCACTTTATATCTCTTCCTGCAGATCTTCAAGGTCTAGTTCTTGAATAAACTCCATTTACGCACTGAATAACTCCTAAATTCTCCCTAAATTACACAGCTCAGAATTTGATCTATTCTCTGAATGATCTGATTAGCATTGAATCTAACTAATACAAATCATTAGATGATATCAGTTGACTTCCCAAGTCAAGCTTGAAACTATGCATGGTGCTAAAAAGATGATATATGGTACTGAGGTAATAATTTTTAAATGGAGAGAAGGGGAAAGCAATCATCATAACTATGCTGTATTTAATAAATATTAGAGGGATAGCAATCATGCATATAAATTGAGTCAATCTTCTGGCTCAAAGCAATGGGACCAAAAATTCCTGAATGATGTTCCCCTAAAAAAAATGTTGAGAGGAAAATGGTTGATAGATAAAAGTGAGAATGGCGATACGATGATGATTGCTAACATTAATTAACTCCAGATGCCTATGTTTATCCATTGCTATTCTGACTCCCCAACATGCAGAACTATGGTGTTATTCTATCCATGCAGGGTCCACACTTAATATTTATGTATCCCAGTGTGTCATGTTTGACCTTTTTGACTTATGCTCAACTTATAATGCCAGATCCTTTTCCAACAGAAAGTCACTTTTCCAAAACGAATAATATAAAAAAATTAGTCGTCAGAGTAGAATGCAGTACTGGGTATGAGCGAAATTAGCTCGTAGTTTATTTTTATGACTGTTGAGTGTACTTTGCTATTATGCAGATAAGGCCTGCCGTCCAACATGGGACTGAGATGACACAGACCACTTTGACTTCTATAAAGAGCCCGTGAGGACCCAGTGGGTGGGCTGGCACACAAAACATTCTTGAAGGATGCATAGCATGGGGCTTGCACTGGGGAAGAGCCACAAGAAACTTTAATCCCAGAATGAAGCTCTGCCCACTACTATCACGAATTCTACAGTTTAGGATATATACCAACTAATACTGACATTAATCTAAGAAAAATATTTCAAAAGAAAGCCTGCTTACATATATTATATTTTTGCACACTACACGCTTGTGTATCCAAAACCAAATGGAATGGATTTCTTAAAATTCCCGTGAGCGGGCTATATCCATACCACTCCTATAAGTCACTAACCCAGATAACCACAACAAGGTCAAAATGGCTAGGATGGTAAGAAATTTTTCTTTTTCCAATATCTTCTGGGTCCTCTAGGTTCTGAGTTGTTATTCTAAACCGTAAAACAAGAATTGTTTATTCATGTTTCCAATCCCCATTGGCAGGTCTACTTTATTCTTAGAACTAAATATATGACCCATATATAATACTCATCTCGTAGATTCACCTCCTCTGGGCTTCATTCTGCTTTCTTAACTTTATTTTCCCATTTCCCAATTTGCTCTGCCTATTTTATTATATGTGCTGCCGAAGTGAGCACTGCTCTGCCTATTTTAAAGCTCTCATCGTATTGCTGGGATCTGTGCAAACCATGGTACATTCTTTTCTGGAAAATTTCTGGAAAATGACAGTTGCGCCAGCTGCTCTGAGAAGCAGAAAGCAAGATGTGGTCAGGCGGATAAGCGATTTGTCTGGGGGGATACTGGGAGAAGCTAAAGAGGGGGGAAGTGGAAGGAGCCAGGCAGGGAGAGGCTTTCACTGTAAGATAAAGATAGGACACTTCTGAAAGCAAGGGAGAAGGAACACACATTGGGGAAGAAGAGTCTTGTGCTGCAAGGCAGTTCTGTGAAAGTTTCATCCAAATGAGTGGGGAGTTGCTGAGCCCAAACCAGTCTTTAGGAAGGTTCTAGATCCCACTGCCACGCCGCCATTAACTGTAGATTCAAAGGGAGGGTGGCCACGGCTCTCCTTTGCTGTGCTCCCCATGGCTGGTGCTCAGATTTCCATGGCCATCACCGCAGTATACAAATAAAATAAACACACAGGAAGATATTCACAGACCAGCACGTCTTTGTCATTTCAAAGCTGTGACGGTAACTCGATCCACACGCCTATCTCTTTAAACCTAATGTTTTCATGCTTTCAGGCTATCGTAGATTAGAATCACATACGGAGATGTACAGTGCCCAACCCTGTTGGACTGCCTCCCCTTTGTAATGGACAAAAATCCCCAGGTTGTGCCTTCCTGACACATGGGATATTGGATTTGCTGCAACATGTAATGCTTCTCAGCTATTTCCACTGTGGTTATTTTTCATTGTGCCACGCGGCAAGATAAAAAAAGGAAGGGAATCTCAGGTTTTGCTTTCCGTTCTGTTTCCATGGACACAAGTTTATAATTTGATATGAAAGTCAAAATCTGTCACTCTCATGAAATCTGCTCTTGGAGCTACTTTGCTAACAGCTTAGATTCATGCAGTAAAATAATTAGGAACCGGCAAAGAAAACACACAGAACAAAAAGAAATGAGTCCCTTCTTAAAGATGAACAACTGGAGGGTGGCTGGGCAGCGAGCCTGTGTCTTGGGAAAAGGGTGAAAAGGCAACAAAGTACTTAAAGAACACAAGTGTTACAGAGCCTGGGATGAAAGTGTGGGATGAAAGTTCGTGCAATGTGGATGCAGTTTGCTTTCAAGCCAGAAACGATAGAATTAATGTTCCTTTTAAACATAATGTGTCCTAATGGTTAGCACCTTACCTACCTCCCACTGGCTCTTACATAAACTTGAATGTATCAGCAGAACAGTTTTAAGAATCTCGCCATCAACGCACGTACCATTCAAAAAATTTTGTAATTATCTTCAGCATCATTGATTTGGCTAGTCTGCCATTCGGCATGTCCCAGCTCCGTGGAGCCCTGTCATATCATTCTCATCACATAGCCTTACTAAGACTCTTCTGTGTGTGAGGGACCCTAGCAGACTACAGTTACCATAAAGAACCTGCGGGAACTTTGTTCTGAGGTACTGTTACACTCAAAAATAGAATTTTTGTTATATCCAAAACTATAAATTTTTTAATTATTATTCACATATAATGTATTTTTTGTTTCAGGGGTATAGGTCTGTGATTCATCTCAAAACTATAAATTTTTAAAAGCTATAGGAAGGAATTACTAAATTATAAAGAACTCCTCATTTCTCCGGGAGGATTTATTTTACTCATATCACAACATTAAAATAGTTAAATTTGTGTGCTACCCCTGTCCCTGAAGTGTTTGGTGTGGAAGTGGGTTGTATTGTTGTTATGGGCTCCTTCCTTCAGAGCTGCCATCTGATTAGGTCAGACCCACCCCAGGTAATCTCCTTTGTGAGTAATTTCAAGTCAATAATGTTCACTTTGGCTATATAATGTAACCGAATCACAGAAGTAAAATCCAACATAGTCACAATCCCACCTGAGGCAAGATTTGGGGATTACACAGGGTATATACACCAAGGGCTGAGAATCTTGGAGGCCATCCTAGAATTTTGCCTGCCACAGGTGAAGACTAAATCTTCTCTTGATAGACAGTGATAGATTTTTATTACAATAATGTAATCATAGCTGCATTTAATTATTTGTCCAAATACTATGCCAGATGAGCATTATTACATATTTTTAGCTAGATTTGGGAGCTCCCATACATATAGGCTTTGATTAAAGGTAGCCATGGTAACTGGAAATTTCATTGTAGCCTTAGTACCAGCATTTTTTCCCTCTATCATCCCAATCATGAGAGGGTATGCTTATGTGTGTATGCACCATTGAGGGGGGGCAGGTAAGGGTTAGGGGATGTATTTTTTCTAAGAGAACCATTGCTATTTAAAATCAATCAGAAATATATCACCAACTGCTTGACAGGAGACAAATGTTCTTCAGATAGTATTTTTAATGTAAGAATCACTTCAACATTTCTTCTTCAGAGAATATAAATGATTTCATTCTCTATATGAATATGAAGATATAAATACTTATCTCCTATATGGTATACATATACCATATGTATAGGGTGTGTGGAGTGTGTGTGTGTGTGTGTGTGTGTGTGTGTGTGTGTATGCATGTATTTTCTCGGCAAGTTTGAACACTATTCAAGGATTGGTCTTCATTTTAAGTTAAACGTTTAACACCCCTTGGGCCAAAATTATCTCTCCATGGGGAATCTCACTCTAACCAAGTTTCTCTAACATAAAATTTGCTGATCTACGCAATGGAATTCTCTATTAAACTAAGCAACATACTTTGCAACAAGCTTTCAAATATCACAGTCAAAAGGCCATCAGGAATTATTTTCAAGACTTATTATGTGACAGACACTGTTTAAGGCTCTGGAAAACAGATCTTTATTTTCTAAAGAAAAGTTTAAGCATGTTAAAAAAATAATAAAATAAAACCTTTAAATAATAATAATAAATTATTATTTTATAATAATAATTAAATTATTATTATAATAATTAAATTATTATTATTGTAGCCTAAAGATACAAATGTGGTGATCTGAAGGAGCATGTGCACCTGAATGTTTATAGCAGCAATGTCCACAACAGCCAAACTGTGGAAAGAACCTAGATGTCCATCAACAGATGAATGGATAAAGAAGATGTGGTATATATATACAAGGGAATACTATGTAGCCATCAAGAGAAACGAAATCTGGCCATTTGCAACGACGTGGATGGAACTGGAGGGTATTATGCTAAGCGAAATAAGTCAGTCAGAGAAAGACAATTATCATATGATCTCTCTGATATGAAGAATTCGAGAGGCAGGGTGGGGCGAATGAAAGAAGATGGGATCAGAAGGGAGACAACCATGACACTCTTAAACTCACAAAATAAACTGAGGGTGGCTGGGGGGTTAGGGGGGTAGGGATGGGGTGGCTCGGTTGTGGACATTGGGGAGGGTATGTGCTATGGTAAGTGCTGTGAAATGTGTAAGCCTGACGATTCACAGACATATACCCTGGGGCAAATAATACATTATATGTTAATTAAAAAATTAAAAATAATAATAATAAATAGGAAAATTGCAGGTATTGATACATGCTATGAAGAAAATGATACAAGGTGATTTAACAGGACTGAGTTAGGAGCAGCTGAAATGAAGGGAGGTTAATTTAAATTATTTATGACAGAAGTTCTCATTGAGGAGTTTACATTGTAAGTGGGATGACAAAAATGAGGCCAGTTAAGATAAGAGCTGAAGACAGAGCTTCCAGGTAAAGGGACCAACAGGTACAAAAACTTATGGTGGAAGGGTGCCTGGGTGTCTCAGTGGGTTAAAGCCTCTGCCTTCCGCCCAGGTCATGATCTCAGGGTCCTGGGATTGAGCTCCGCATCGGGCTCTCTGCTCGGCAGGGAGCCTGCTCCCCCCACCACCAACTGCCTCTCTGCCTACTTGTGATCTCTCTCTCTGTCAAATAAATAAATTTAAAAAAAAAAAAAAGCTTAGGGTGGAAACAATCTTGGTGTGTTCAAGGAACAGAAAGCCAAACAGTGTTGGAGTCCAGTCAAGGAAGAAAGAGGGAAAATGAAGGTCAGATCATAGAAGTGATGTGGGTTCTTATCAATCAATGATTTTTTTGTTTCTAGGTACAATTGGTAGCCATTGTAAGACTAATTAGAATTGCATTGTTTAAAAAAAAAACCACTCTGGATGTTGTATTATGAGTGGTGTTTAATCGCACCTCACCTGTATTTGTTGATTATAACTGAAAACACAAATGCGTTATTTGTCCTAGGGAAGCAGTCAAATTATTTTATTTTCACTATTTAGTATTTATTTTTGCTTTTAACATATCTCTTAGTTAGCAAGATATCTTTCTATTTGGCATAAATCCTGTAATGGTTATTTCTCATTAAAACCTTAAAATGGAACTGTCAAAGAAGTAATATTTTTTCTCCAGTGACTGTTATTTTAAAAAATCCAAAGGAGATGTGAAGTCCAAACTTGTCCCTTCACCAATTTGTTCTTTTTCCTCCATTAATATGCTATGGTTTGTTATTTTAGAGTTGCTAAGGAGTACAAGTATGATGATATTATAGCCTTCATTTTAAGTAGAAAAACCAACATTAGTGCACCTATTTTGCAGTGAAAAGGAATAATATTTTCCCATCATACAGGAAAGTCAAATTTGACAGGATTCTTTTCTTTTTAATAGCCTGTTTTCACCACTCGCAACTAGTTTTTCCAGCTATATTTTGGAGCGCATGAGCACGTCCAGTCAATCTCTTCAACACCCACCATCATTTTGTTCACTTGAAATATTTAGGGTTTTAAGTATCCAAGCAACTTACTTTCCAGTGCTAAAACAAAACAAAACAAGCAAACAAACCAACAAAAAAACCAAGAGTATAAGTAGATTTCAAAAATTTTTCATTCCTTCCAGCAGTACAGAAAATGGAGCCCAGGAAACCTAAAGTCAAAAGTCAGGAACACATGGGCATTCTGATTTCAGTATTGATGGACTACATTATGAGGACAAGTTCTATGCTATCAAGGCTTCTACTTAAAGGCATTGAGGAACCAACACAGCAGTGAAGAAGGACCCAAGAAAAGGCAGAAACCCAGAAAGAATAATTCTGCATTAGGGGCCTTTTTTTTTTTTTTTTTTTGGTGCTGATTCTAGATAAAGTGACTGAGAAGCTGAGAAACTGAGCCAGAGAGCTTTTGCAGGTGTTCCAGAGCTTGGGGAACAAAGTTTGGAGCCAGGGTCCACCAAAGAAGACAGCCCAGGTGAACCCTCCTTGCTTTCTATTAAGACCCTGAAAGACGCATCTTATGGATGAATCCAGAACAGACAGGTCTTTAAAGAATTGCAGCACTCCTGTACCTCACCCCCACACCTAAAACTTACCATATGGGAAACACAATCGGAAGCCTGGCAGAAGAAGGTAGCATTATCCAAAACCTCGGGCTATTTCTATATACAGATACACACAAATACAACAAAATAAGACTAAAAATAACCAGGTACAAGAGAAATAAATAACATAAACCTAAAAGAGCAGGGAAAAAAAGAGATAATAGATAACAAGTAACAAGGACATCTGTGTATTAGACTTACCAGACACAGACTTTAAAATGACAATACTTACATATTGAAGAAGATAAAAGTCACAATTGAGAATTTGGGAAGAGGACTGGAAACTATTAACCAAGAGTCACGTAGAAGCTCTATAAACTTCATTAGGAAACACAACAATTGAACGTAAGAACACAGTGGATGAGATTAACAACAGATAAGACGAGAGGAGGAGAAAATTGTGAAATGCGGCTTAGATCAAATGAAAATATTATCTCAGAATAAAATGAGACATAAAAAAATATAGACCTATAGCTGAGGCTGTGAGAAATTCTAACATATAATAAGATTCATGAAAAAAAAGATACAGACTTTTGGGACAGAAGCAATATTTGAAGGATAATGGATAAAAACACAAAACCAAGGACTCAAGACTTCCCACTTAATTGGTGCCATATAAAAGCTTTCCTTTTGAAGCAAGACCCTAGACAATGATGCCTCCTATTATCACTTTCCTTCAACACTGAATTAAACACTCTAGCCAATAAAATAAGGCAAAATAATAATATAATAGAAGCTTTAAGAATAAAAAGAGGAAGCATAGCTTGTACTGTTCTCAGACAATATGATTATGTGAATAGAAAATCCAAAAGAATGTATAGTTAAATTAGTAAAATTACTGTACCTACTCCAGGCTGAGCCAAAACAGCTACAAGTATTGGCTGAGGCCCTCACGTTTTTTCAGATCCAACCAGGCGATGTGGGGGATGGAGAAGTGGTCAAAGTTGATCCTTCTTTATCAAGACCTCATCAACTCTTTAGAGAGGACTATAGAGGGCAATCTGTCACAAAACAGTGTAAGTCTCATTTATTCATTTGGGCATTTGCTCATTCAACAAATATCGGCTTCCTGCCTACCGTGAATTGAGCATTTTTCCTGAGACACGAAGAAATATAAAGATGAATAAGACTTGTTAAATATTTGAAGGATCCTTGTTTAAGGTGGGACCAAGAGTGTTCAAAGAGCTAGCCCACAAAGTCTGGCCGAGACAGAGAGTGCTTCATGGAGGATGTGGGACCCGAGCTAGGCTCTCAATTGGGGACAGAATTGGGATAGAATCTAGACTGGTGGAAAAATGGAAATAAAGATGGTGTGGTCACACCTCCAGTCTCCCTAGACCAAAAGTCCAAAGAGAAATTAGGAGGAATAAGTATGGCTTTGTTTTTTCATCAAGAAGCTTAGCAAAGGAGTCTAGAATTCAATATGGCAATGGGGATGAATTGTGGGCTTTTTACACATAAGATATGTGTAAGATAATTACCTTTACTTTCCATTTCCTAGCATTGACAAGTATTCATTGCATATCTGTCTTAGGTAGATGAGCATAGTGGTTAGAAGCATGGATTCCAGAGCCAGCCTTCCCAGGTTTGAACCTGCCTCACCACTTAACAAATTGTGAGTGACCTAGACACTTTCCTCACGTGGAAATGGGATAATAATAGTATTGCTTTGGAGGTCTTTTTTTAAAAGCTAAATGAATTAGTCCACATCATGTTCAACCGATGCCTGGCACAAAATAAACACTGTATAATTCAGCCATAATAATAATAATTATTATTATCTGTTTTATGTCCAATATTATCCTATACACCATGGTAGAGGTATTTTTTTAAGTCTCTGCCCTCAAAGACCTTATTATTTACCTGGGGTTCTGGGGTTGGGGGAAGTTGCCACCAAAGCGTATGGTAAATGATCAAAGGATCATTTCTTCATTAATATCATGAGGAAATGTTTGAATACATTGAGAAGAGGAAAGGGGGGAATAGTACATTATAGAACAGAAAATATAATCTCAAATATCTTTGGAAGTACAAATAGGATACCTAAAATTGCAGAAGATTCCAGCTACTGCCTCTGGGTACTGGGATCATAAGTAATTCTATGAAGCATTACCAGATTATGAACTTGAAAGAGGCAGCGGATATAATGGAGTTCACAGGCTTTGGGATTATAATGAAATGGGTACATATCTCAGCTAAACCTCTTATCTGTTTAGCTTTGAAAGTGTTTTCTGTTCCTTTCGTTTGTTTGTTTTTAGCACTCTTGGCCTCTGTTGCTTCATCTACAAAACAGGAGAGTACCTGGAACCTACTAGATGCTGTACATGCTGTGGTTATTGCCACTGGGTAAACTAATTTCATACCAGCATTATTGATAGCATTTATCACAAGTCACCCACAATGTCACAATAAGCCTTGTCCAAGCCATTGGCTATTATTCCCCCATAGTGCTGCAGTGTAATGGGTTGGTCTCGGACATTTTAAAATATTCAGTGATGTCTAAGACAGCAGAAGAGTGTATTTGTTTCTTATTCATCCAGAAAGAATTCATTTTAAATACCTGAATTCTCAGTGCTAGGTGCTAGGGGGTAGATTTCGTAGACATCTTGCTTGTTACAAAGTCTGAAATTAATATTCATTTTTCACTAACATATTTATTCGCTCCACAACTCTTCATGACTTGTGTTCTCTATGCTAAGCAATGAGTATGAAATTAGTTTATCCCCAATTCATTTCTTCTAGCCTCTTACAGAAATTACATTTGGTTCTGTTTGTGGTTTCTAAAGGAGACCTAAAATTATATTTACCTTTGACTATAAATAGCATTGGAATAAGCACAAGTCAAATAAATTCCCACTGATCAAATCCTAGCAGCTCCTATATGACATTTCAATCCTACCATGCTGTTTTTGAGCTATTTGTGTTGAGGTATTTTCAGTTCTCTTATTTTAAAAGCCAAGATCAGATGCTGTCTCATATTTTGTCATAGTTTTAGGCAATATTGGACATTTTTAAAAAAGCTTTAATCCAAAACGCTCTTATTTAATAAAGTCTTCATGCCAGATAATCAAAACTTGAATGACGTAAAAAAAAAAAAAAACATATAGAGTCTTTTTCTTCACAGCAGTTTTTCAGACAATATCTATTTCTGAAACCCATACAGAAATAGAAAGATCCAAGATATGTTCCTCTTGTGAAAAGATTTCCATCCATTTATAAAGATATTGTTCACAGAGTTGTAACAGCAAGAAGCTCGAAACAATCTATAGAAATAAAAGACTAGTTAAAGGAATATGCAGGCATTGAAATGTTATAGAAAAAATATTTAACGACATGGAAAGTTTTATGAGATAAATTGTTACATACAAATCAGATTATGAAATAATATTTACAGGACATTTCAACCCCACCATTCTGACCCAGCTATTTTTGTCTCTGAGAAAATTTTGACCCTGAGGATGTTTATAATACAAACATGTTGATCAGATTAAACCCGTATTGATAACATTTTCATCAAGAAATTAGTTCCCAGAGCAAACATCACTAAGCCAAAATATTTCCTTGAACAAAATAGTACAGTAACCATTTACAATATTTTTTTCAGTTTTTTTCTTTTTTAACTGAGATTATTTCATTGGCATTTGTTATTTCCCATTTGAATTTAAAATTGTATTTCATTCATTAGTAAGGAGTTTGTCTTACCAACTTTCATGGATTCATTTCTATTCTTGTGAGTTTTACTTTGTGGTCATTATTTTTACCAAGTTCAGTGTTCCTGGTGAGATTTTACTGATCTAAACTTTGTCAAGATCTTATTCTCCCACTGATTTTTAGCCAATAACAAAATTTGCCATGTGCAATTTAAGACGCTGTCAGTTTTCTCCATGGAAATTATTTGTGCCAGTAATGTTTAATGCAAATGTTGCATTTATGTCTTGGTTATTCAATATGAAAATTAGAAGCAATTTAATAGAAGGAAAGAAAGAGGTCAGAGAGAGGATGGGTGTAGGGCAGAGAGAATAGGTGAATGGAGAAAGCAAGAAAGAATGAGGAAAAGGGAAACAAAGATAAATCAACGCATCTGAATAGTCAAAACAGTGGGATCAAAATGATGGGGTAGGATATGACTAAAATATAACTTAATAACACTATCTCTTCAAGCTTAATCATGTTAATGCTTTCCCTTTACAGATAAATTCCTGAAAGACTCCTGCAGAACATGCCTGTATTTCTTACTTTCTGCTTTCCTATACACACACTGATCTGCACCAGGGAAACAATGAGTTTGCCCCATCAGCTATGGATCTTTCTACATGACCATGTAATTACCAGTTAAAATATGTAACATTTAATACTGTTTCCCCTACATGCTAAATAGTTAGCCCAAGGTTGTTCATTGAAATGACTGGATATTTTGATATTTATCTGGGATAAGCAGAGGTTCTGTTGAATACGTAATATTGCATCTCTCAAGATAAGATATAGTAATTTCCAGGAGATCAAAGATAAGGCTAAGTTCAAGATAACATGTCAAATGCTGGTTGTCATTCTGCAAGTAAGGTTCAAGGGCATGGAAGTGAATGAAGGGGTAAGGAAGAAAAGTACAATGAGGTAGAACAGATAAAAGCAAGGATGGCATCTCCCTAACTGATACATTTACTTTTCTTGGCCACCCTGAGACCCAGGAAAGTTCTTGGTTTCAGCTCTTCTTTGTCCTCAGTCCCCACACATTTATCTTTACTGTTTCAGATTATGACTTGCACCAATCATATTCAAAATCCTCTCCCCTTTCCTGAAGGTATGGACTCTTAAAATCTTCAGTAAACACCTAATTTTTAAAGCAGGAAAAGTGACTCCTCTGGAGCTACAATGGCCAATGGATGAAGCAGGGCTGTGGAGGTGGTGGGTCCCATATGCTCAGGTTCCCTGCTCCCCCCCCTACTCCAAACATCCAACAGTGACCTCAGATGGAGTCCCACAAAACTCAGTTGAACTCCACTGGCTTAGGTCTTATGTGCTGTTTTCTAGAATCTCTGAAGGTAAATTCTATAACTATAGGATTCTGGGTAAATTCTGCAAGGATAAAGGTGACTCTGCTTTCACAGAGCCTCAAGAGTTGAACCAACCTATTACTTCCTAGGGTTTGTTTTCTTGTTTTTGTTTTCTAGCTAAAAACTTAAATCTTAAATATGTCTTTAAAATTCACCATGGATTTTTTTTTTAATTTTATTTATTCATCAGAGAGCGAGAGAGACCAAGCAAGGGGAGCGGCAGGCAGAGGGAGAAGCAGACTCCCCACTAAGCAATTGGAACTCGATCCCAGGACCCTGGGATCATAACCTGAGCCAAAGGCAAATACTTAACCAACCCAGGCATCCCTTCACCATGGATTTTTAATTCAGATTATTAAACATAATGATTGCTAACATTTATGGAGCATCTTCTTTTTTTCTGACAATGTTCTAGGTACTTACATATATCAAGATGTTAATACTATTATTATTTCCCACTTAGAGATGAAGGAACTGAGACAGACACAGAGAAGTCAACTAACTTACCCAAGGTCATATACCTTGTAAGTGACGTGGAAATAAATTAAAATCATAATCTGATGCAACTTCCCATTTGTAGGAGTTAGAAATTATGCTTGAAACCAATCATGGAAAAGTTTCTTCAGTAATTAAACAAATTATATTAAATCTTCTTAATAGTTCATCCCAAGCAATTTCCATAGAGTCATAGAAATTAATTCTCCAGGCTTAAATCATTGAAGGCCATGAAAATTTCATCTAAGTGATTTGTGATCTTTGTAGGAATCTTAGAATCTTGGTAACTTTGTCTTAGATATAAGTGATCTATGGCAATACCATTATTCCTTTACAATCCACCAATGGGATAAAAATATACTCCAAAATATATTTTCCCCAAACTTTCACTAAGTGTCACAGGGGAAACTGAAGTAAAAGATACTGTCATCATCAGGGTGTAACATACATCAACAGATAATAATACGGGAAGATATGGTTGCTGGATTACCAAATAGTAGTAAGTGCAAAGGAAGATTAGTAGTATGGGTGGAAATTATTAATTGAAGAGGAAATTTTACCTGAATTTTGAAGAACTTTTAGAATTTCATTAATTTCTTTAATAATTAGTAGTTCTTGTGTATTTAACAACAATGATAGCTTTAGCCTTAATTTTGAAGAACTATCATAATTTTATTAATTCATCCAAGTAAACAGATATTTATTGACTAGGAGTACTAATAACTAATACTGTCCTTGGTAAGACAGAACTAAAAAGGACAGAAAGATTCTGCTCTCTTGGAGCTGATATTCTAATAGAGAGGCTGATGATAAATGAATAAGTAAGAAAAGTACTGGAGAGTGGCAAGAGTATACAGAGATGGTGTGATATGATAGAATCTCGGTGCCTACTTTAGACCGAGTAGTCAGGAAAAGCATCTCTAAGGAAGTGATATTTAAGCCAAGACCTGAAGGACAGAAAGGACCAGTGTTCTGAAGATGAGAGAGGTAGCAGGAATGGATAGTGGAAAAGCAATAAGGTGTGGTCAAATGGGGTTATTCATAGAACAGAAAGAGGGCCAGTGTGGCTGGAATAACCTAGTCAAAGGAAGAACATTATAAGAAATAAGGTTGTAGTTGTGAGCTTCCCAGGGCAATGATGAATTATATGTAGTGAGAAAAACTGATAAGCAAATGAAATAATATTTCCAAGGGATAAATGTTATGGTGCAGATAAATATGGACAGCCTCCTATTTGAACATAGAAGCACCAAACCAAAACTGGGAAGAAGGATATTGGCTTTGATCCCTAAAAGATGAGAGGAATGGGGGCACCTGGGTGGCTCAATGGGTTAAAGCCTCTGCCTTCGGCTCAGGTCATGATCTCAGGGTCCTGGGATCGAGCCCCACATCGGTCTCTCTGCTCAGCGGGGAGCCTGCTTCCCCCTCTCTCTCTGCCTGCCTCTCTGCCTACTTGTGATCTCTCTCTGTCAAATAAATAAATAAATAAAATCTTTAAAAAAAAATGAGAGAAATGAACCAGACAAGAAAAAACTATAAGTCATTCCAAGGAAAGTTATAGGATAGCAAATAGGTAATTGCAGCCAGAGCCTAGACTTAGAGGCAAGAGTACAGTGAGAGATGAGCCTCGATAGTCAAGGACAAAATGATAAGTCACAAGAACTCAAAACACCCTAAAGCTAATTTTTTCTTTTCTTTTTTTTTAAAGGTTTTATTTATTTATTTATTTATTTGATAGAGAGAGAGAAAGATCACAAGTAGGCAGAGAGGCAGGCAGAGAGAGAGGAGGAAGCAGGCTCCCTGCTGAGCAGAGAGCCTGATGTAGGGCTCAATCCCAGGACCCTGAGATCATGACCTGAGCCGAAGACAGAGGCTTTAACCCACTGAGCCACCCAGGCACCCCTCTAAAGCTAATTTTTTAACTGAGCAAGTCAAACAAGAAGCACAATGAGTATGAATATAATACATACCTTAGAAAGCAGCCTTGAAGAGCCTATTGTTCTAAACAGTGAGACTTTCTATGGTATTTCTAGACCCCCAGAAAAAATGAAAATAAAAAAGAAGATACTAGTTCCTTGCCAAGCTCAGTTACAAGATTCAGTCCTTGTCTGGAAATTTCTTTTGACATGTTGTCAAATGAAAGTCAGTGAATCCTCATTGTAGTAGCTTGTTTACCAAATATCTAGTGCCCCATCCTGCAATGTTCCTCCTTGAGAGAAGAACATATATCATGGCTCTGATGAACTCAAAAGTGATGATCTGACTTGCTTTAGCCAATGAAATGTGGACAGACATAATGTGTATCACCTCCATGCCAAAGCTTTCAGATTTACCAAATGGTTCTCCATGTTTCTTTTCCCTCTGCTACAATGATCAAGTGTTCCAGATAGAGGTTGTTCCCTCAGAGGACAGAGAGTGGAACAATAGCCAAGTGGAAAGGATGTGGTGTAGGAGATAAATCCACCTGTAAGTCACTGAAATTTGGGAGTGGGAGAGGTGTTATTTGTTACTGCAGCACAAATTAGCCTATCCTGACTAATACATTCACAAGCACAAACTTCCAGGGCAGAAGGGATGAGGTAAGGAATGCCAGGTAATACTATTTACCTATAACCCTTCAGTCAGGTAAGTACCTGGGGCTTACCTCACCCAGGAATTTCCCCCACCGATTTCCCACCAGAACCATGGAAATGAAGCATATTGAATTTTAACATTTCCACTCTGTCCCTGCTCGTGACCAAACAACTCAGTACTAATGACTAACTACTCCAACCAGAAAAAAAGTGTGACACGGGATGTAGGCAGCCTGTCTGTGCTCCGACTCCACAGCCCACAGCTATAAATAATACCATTAGGAAAGCACACATTGCCTTAGATGGAAGGCACGAAGAAAAGCGCTTTCTCTGATAGTTTAGCAACACATTCAGATTTCATGTCTCTAGGTAAAAATAGGCCTAACAAATGAATTAAATTTGGAAGCTGAGCTGAAGTGAAGAACACTAGCATTATAAAGATGCCGTAGGAGGGAAAAGAGACTTATAAGGTGCTGTATTCTCTCTGCTGGTGAACAGGAGAGAAGGGTGGAAAGAAAGGATTTTCCTGAGAAATAAAAATCATCATCAAGATTTTGAAGTTGAACATATCACCCTTATTAACCGAAAGGAATTCTGAAAACCATACAGACTTCAGCAAAGGATAAAATAAAACTTGACAGATAGGATTTTCTTCTGTGTACTACTTTCACATTAAGCAAAAAAGAAGAAAACAGATCCAAAGGAAATAGATGTTAAAGAACCTC
>CM053611.1:83699100-83713637 GCA_028646535.1 Procyon lotor
AACACACATTTTTTTAATTGAATAGAGTGACTTTTCCCCATGAACCCTTCTTTGCTCTAAGTGGCCCACTATCAACGAACCATACCCTATGTTGATAGAAAATTCGTGTAATCTTTATGCCAGCGAAGCCTCAGCAGATAATAACAGCACATTCTAACTCTGTGTCTAAATCTGTGGCCTGAAACCTTCCCTAACCTGCACCGCTGGTATCATCAGATGGTTAGGATAACTCAATTTAATCACCTCACTGAGCAGCTAGAGAACCGCCTGACACGATAACAGTCCCGTGGTCATGGTGAGTTGGCCAGCTCTCAGTCCCCCAAGCATAAGCCCTGAACACAGATGAGGCCTTTCCCAGGGATGCACGTGACTTGAGGGCGCAGCTGAGATGACTCACCATGGTGATCACAAGAGTGCAGAGGGCTCTCGTAGACACAGGCCTGGAAAAACGAATTCCTGGATACCTGGACAATTATGAGGTCAGCTCCCCAAGCATAAGGAATCGAAGTCATCCATCAGCCCAAGCAGTCAATGACATTTATGCAAACCCTCAACTGCCACAGCAATGTGACAGCTTCTTGATTAACTTGTGGATAGTTGTGTCGTACTGCTTGAAAACCAACTAGCACATTGGGACAAATCACAGTTTTAATATCATAAACTGAAGTGCCAATGGTAAGAAATTTATCTTTTATATTTATTAAAGTACTAGCATAGATTTCCAGCCGGACACCCCAATTCCGGGAAAGCCTTTTTCTAGTCATTGTGAAGTGGCTCAACAACAAGACCTAAACTAAGACAAAATCAAAAACTAGGGTTCACAACCCTGGCTTTTGTGTTCTTTTAGAGGAAACACACCATGAACCGTACAGCTTTATCTGGGGTTTAGTAACTTCAGGATCATTTTATGCAAAGATTTAAAGCAAAATTGAAAGTTTCAAACTCACTTTTCATACTAAAACAATTCAACGCACATTAACGAATGCTTACTCTAAGTGGTTGGGCTGGGCACCAAGATATAATGATGAATAAGTGGACAGTGTTAGGAAAAGTATGTAGCCCTGGGTGAATGTTGCACAAGTTTATCTTCCATGGATTCCACAATCAGGATACCACCTTTCCAACCCCAGAAAACGGGCTCTTCACAAACCAATGACATTTTCAGGTTGCCTTTTAGTTTTCTGGGTTGTTTCCTTCCCTGTGCAGAAGCATTTTCTTTTGATATAGTCCCGATAGATTATTTTTGCTGTTATATCCTTTGCCTCACTCAGGAGACATATCTAGACAAATGTTGCTATGGCCAATATCAAAGAGATTACTCCTGTGCTCTCTGCTAGGATTATTATGGATTCAAGTCTCACATTTAGGTCTTTAATCCATTTTGAGTTTATTTTTGTGCATGGTGAAAGAAAGTGGTCCGCTTTTATCCTTCTGCATGTGGCTGTCCAGTTTTCCCAACACCATTTGTTGAGAAGACTGATCTCTTCCCACTTCAATATTCTTTTCTCCTTTGTCAGAGATTAACTGACCATACAATCATAGGTTTATTTTCTGGGTTTTCTATTATGTTCCATTGATGTATATCTATTTTTATGCCAGTACCATACTGTTTTGATGACTACAGCTTTGTAATATGACTTGAGGCCTGGAATCATAGCACCTCTAGTTTTGTTTTGTTTTGTTTCAAGATTGTTTGGGCTATTCGGGATCTTTTGTGGTTCCATCACAGCTAAGTCATCTCTATGATAGACAAGGGCTGTGTCATAAAAGAAGTAAAGGAAAGTTTATCCTGGACACAAGATTGGTGAAAAAGAGAAGTGGGGGAGTTGGGGAACCAACCAACAAGTGAACACGCACCTCCAAATTCGTCCTATCTTTGCTTCCACTGGGAAAGGAGGCAATATGTTATGCAGAGGTGGTACCAGCAAGACTCTGCCACTCAGCAGAGGCACAGCCACTCAAAGTAAGGCACGCAGTACCCTGTGGTGAGAAGCCTTCAGAGTTAGCATTCCAAAGTACCCAAATGTCCCTATTGCCTGGGTTCAGAGTGAAATCCTTTAGGCCAATCATGGAGCTCACTACTGCAAAGCATAAGCACTCTACAGCTAAGGAGGAGCACCCCCCCAGAACAACAGACCAGATGGGGGAACCGCTAGAGATGTGCTGGTTGACATAAAGCAGCCAGAGTTCACCCCAGTAGCATTTCCTGAACCAAACGACAGCCTACAGCTGGGAGAAAATTCAACAATCAATGACCGTGTGTGACCTTGGAGGCCAGAAAACATCACAACCAAAGATTCCCAAATCTCTCCTTTGCCTCAGCTTAAGCGACACTAACCTCCCGATTCACAGCAAGTCAATGTTAGAGATGGGCAAGAAGAAATAGAAACTCTCTGGGACTGAGAATTTTTATTCATATAAGAGACTGAGTATATAACCTAAATAGATTTTCTAGGGCACCTGGGTGGCTCAGTTGTTTAAGAGACTGACTTTGGCTGAGGTCATGATCTCAGGGTCCTGGAATTGAGCCCCATGTTGGGCTCCCCACTCAGCGGGGTGTCTGCTTCCCCCTCTCCCTCTGCCCCTCTCCTTGCTTGTGCTCTCTCTGTTTTCCTCTCAAATAAATAGATAAAATCTTTAAAGAGAGAGAGATTTTCTAAATTGTCAGATTGGACTGATTTTAAAACACGCTTTAAATTTAATTAAGTTTCCCTTGGGCCAACAGGTAGAAATACTGGAGGATACAGGCTATAGACAAAATAAAGGAGCTATGTTTCTCTGCACATGTAAATTGTCGAGTGGCTGAAACCTCGAACCCTGTCGCACAAGCCACACATCTGGCCCAACTTCTCCCTCTGATGGCCCATGGGGTCAATATACTGCTATTTGAGAAAGAGCTGCCACCAGACACATGGCTCCAAACTATGCAGAAATGACATATTTCTTGGCAGGATCATCAATCATTCTATTCAGAAATAAGTTAAGAGATTCCTTCTAAATACGTAAGGCAGGAACTACTTTCTGAAGTCTAGTTGTTCAACCGGTGTTGAAAAACATCTTCCAGAGATCATAAAGTCAGGGCCTTGTACATCATCAAAGAGTTAGCACCTTCTAGAAACAATACATTCGGAAGCACTTGTTCGTAAGAAAAAACAGTTGGGAATAATCAGTGCTCCCAAAGCAAATACCTCTTTTCATAAATTTGTACCTGAGGTTGTTTTTCTTTCTTGGTTTTAAAAGATCACAAGCAAGTTCAACACATAAGTAAAAAATAAGCTTTCAAATTTTTTGAGAGAAATGTAATGCAATAATAAATAAGGGTTAGCGATGTAGGTGTGATATTAGGAAGTCTCCTGACAGTGAAAAGTCCAAATGTTCAGATAAAATAAGGTGAATGCTCCTATACTTAAGCAAAATGTGAAAATACTAGAAAACAAAGATTTTCTAAAACTAAGACTTTCTTCCTCTGAAAAGGAGGAGAGAAAGAAGCAGGTTCATTAAGAACATTTTAAAATATGTATTTCCATTTCTACTTTTTCCCAAGTCGTATGAAACAGATCTCTCTTAAAATAATTATGGAGTTGCTTGCTGACCAAAATGAACCTTAGAAAAGAAAACAGACTCACAACCATTGTTCCTTTATTATTTACGCCTCACTAAAAAAAAAGTCTGTCTCCATTTTTCTTCTAACATCTTTTTATAACCAGCTTTAATGTGATATTACACTACGTCTTCTTAAATAAAATAATTTATCTGTCTTTTATTCCAGAAACCAATCAGGTGTAACATGGAGGCTACCCCGAATCAAAGTTTTCCTCTGTGGAGATCGCCAATGAATTCTCACCAACTCCGTGGAGAGTGAGAAAACATCGTCTGTTGTCACGTTCTTGTTGAAAGAGCTTCCAGCTTAAGTTTTCAAAAACACCCTCTGCCTAGCAAAACCTTCCATGCTTGTTAATAACATCTTATATCTTCTGGTAACCCTTACTGCTTCAAGGTGAGAAGGTGACTGGCCACTCGTACTTTCCCGAAAGAGCCCCCTGCTCCTACTTGTCTGTAATAACATTTTAATATTGAGCTCAATCTCCTTGCTCACAAATTACAAGCCTATAATCATTACCTCAAGAGTGGCACCAGGAAACAAGAGTGCATTATTATGGCATCATCGTCCCTTAATATTTCCAATTTACTCCTTTCATGCCAGGCCTTGGTGAGAGGCCTCATTTATTCCCAAATTCCAGGAACACAGGCGCTAAGAAAAGCTTTGTTGTATGGCAGAGAGCTGCAGATCTGGCATTCATGGGAAGGGGAAATCAAATGGGGCCATCCATTAACAGGTCAGTCCAGAATCATTATGAAACCCCCTGCCTTTTCAAATGACTGATGGGCCTCTTGTCCTTTCTTGGTCCTGGGCCTCCAGACTACAGGCTGTTTGCATTCAGTCAACACTCCAATTTTATAGGCCTGTGGAGCCAAAGATTACAAGACTTTTGAACTCCAGGCTGCCTTCTGTCTGGCTACACCCTCTGTCTCTGGAGCCCAAGTCTTTTTTAACAACCCCACAAAAACAAGCAATTAGGGTAAGGTCTGTTAATCCTCTCTTTTCGATGTAGAAGTAATTATGCAGTTTGAATCAACCAGCAAGGAAGCAGAATGACCACTACCAACGCTTGGAACTACTTACCAAAAAACTGAACTGTGCCTCAAAGGAAATGATCCACGCGGACTCGAGTCCCTTAAAAATGTCCTCCTGTTGCTACACAAGAAGTTATACCCAGAAATGCATACATTTAAATGAATAAGAAATGCAAAAAGTAAAGGCGGCCTTTTAAAAGGCCCAAAATATCCTGGAGCATCCATCGGTCTGTCTTCCTCTGGAGAACTGCCCATCTGGTTTCATGCCCCTCTTCTTTTTTTCTTAATTCACACCATTAATGAACTTTAGTCCATCAACGGCTTTGAAATTTTGTCCAGGCAAGTCACATTAAATCAAGAACGTGATGGTTAAAAAATAAATAAATAAATAAAGACAGATATCCTGTATTTAAAAAAAAAAAAGGAACATTATGGTTTTTTTAGTTACTCAAAATGATAAACACTTAGGTCAGGAAATTTCATAGCATTCCTTTCAAACTCTGACTTTTAAAACCGCATTTTACCTCTAATTTGAATTAGTGTTTATGCAATAAGCAAAGGGTCCTTAGAGAAAGAGAAGGAATGTTTTGTGTTCTTGTCAGCAAATATTTTGATATAAAATATGTCTGGTGGAATCTGCACTAATCTTGTATCTTTGCAAACAAGTCTGTAGTTTTTCTAGAAAGGTTTTGCATGGATATGCCAACTACACGCTTCTTGGAACATAAATATCCTCAACTATAGTATGCTGACCGCTATAACCAAAAGAACGAGGAGTTGCCAATTTACTAACGGGTTGTATTTCAAAACCTCATTTTTTAAGTACTTGGAACTCAGAATGCATTTTCCCATGGCAACATTGTGATTACTCCATCCAAAGGGGTCTGCCTCGTAGCCCCTCATTCACTTTCCTCCTAAGCCCTGCCCCTCTGACTTGATTCATGCAGCTCCCTCATCTCAGAATGCCCTTTAACCCTCCTCTCCCTCATATCCAAGGACAACTCATACCCTTGACAACCAGCCTAAATGTTACTCCATAAAGATTCACAACAGATGGAACCAATCACTGAATCCTCAGAACTAAAGGGCCCTTCATGGTCCTTCTGTAGTAAACACTGTGGTTATTTCCCCTAACATCTGTTCTACCCCCCATCCCATCCAATCTTTGGTAATAATCCTAGGGTTTTGGTGAGATTAATCCCATCCCTATTTCCTGGAGCAGGGTCTATGCCGATAAAGACAATCCCATCTCTCTTGACCTAGACATTGGTCCAGGTAATCCAAGCATAAACCAATAGGTACTTGGCATTTTCCTGGCCACATGGATTGGTTTAGGTCTAATCAGCATAAACACAAATCTTAGGACTTTTGACCAGTGGTTGTGGGCGGGAACATTCTCTTCCTAGATTTGAAAGTTGGGGATTATAGAGCTCACTCTCCAGTGGGCTGGCATTTTGTTCCCATGAAGGAAGTCAACATGAAGTCGATACCCAGAGGAGGACAGAACTGAGGGAACCATAAAGAAATGGAGCCAGAGTCCTGATAGACCAAGCTGGGCCTGACCTACCTCTGAACTTTCCAATTACATAAACCAAGGATTTCATTCCCTCCTATCATTTAGGTCACTCTGAGTTGGGTTTTTGTTACCTCCAGTGAAATCATCCTACTGATACAGTCCTTATCGCTTCCTACTTGGTATCACTTTCATATCAGCTTCATATTGCCCACTACACCTTTTGACTTTATCTTTGTATCTGCCTAGGGTACCTAGCATATACATCTGTATATGTAAACATAACTGTGTGTTGAACTGAGCCAACTAATTCAGTATTTCTCAAGTGAATGCCATTTATGTGGGATGTTAAAACATTTTATGGAGGGAAATAATTCTACCTTTAAATAGGATTGACAAGCACTGGATTTTTTAAAAAGGGAATAATTTCTTTGCTACAGTATTTATTAAAGTCCTCAATATACTACACTAATGTGCATTATGACAAAAAGCGAGATCTAATCTAGTATATGTGTCAAAAGTATTTAACTCCTTGTCTCGCTCATCCTGTACGTCCTGAAGAACTAACGTTACAAATATTTGCTGACAAGAATACAAAGCATTCCTTTCCTCTCTCTAAGGACTCTTTGCTTATTGTATAAGGACTAATTTAAATGAGGGAAAAAAACTATCGTATGTCATAATGTGCCCAAACTACACTAAGAACTCCAACCTGATAGGCTTTGAGGAGTAGAAAGGAAGAGGAAAAGGAAGTTTTCTCCATGATTGCAGAAATGAAGGCCAGCCAAAGAATTTACCTTTGATGTCCTTACCCCTCTCCATGCACCTTATCTTAAGAAAAAAAAAAAAAAATGCAACGATGTGTGGTAATGGATGGTAACTGAACTTATTGTGGTGATCATTTCACAATATATACATGTATCGAATCATTATGTTGCATACTTAAAACATTATGTTGCATACCTAATACAATATTATATGTCAATTAATCTCAATAAAAATAATAAAAATGATAATTTGTATGCTATTCTTATCTGGTAGGCATTGTTTTTATAATTACCTCAATCATAACTTAGTAAATATTTTGTTAGACTGTCTGTCCCACACCGTCTTGTAAAGTTGCTCTATTTCTATATGGTTAATTTTTATTGCGGAACAAACCACTCCAAAACTGAATGGCTTAAGCTTATTGTGACCCAGGAGACTTCTGACCCACCAGTTCCAGAGTTATCCCTGTAGTCCTTCTAATCCTTGTGGCCTCTGTCTCCTAAACCAGGTCCTTCTGCATCCTGGGCACTGCCTCAGACCTCAGTTGGGGGAATGCCTTTGATTTTCGAAGCTACATGCCATCATGGACCCCTCTGGCCCAACAGACATGGGAGCAATAGTGAGAAACTGGAAAACTTTAGGCAAAACAAACACTTTTCCGTTAGATTTCCGCCCACAATCAAGGGCATGCAACAGAGAATATTTCTGGGTGGATTTTTATGGCACCAACATCTGCCCAAAGTAAAAGATACTGTTTTTCCCAAGACATTGATGTGATCAGGCCTAACGAAAAGACTCACCAAATTGCATCTTGATTTTTAATTCTTTCACACATGAACACTATTAATCTAGTTTACAAACTTGACCTTTATCCATTTAGAAAGGTGTTGCAGGTACCACCTGATTTTTTTGAAGGTATATTTAGCTTCTGAGCCCCTCTGCTGGGAGGAGGAGATGAAACAGCCTTCTCAGAGCCTGTCTGTAATCCCTGATCCCGGCAGATCACTCTCGACTTCCTTTTCATTGATTAAATTTCTTCGCCAGCGGGACCTCTTTGTCTTACAAATTTCTCAGGCTTTATATCAAGCAACAATATCAACAGCACCATTCTGTGGAACAAAAATTTATTAAAATTGCCTTAAATTGGGGCGCCTGGGTGGCTCAGTGGGTTAAGCCTCCGCCTTCAGTTCAGGTCATGATCTCAGGGTCGAGCCCCACATCGGGCTCTCTGCTCGGCGGGGAGCCTGCTTCCCCCTCCCCCTCTGCCTGTCTCTCTGCCTACGTGTGATCTCTCTCTCTGTCAAATAAATAAAATAAAATCTTTTAATAAATAAATAAAAATAAATAAAATTGCCCCGAATTGCTAGCTAATTGTTCAGACTGTTGAAGCACGCAAAAACAGATTTTTCTTTTTAAATCACTGTAGTATATAAGCCTTTTGATCTGGGTGGTAAAAGTGCCATTCTAAACAAACTAACTAAAAAGTGAATATTAAGTGGCATAAAGGGCCAATAATTCATTACTTCTCTCGGCTCTTCTGATGGGGGTCAACCTGTCACAGACTGAAAGGTCTAAGCCAACAGCCTCCTAGGTCTGAGGTCTCAGCCGGAAAAGCTGGGATGGCCGGCCTCTCTCCAGGTGATTTCTCCTCCTCCAGGAAGTTAGTTCAGGCTTCCTCAGAAGGTGGTCTCTTGGCTCCCAGCAGCAAGTCAACAAGCCCCAGTGCACAAGTACTTTTCAAATATCTGCTGTGTCACGTGTGCTAATGTTCCATCGGGCAAAATAAGTCCCAAGATTAAATTGGAATACGAAGAGGCGAGGAACACACTCCCCCATTTGATGAGCGCGGCAAAGTCACATTACGCAGGGGCAGGTGTGAAGGGAGGGAAGCGATAGTCACGGCCCTTTGCAAACCATCCGTTTCGCTCCCTCGCTGGCCCCAGGGAAAGCTGAGAGGGGTAGACCCAGCTGAGCCCAGCACAGATTGCTGACCCACACAATTGTGAGCAAATACAGGACTGCCATTTAGGCTGCAAAATCTGGGGAATATGGTTACACTGCAAATGCTGACGGAAGCAACTTCTGAATCCATAAGATAGGTAAAAGTTCCAAAATACTTTTTAGTTTCCTTTTTAAAAACCCCTCTTACATTTTTATGTGGAAGTATTTTAAAGGATTTTAGAGACAACACATGACTTCCCCCTGCCATTTCTCCTAGGCAGGCTGGAAAGCAGAGGGTTGTTCACTCATGGAAGTCAAGTATAAATTTGGTAGTTGAAATTGGGGGCGAGCCTCTTCCTGCCCCTTCTGCACCCAGTGTGCCAATGAAGAGAAAAGTCTGAAGAGAGAGGGTTTGATGGAACGACCGCAAAAGCAAAACACACAGTTGACTAAGAAACGACGTAGGAGAAAACACCATGTGCCTTCCTCCTCAGTGTGACATATCAAGGCCAAACCATAGGCGATGTATTTCCTTATGGAAGCTCTCAGAATTCATAGAACAGATTGCACGGCAAAGAAAAAGCAGGCAAATAAGAGAGGCTCGCAACTCGGCTGGGAGTTTGAATTTTAAAAGGAAACATTCCCACTTTCCCCACCCACCATTACTCAAACTGTGTTTCCAAACTCGGCCTCTATCAGAATGTAACAGAAGGAATGCCAAGGAGAATTAGGACACCCAGGTTTTCATTTTGCCCCAAGCAGCTGCTGAACCTCAGCTAAGTCATTTGACCCCTTTGGGTCTGTGCTTTCACAACTATCAGTTGAAAGGGTCAGACTAGGGGACGTGACTAAAAGTCGCTCTTCTAGAAATTAAATGCTCGTATTGGAAAGCTGGGCAGTAGAACCTTGTGGTCAAAAACATGAACTCTGTTATCAAAAAGAACCAGTTTCAGGTTCAGCTCAGCAGCTGACGAGCTGTAGAATCCTGAGTAAGTGTCTTGAATTCTCAGTTTCCTCATCTGTAAGATGAGAACAAGAATTGTGTGAGAATCTGCTAATTATGAAACACTGCTTATCACACAGTCGGCCGATGTCTGGCGCGTTAGGAAGTGTTCTTCGTGTTGTTGACAAGAACTTACACCATGTCTGTCAATCCTGTCCGAGCTGTCACAAAAGACGGAGATCAGGTCACGTGTTCCACAAAGGAATCCTAAAGCTACCCCCTCACAGTTGCCTGAAACTCAGCTCTGCTTGCACGTCCTGGAGACAAAGCAGAAGTTGACTCTCCAAAATCAACAGAACATTCTAGAACCACTGCTCTCCCCGCCCAAGCTGTTTCACTTCCCTTTTTAAAAATCCGTATCAAGTCTAAGAAAGAAAAAGAGATTCAGGATCTGAGTTTAAAGAAGCAAAAAGGAGGTTGTGTGGACAACTTTGACTTCTGCCCTGGTTTGTGAAGGCTCTCCTCGCCCCAGTTCCCAGAGTATCTTTAACTTCTAGGCATCTGCTTGAAACAGGATACTCAGTGGAACCAGTAATTCTGGTCTCTCCAATTTTTCCCCTTGTGTACAAGGCATCAAAGGAACAAATAATGCTTAAAACATCAAAATATTTGTATTCCTCGGCTAAAAACAACTCTATCGTGCACAAAATGAGGAATAATCGAGAGTAGACGTAGGCAGGAAGGCTGTTATTCAATCTTGAGGGGTACCTGCTGGAATTACGAAGGATAATAACAAAACAACAATAGCAATGTGGGGCCCTGGAGCAATCTCATCACCTCTACCTTCATCTAAGCCAGTAGACCCAAGAAAGAATTTATATGGAAGCAGGGCCAAGGCAGGAAAGTGAAAGAACGCCTACATACCACATGAATAAATAATTAAAAGTGATAAAAACAGCTGAAGAACTAGGTAAATAAAATAAATTCTATTTTCCTGCTTTGACAGCCAGACCCTTACTAACAAAGACAACCAGGTTGCAATTTGGAGTTCCACACCGACGCATGGTGACCCGGACAGAACGGTCCGCTGACCCCTGCCCACCCCTCCTCCATCTCCTGGCTCTATCCAGCACCATGAGCAGCCCAAGGCACATCTGGGGGTCACCCAGCCCATATATCCACGTCGTTCAAATTCCCTCTGCCAGCTGGCCTTTGGCAACCACAGAGGCCTAAAAGTACACAACGGTCTGTGACCAGGAGGACAAACCCAGGGCAGATGACCACACAGACACCAGGGTCAGGCCCGGGGAGGTCAAGAGCCCTGAGGGCATCTGGGACTGGGTCTCTAAAAAAGAACATAGACTTTATTTATTTTTATTTGAAAAAGACAGAGAGCACAAGTGGGGAGAGGGGCAGAGGGAGAAGCAGGCTCCCTTGAAAGCAGGGAGCCTGACGGGGCTCGATCCCAGGACCCTGAGATGGTGACCTGAGCTAAAGGCAGACGCCGTACTGACTGAGCCATCCGGGCGCCCGAGAGTATAAACTTCAGATAGGCATGTATCCCTCGACCTCTCGGACTCCTTGCTCAGTCTGGCCCGGGGAAGCCAGATGGGACCCGCTGAGTGTGGGGCTCGGGCCAGAGACACCTCTTGCCTCGTCCAGGGAGCAAAACTGAGGTGACCACAGCCTTCTCAGAATCTCCTCAGACCTTAGCCTCCCGGGTTGTCCCACTAGGGAGAGTCCCCCACACCTTCCTCCACAGACATACAACCTCTGTGGAGGTTCCTGCACCTCAGCTTCTTTTAGGCAACACCTCCGCTCCCACAGCCTCTGCCATAAATCAGAAACAGATGTCAAGCAACAGACTTCTTCCTCATGTCACCCTTCTGACATTATTCTTCGGTCTAAAACTGAAACCCGACTTCCTCATTTTCTCCAAATTCAGAAATCTCATCTTTCCTTCACATTTTACCCTGCTCTAGGGTATTCTGCTCATCCGTCCTCTACGGCAGGAGACAGACACCTCACACGGGTGCCACGACCATCTTAAGGTCCTTACGCCTCCCTCGTTTCCCATGAAAGCGGGAAATCCAGAGAAATAAGAAATATGGAGACCAATGCCTGGTTCCTTCTTTATAATTAATAATGACCGATCTCCAGCTTTGCCTCTTCATTTCTGGGCCCTGATTATTTCCCGATTTTATTAGAGTCCCCCTTTCTGTAAGGTCATCCCACCCAAGTGCCCTAAGAGTAAGATCAGTTGAGCCCAAACCACCGAAGTTCTGGTTCTGGCAAGCCTTCCTCGGAGCCCAGTGGATGCTCCTCAGCCCTCTGCCCAAAGGCCATCACAGACTCCTCAGGCAGCTGCCTTTGCCATCAGTATTTTGCCGGCTCGGCTCTATTTCACTCCCTCGTGTTAAGTGGCCTCCCCTTTGTCTGTGTCTCTCCTGCCAGGCCCTCCCCGTGCTCCGGCAGGACTCTCTCTGTTCTAAGTACCATCTTCTCAGCCAGGACCCATTAAGATCCCTCCTCACGGGCAGTGTGAATTGTCACCCGGCCAAGGCACAGGGAAGGCGCTCAGGCGGCAGGCTTATTCTCTCTCCATCAGCCCTTGAATATCTCCTACACGAATACCAGGCCAGGTCTAGAAAGGGTGGAATGAAAAACCTGGCCACTTTGGTGAACGTGCAACCCGTGCTTTCTGGGCCATGTGCTGGGTTTAAGGCTCAGCTATCACCAAGCTAAAACTCTCGGCAATCTTATCTCTGAGATTTTCTTATATATCAAGTCCAAAGGCACCACGGGGCATTGCTCGTGTGAGCAGATAGCACCTTGCCTGTCCGTCTTCACAGCCACCCGAGTCACAGTTTGCCATGCCCCAGGAGCTCGGCATCCCTGTGGCTCCATCGTGTTTGGAAATCTCGCGGGACTGGACGCAGGTACAAGGTAAGCGCGTTCCCTCTGTGGCCGCATTAGTGGGAGTGCGGACCACACCCGGGGACCATGCTTTCTATTCTGCCCAGGACTTGCTACAAATGAAGGAAGGCAATGAGGTTGGAAAAGACCCAGACGACCACAAACTATCATATCTTGTGTTACTCCTGGTACTTCCTTGTATGAACCTACCACTTACCCTGAGGAGGATGACATCGAAAAAAGGGAAAGACAAGGCGACCAATAGCTCCTTTCCTTGTCATCCCTTCTTACTCATCAATAAGCAAAAGGTAGGGTGTTGGTACCTGTTGCGTATCAAGAAACAGAAACAGTTGAGTTCATTTTGTGCAGCATTTCCACTGTTCTGGTAGGAACAAAATCCATATGCATGTATGAACTACAAAACATTGAAATCTCGTTTTGTGATTCTGGTATACAAGTAAAATGATCTCATCTTTGCATTTAAAACTGGCATTGCACAATATAGAAATGAATGGTAAAATTAATGGTAATAATTTGAAATGGTAATGTCTCCTTAGAATTGTATTAAATGGTAAATTTAAAACACTATGGTAAATTGAGAGCGAAGCTGCAGAAGAAAGGGGGAAAATTATATTTTAGTATCTTTAGCAGTATATTTTTCCTTGCTATTCGAACAAAAGACCCTACATTTTCTTTCCGGACTGGGCCATGCAAGTTACATAGCCATCCCCGGTGAACAGTGAAAAGAGACTGAGTGGGACAGAGCCAAGCTAGAGGGTGTCAGAGCCAGGCCACAGCCCAGCAGTATGTAGACATTTGTCTAAATGTGCTCTCTGATACCAGACCCCAGACCTCAACTCCTCCAGTAGTGTCCGATCTCATTCAAAGTGAAAGGCAACATTCTCACTATACCTCTATACCTCCAACGCCTTCCCTGCCCACCTCTCTGACCGCATCTCCCACCCCTCACCAGCTCTCACAGCTCCAGGCATCTATCTTACTTGCATGCTCCCACCTGCCAGGCATTGCCCTACCCCAGGGCCTTTGCATATACCATCTCCTCCCTTAGAATGTTTTGCCCCCCAGATATCTGGAACATCCACCTCCTCACATTCAGGCATCTTATCAAATGTCACTGTGCCAAAGAAGCCTTCCCTGACCACCTCATATAGACAAATAATACTTTGTTTACCTTGCTTTATTGTCCTCTTTAGTACCTCACCACTGGGCCTCTCACATAATGTATTCATTTCTTTATTTAAATTCTTGGTCTCAAGGCTCCTGGCTGGCTCATTTGGTAGGGCATGGGACTTTTGACCTCAAGGTTGGAAGTTCGAGCCCCATGCTGAGTGTAGACAACATATTAATTGATTAGTTAGTTAATTAAATTCTTGGTCTCTTCCACTGGAACGTAAGATCCAGGAGTGTAGAGACTGGCCAGTTTTATTCACTGCTATACATTCAAACTAGAAGAGTAGAAATATTTGTTGGATGAATAAGGCTAATACACTTCCTAAAATCTGAAGGGATTTACATTGAGATAAGAAAACTTATTTAAATATGGAGACTTAAAACTGAATGAGCCGGGGCGCCCGGGTGGCTCAGCTGTTAAGCGTCTGCCTTCGGCTCGGGTCATGATCCCAGGGTCCTGGGATCGAGCCCCGCATCGGGCTCCCTGCTCTGCAGGAAGCCTGCTTCTCCCTCTACCATTCCCTCTGCTTGTGTTCCCTCTCTCGCTGTGTTTCTCGCTGTCAAATAAATAAAATCTTTAAAAAAAAAAACTGAATGAGCCTTCATATTACAAAATAATCTCTAACACAG